>JAQPPZ010002457.1:7332500-7650005 GCA_028583015.1 Wollemia nobilis | reverse complement strand
TTCATTTATTCATATATATATAAGTAGATTAGACTTTGGATAATTATCATCGTTTTTTTAATTTTATTCTCTGCATTCTCGAATTTGCCTTCACGGCGGGGACGTGCCCTCCCTGAGTGGCGATCGATTCCCATTTGGTTAAATTCATTTGGCTGTGTGTAATTTTATTATTATCATATCATCGCATTTAATATATTGTTCTTGATTTATTAACGAACGAAGAAAGATCGTTCCAGATTCCTTGTCACCATTAAATCTAGCGGGGCAAGGACAAGTGTCGCCTACTGCCATAAAGAAGATCCCAATGTTCGATGGAACTAGGAAGACTGCTCTGGAGCATATCCAGGACATAATATCTCTGGCGGCGATCCACGACATTATAGAAGAGCAAATTATGGTAAAGCTTATGGTTCTTTCCCTTAGAGGAAAACTCCTCTATTGGTATAGATCTCTACCACCCGATAGCATTACGGGATGGGACCAGTTAGCTGGGAAAATGATGGGAAACTTTAACGAGTCTTCCGATCCTACTTCTCTTCTGCATCAATTCACTTCAATCAAGAGACATCCGTAAGAAGAAATCATAGATTTCAATGTTAGGTTCGCTCGAACCTAGCAGAGAGTACCAGTTGGACTTCGACCAGCTGACGAAGCTGCAACACTCTATTTCCTTCGGGATTTCAATCCCGATATCAGTCTCATGGTAAGATATTCTAACGTTAATACTTTTCCTGAGTTGTATGAGTTAGCCAAGAGAGCAAAAATGGATTTGATAGTTGTGGGCAAGCTCCCTCAAAGAATGCCAACGCCCATACTTCCTAAATTCTTACAATTCTAGTATGCAAATGCAGCTGCTTCGCAAATCTCCACAACCCCTGCACTCCCGATTTCATCTTGGAATCCGAATCCTGTAGTGTCTCAAATCACCACCCCATAGATCCATTTCCCTACATTTTCAACTCCACAGCCCATGGTCACTTCGACTTTTCCTGTGCTGCCAGCACCACCTCAACTCCCCGCCCTTCCTCCAATACCGACAATGGCTCCATTACCACTCGCTCCAAAAGTCGATGATATACAAACCAAAATTTTGTAGGAGATGCAGTCCCTGAACTCTATGGTTTAGATGTTGTCTAACGACATGACCATTGTAAAGAAGAAGCAAGCACAGCAGGAATTCCTGTCGAGAAGACCTTATCCTGCGCCTGCACTTACCAAGGACCAAGCCGTTCAGCAAGGGAAGGCTTCGGCAAGAAATGCTGCCATTGATGAAGCTCCGAGCACCTCCGATTATGTATATTGGTGCTCTACGTGCAATGATCCGCATGAAGAAAATACCTGCACCCTACACCAACATTATGTACAGACGCTGGCAAACAGTAGTCACAACGGTCAAGTGAACGTCATTAGGCAGATGAGTCAGAACCTGGTAATTGGCGAGGAGGAGCCCATTGTAGTACTTACCAGAGGAGGAAGGAAGGCAATAGAAACAGATGCTACTCAGATGGCTCCTACAAAAGAGCAAGCTCGACCCGAGAAAGGACAATCATCTACTTCGGCCCCGAGCGAAGCTCCTCCGCCTGCACCGATCAAAGAAAAGGCTCAAAAGGCCTCTGTCGAACCACCTCAGGCAGAAACTAAGGAGCAGGCTAAGGAAAAGCTCAAGTTTCCTTCCCTCACAAAGCGGCAAAGAGTTGAAGCTATAGAGCAATATCGTACCCGATATGAACCCAGAAAGGAACCCAAAGTGCTCAAATCTTCGACATACAACATCGTAGAGGAATTGAAGAAGATCCCAGCCAAGATCAGCTTGTACGATGCACTGCAACTACCGGACAGTGGACTTGCTGCAAGAATCATTGAAGACAATTAAATCAAAAAAGGCAGCACCGCTTGCTTTTGTGCAAACCCTATCCACATCTATCATGGGGAAGAACAGACCACCTCCATTCTACCTAACCCTACAAATGGAAGGGTATATTGTACATAACTGCATGATCGACTCCGGGGCCGCTACAACGATCATGCCAAGGGCGGTCTACAAAGAAATAGGAATGGAGTATACGCAAAGCAACCAGGGTGTACTCCAATTGGATGGTACTCCAGTGAAGACCATGGGAGTGATCAAGGACATTCCTATCCGGCTACATAAGACGCCTTAGATTACAGTCATACAAGAGGTAGTTGTAGTCGACTTGGAGCCATATTTTAGTATGTGCTTGTCAAGGGAATTCATGGCTAAACTAGGTGGGTATCTATCTATGGATTACTCTCACCTAGAGGTTCCATTCAAAGGAAATAAGGTGAAGATTTACAATGAAAAGCCTTCTTCCTTTCTTGTGCAGAAGATGTCCAAAGAAGAAAGTAGCGAACCAGTGAATGCACTAGTGGAGGAGATAGAGCAGGTGGACCTGATCGAGGAGTCTCTTGCGCAATTAAGCTATGAAGATGAGTTCTCATTGGCAGACTTCAATGCCATGGTGGAGACCGAGATAGGGTGTTATGCGATCACCAAGCCTAAAAATCACTCCCAACTAGGGAATAGAACAAGTGCCCAGGAAGAACTATGGAAGTTGTTCTTCGACGGTGCCCGATGTAAAAATGGTGCCAGGGCAGGGATTCTTCTAGTTTCACCTTTCAGAGAGCAAAAAGAGTATTGCTACCGGTTGACATGGAGTTGCACTAACAATGCAGCGAAATACGAAGCATTATGCCTAGGACTTAAGAAAGCTGATAAGTTAGGCATAAAGCACCTCCAAATCTTCAAATATTTCGAACTAGTTTGCAACCAGGTCACAAATAAGTGTACCTCAAAGAAACATTATCTAAAGTCATACCACAATAGGGTATGGGACCTGCTTGACCAGTTCGAGTCTCTCAATCTGTAGTCAATCCCACGAGAAAAGAACCGACATGCCGATGTCCTGGCATCCATCGCAGCCAAGTACTCTCCAGCAGAAGATATGGTGCACAAGCCCAGAGCTGTGAGGATGATCTATAGGCCTTCTGTCCCAGACAAGGAGCTACATTGGCAAGTGTTTGATAGCGATGAGCAGATTATAAATTTCATGATCCAAGAAGCCGCCACAGTCGAAGACCGAAGCTCGGACGAAGGAGAATATGAAGGGTTGATCCAATTGAAGAATAACCATGTTCCCAAGGGACTAATCACCCTTGAAAGTCTCTTTGATTGGAATGACCGAGCTCTCTCTCACATGATCAAAGTCCATGAGAAACAGTATCAGGATTTGGAGCTCGAACCTGGGAAAGCAATAAAGGTGGGAACCGACTGCACTTCGAAGGAGATAGAACAGATACAAAATCTGTGCAGAAAGTTTTCCGACATAATTGCTTGGTCTTATCAAGATCTCAGGGGATACAATCGGTAGCTGGTTCAACACACAATCGAGTTGCAGGAAGGGGTCAAACCCTTCCGACAAAAGTAGAGGCCGATCAATCCTAAGATCGAGGTCTTGATGAAAGCCGAACTCCTGAAGATGCTCGAGGCAAAGATCATATACCCCATCAAGCACTCTTCATGGGTAGCGAACCTGGTCCCAATCAGAAAGAAAAATGGAGATATCAGGTTATGCGTGGACTTTCGCAATCTAAATCAGGCGTCCCTCAAAGACCACTATCCTCTCCCACAAATCGATCAAATTTTGCACTCGATGGCTGGAGCTCAATGCTTCTCTCTGCTCGATGGTTTTTCTGGATACAATCAGATTTGGGTCAGGGATGAAGACCAACACAAGACGACATTCACCACCAAGTGGGGGACATTCGCTTACCAGCGAATGTCGTTTGGCCTTTCGAATGCTAGGGCCACTTTCCAGAGAGCAATGGATCTTGCTTTTGGTGAGCTTCTAAATAAGGTTATCGTCATCTATCTGGATGACATGACTATTTTCTCCCAAAGAAGGGAAGACCACCCCACACATATACAACAAGTTTTCAAAAAATGTCGAGAGTTCGGCATCTCAATTAATCCAAAGAAGTCCATATTTGCAGTCAGCGAAGGAAAGTTGCTGGGACACGCGATATCAAAAAAAGGCCTCACTGTAGATCCTGACAGAGCCGAGGCTCTAATGAAGCTCCCACTTCCCGCAGACAAGAAAGGACTTCAATATTTCTTCGGCCAGATTAACTTCGTGAGGAAGTTTGTCCCCGACTTCGCCCAAGTCATCAAGTCGATGTCCCAACTCCTGAAGAAGGGCGCTGAATTTAACTGGACCAAAGAAAGAAAAGAATCTTTTGAAGAGATTAAGACTCGAATTGCTCAGGCGCCGGTCTTGATCAATCCAGACTACAATCGGGATTTCATCATGTATGTCATAGGAGAGCCCGAGAGCTACGCTGCTGTCCTGACGCAAAAGGGAGAAGATGGCGAGGAGCGTCCCATCGCGTTCTTGAGTCAGGTGATCAATTCCCATGAAGAAAGGTATAATTTCATTGAGCGTCAGGTGCATGCAGTAATGAAATCACTAAGGAAGTTCAAGCAGTTCATCTCTCAGAGCCGAGTTATAGTTTATGTCATTCACCCCGATGTGCGTAATTTCATTATCCAAGGAGAATTGGGAAGTAAAAGAGCTGGTTGGGTGAACAAAATACAGGAGTTTGACATTGAGATCAAGCCCACAAAATTAGTTCACGACCATGCATTGTGTCAAGAATTGGCAAAGAGCGTGGCGGCCGAAGTGATAGAATCTCGGAGGGATGACTTACCAGCCGAAGAATGCTTCGCTAACTACGAAGAAGATGAGAAGGATTGGGTCGGTGAGATAATCTACTATTTCAACATCGGCAAGTGTCCTTCACATCTAAATGCATCACAACGAAGACATTTCAGGATGCGGTCCTCCAGATACACTCTGCGCCCCGAAGGCCTATTTTTTAGGAACATTGATGGTGTCCTTCTTAAGTGCATCAAAGATGATGATAAAAGGAGAGTCCTAGGAGAATTCCATTCAGGACTATCGGGAGGTCACTTTGCAGGAAGAACAACAGCGTTAAATATCATTAGGGCGGGTTATTATTGGCCCACACTCTTTGTCGATGCCTTCGCAGTTTGCCGTAAATGCGAGCAGTGTCAGAGGTTCGTCGGCCAAAACAAAAATGCTGCAATGCCCCTTCGTCCGATACAAGTAGAAACACCCTTTCAACAATGGGGGTTGGATTTTATAGGAGTCGTATCACCAAATTCCTCCGCGGGACATAGGTTCATCCTGATAGCAACAGACTACTTCACCAGGTGGGCCGAAGCGATTCCTACCAAACATGCAGATCAAGAGACTGTAGTCACCTTCTTGGAAGGATTGATCACCAGGTTCGGCATCCCCAAAGCAATCATCACAGAAAATGGCCCTGGCTTCACAGGCGCTAAAATCAATGATTTCCTCTACAGGTATGGGATATATCATAAAGTGTCCTCCAATTATTATCCTCAGGGCAACGGCTTGGTAGAATCCACCAACAAGACTCTGTTGAGAATGCTAAGAAAGCTCATCGAGATGAACAAAAGGACTTGGCATCTCCTTCTAGATCGGGCCTTGTGGGCCGATCGGATTTCTGTCAAAAGGTCAATCAAAACTTTGCCTTATGCTCTGGTCTATGGCAAGGAGGCCATCTTACCCATCCATGTTGAGATCCCTGCACTGCGGCTGTTAGAAGCAGAAGATGGAGTTAATCCGATGGAGAACAGGTTAGCTCAGCTGCTATGACTGGAGGAGGATCGCGAAGAAGCATACCAGGACTTCGCTAAGCATACTCAGGTTATCCAAGACTGGTTCAAGAAAAAGTCATCCGATCACACATTCAATGTGGGAGACCTGGTATTGAAGTGGGATTCTTGGAAGGCCAAGCCTGGGAATCACGACAAGATGGACGCCTTTTGGGATGGGCCATTTGAAATTATGAAGGTAAACTCGGCCAATTCATTCATCCTCAAAGATGCAGATGGACAAGTTCTGCCGATCTCTGTCAATGGTCTTCACCTGAAGACTTTTCATCGCTAAAGACAATTTCTTCTTTAAAAAAAAAAAAAATGTGTATATATACTTTTGTATATAATTTGCATTTGTATATACATTCTCTTCCAAGATCACAAAGCCAAGTACCACTTCCAAATCTTCTTCGGAGACTTCTGATGTGAAGTAGCAAGTACAAAAGGTTCGCTGCAAAGAAGGTAACCAAAGGCAAAATTCTGCGAACCAGTTTTCAAAAGAAGAACTTCGCACCCGAAGCATTTCCAGCAGCTACTTCGGGTGAAAATTGTGCGAAGTCGTTTTGCCGAATAAAAATGCAAAGGGCCGATAAAGAGAGCTTCGGGCCCGAAACATTTCAAATTCCTGCCTCGGGCGGAAATCATCCGAAGAGGCAACTTCACCGAAGAAGAAAAGTCTAGGCCACGATTCAAGTTTGACCAAGGTGGAAGGACTTCGGGCCCGAACCATTTTTGGTAAACACTTCGGCTAGGAAACCAGCGAAGCAAAATCCAAGAGAACATTGAAGATTACTTCGCCAGGAAGTTGCCGAAACATCTACTTCGGGCCTCCTCATACCCGAACCATTTCTACTTCGGTGGAAACCATAGCGAAGCATTCACTTCGGCTAGTTTTCACCCGAAACATTTTTGACCAAAGCGGCAACACGATGAAGAAGAGGTACTTCGGGCCCGAAGCATCAAAAAATAGTCCGAACCAAAGGTTCGCCGTGAAGCATTTTCAGCATCAAGTTTCTCTTCGTCGAGCCAAACACGCGCGAGGTGGAGAATTCAAAACGTGCCTCGAAAAACGTGCCAACAACGGCCTTGAGAGGAGTACAAAGCGGACAAAATTAAGGAAAAGGGATAGTGGAACATTGCTCGAGATGATCGAGTCAGAAAAAGAGAAGAAAAGCTCGCACCAAGGTACGAGGTGGCAGTAGGTGGCGTCTCCAGTACAAAGTATAATCATCAAAGCATGCAGCCCTGTGTACCACGTCGCTGCAGAAGCGGTTTGAGAATACAGCAGCTTCCGTCGTCCGAGTACAAATTTAATTTTAGTAGGTGCCATAAATTTAGGTGGTTGCCTTTTTAGGCTATAAAAGCGAGTTCTTGGCAAGAGGGAAGTTATTTGTCCATCAGTTAGAATTACACTAAGAGCTTTCAGATACTCTGCAACTCTCCTGTCCTTTTGCATCTGGTCATTCGCATTTAAGCTCTTTGTATCAAGAACCCTGCCGCTATCACCAACATCATGGGAAAGAAAAACTCTAAGGAAAAGGGGAGAGAGCCCGAAGTTGCAGGCCCCGAGAAGACAAAAAAGGGGAAAGAAGAGAAAAAGCGTACCCCGAAGAAGCTAAATCCTCCCCTTCGACCCAAAAAATAGCCAATGGAAGAGGGGGACGACTCAGAAGAAGAACAACTTGTGGAGCCACCAATTGATGGGTGGGAGAGAATCCGAGATACGCAGCTCTCTAAGGGTGTATCCGATCTTCGACACACCATAGAATTCATGACAAGCAGGCTCACGCTAGAAAACAAGAGAGCCGCTGCATATTACTCACAGATCTACTGGTTTCTAACCCCACCTGCTCACCATTGTCCCGAGTTGGTCCACGCCATTGCACAGAATTACCAACCTGCGACCAGGTAGGTGTTAGATGCTTCGGGACACAAGCTATTCTCCATCCTGAAGGAAGATGTACAAGCAGCCTTCGCACCGCAGCAGGGCCCGCCTAAGGGCTATTCTATTCGTAATGTCCTCCTGAACGAGCAGATGGAGAGATTCACCTCCAACAGCTATATATTGAAGTTCCTGCGGGAGAATCTCAAGAGCGGGCTACCTTCAAACAAGTTGCCCCAGATGCCCTTACCCTTGGAGGCCTTCAAAAATATAGATATTTTTTCTATCATTGCATGGGTGGCGGGCTTGTCAAAGGATACTTCAGTACAGCCCTAGCAGGTGTCTCTAGCCGAATGCATTTCAAGAGGGGAGTTTTATGCCCCTGACGCTTCAAGGCCGAACACCAACCCAATTTTCTTTGACTGGGCAGAATGGGTGGCCCGAACCCTGCATACAAGGCTCGCTAGCATGAAGAATTCAGCAGCAGGCCAGTACTTCTCACCCTGTTCCTTTCTTGTCTAGCTATTCTTCTACCAAGTTCATAAGCATTTTCCCCATATCGCCATCTCCCCAAGCGGCAAGGATGGAAATCCTCTGCCAGTGTACCAATGGACTCCCCTTTTATTGAAGGAGGAGTCTTATTATTCTTTTAATCAGCAATTTTTGGGACCCGCCATGCATTTGTTGAGAGGTTCTTCTCCTCGGGTACCACTCAGTTTGAGAGATAGAGTGGTGCTGGGAAAAAAGGGAGATGTCTTCCAATTGACACAGGGACTGGTGATTCGCATATTCGGCTTCATTGGGAAGCCCTTCCTATTACCAGTCTACCCCTCAGAATATCAGTTCGCATTAGAAGTCGCTCGATAGAGCGACTCTACAAATGCAATATACGATCACGGTCGTAAGTGGGCACATACTTGTGACTTCCCCTTCAGGATGGGGGTAATCGAAGTCTTTGCCCTAAAATAGGGCACGTTCCTGGAAGAAAGGCTTGCCTATTTTGGCCTACTCCAGATTCCTCAGTAGTGGCTCTACGATCCTTTGGGTGTGATGAAGGATCATTTAAAATTCAAGAGCTTCCACATCTGCCCTCACCCCAAAGTTGTGGAACAAAGGAACAACCCCAATGGAAAAGATCTGGAGTGGCATTTAGAAAGGATGAGGACATTGCCTCCATGGCATGAGTTCTATCCTATAGAGGTCAAGTACGACCCTGATCAGCATCCCCTCCCGACTCCAGGCTCCACCTTTTGGAAAAAGGCAAGGGACGATTTGAAGGAGGAGGTAAAAGACTGGAGCGAGGAAAAGCTTCGAGAATGGTGGACAATGAGAGTCCACCGTCAAAATACAAACTCCTATGGACTCTTAGCATCGGATAAAGACTTCGCAATTCTTTATGACTCCAATGTCAAAACCTGGAAGTCGATATCCTTTGTAGATTTTATTCCCCCAGCTACCCTAGGATCGGGCGAAAGCCCAGGTGGGGCTAAGGATGCTTCGGAGGAAGATAAGGAAGCAAGCGCCGAAGAAGCAGAACAACCATTGGAGAGGAAGAAAAGGAAAAGGCAAGAGCAGATTCAAGTACCTCCGAGCCACCCAAAGCGCCCTCGCACGAAACTTTTAGGTACTCCTACTGGATCCCCTGCATCAGGCCCAGTTGAGGCAAACATTGGAGATGAAGGGGCACCAAGTGCTGAAACGGTCCCCAAAATAGATATCATTGATGTGGAGGAACTCCTCCAACAAGAAAAGGACTCTGGAGCAAAAGTTGTAGAGGTCGGGGTTGATGAAGCCCAAGAGGGACAAGAGCCGACCACGCAAGAAGTGACCACAACCGCTTTTCCAGGAGGGCATGCAGGTATGCACTCTCTTCCCTTCGCTTCGGTCTCTGACACATCCACGATAGTCCCGAGTGGAAGCCCTCATCAGTCTTTCCTTTCCCCATAGAGTCAATCCCCCACTCAGAAACCGCCCATCGCCAGCCCAATCCTGCATAGCCCCACTCGTCTCGAGTCGTCTGAACAGGATAAGCCCGCTGAAACCACTTCGCCTACACCAAGCCCCGTAGCCCACTCTCCCATAGCTCAAAGCATAGTCCCACTCGCCAAAGCCCCTGCTACACCCATCCTCGAGTCGTCGGGCGAACCTGCCCCTATTAGTTCTTTATATTTGTTTACACCTTTGGCCGGAGATTCGACTTTCTCTGAAACAGACCTATCTACAATAAAGGAGTGCCCTCTGGCCGAAAAGCTACTCTTAGCTCGATAGAATACAGAGAAGATGTTAAAGGAGGCGAGAAAGAAAAGAGGGAAATCTCTGGCTCAAGTTGAAAAATGTGCAGTTTTCGACCTGAAGGGCGGAAAGTTGCATAAGGTGAGAAAGGTCCCTAAGGTCCAGAAGCCTCTGGATGAAATGACTCCAGCCGATTACGACTACCAGGAGAAAACCAAAGACCTGGAGCATTTAAATATAGATGACGAATCTGAATCCATGCATGTCAGGGTCGAAACTTTCAGAGCACATGCAAACATTGCCAACCAACATAGGTTTGAGGCAGAAAATGCCAACATCAAGTTGGAGGAAGAGCTGGCTAAGATTCGCTCTGAGCTGGAGGATTCACAGAAGCAGGGCAAATTGCTCAAAAAGGAAACACATGCCCTCAAACTGCAAGTTCTACAATTGCAGACTTCGGCCGAACAACAAGCACAAAAATAGGCCGAAAATGAGCTAAAAGCCAAGGAGCTCAAGAGCAAGATCTTGCAGTCCCAGCAACAATTATACCAAAAGGCAAACCTGGAGCTATTCGACAAAGGCAGGATCAAGGAGATCCGCTCTCACCTACTCAAAGGTTTCAGATCTCGGGCCTCCAGTGCCCTGTCAATTTTGATTTATGTCATCGAAGCTCAGCATGCCATCGCTAAGAAGGGACCAATGGTGGACGAGGTGATTCAAAAAATTAAGAAGTGACTCAAGCTTGCCTTTGAGGTTCAAAGCATCAGATATCAAGACCTACAGGTCACTGCTATGAGTCGAACGGCTAGGGATTGGTCCATCGCCCAAGCCACTATTCACGCTTTCTTCTCCAAGGTGAAGAAAGCGCAAAAGGCAAAAGACCTCCTTGATATATTTGAGCAGGAGCAGCGCACATCAATGAGTCACTTTGAAGACCTCTCTTCTTTGGGTTTCCCGAGTTTCATAGATGATGATGGAAACCTTCTCACCAGGGAAGAACTAAAGCCGACGTGGCTCCTTTTTGAAAATGACGTCTCCGAAATTGATGAGTGGGAAGAACCGGTCATGGAGGGATAGGTCACAGACTTCATCCTAAGACACTGTAAAATCATGACTTGCCTGAATGACCTAGGTGCGAGGATCAAACACGCCGACATAGGGCAGATTGATCGATTCCATGTTCTGGTCAAGGTGCTCGAAGACCAAGAAATATTTCAGAAAGGGGTCTGGGCTCATGTTCGCCGAACTATAAAGAAAATCCGCGATCGCATTATCCCATCTCCACAGCAGGAGGCCACGCCAAAAAATGAAGGAGCAGAGGAGGAAGAAGAAGCAGAAGAAGAAGGAGAACCAGCTGCCGAGGCGCTCCCGAAAGAAGAAGAAGGTGCAAAAGGAGGAGATGGATCGGGAAAAGACTCTGGCCCAATAGATCAAAGTTAAAGGGTCCTTCCACCGAGACGAGCTCGTTGCCCCGCGAGTCGCCAAGAATGTTGACAATTTTGTCACATTTCTCAAGGGGTAGAAAAGAAACAAGTTTTGTATAGTGTTGTGTAAAGTTTTTACTTTGTTATTTTTATTTTGAAAAGTTGCAGCAATTTTGGCTTTCAATGCCACCCATTTGTACATAAAGTAAAAGGAAAGAACTTCGTTGCCAAACAAGCTAGAAAAAAGAGCTTCGTCGAAGGAAAATAAAACAGCTTCGCACCCGAAGCATTTCCCACACTACTTCGGGTAAAATTTTTGCGAAGTAGTATCCCCGAAGTAGAATACAAAGGCAGCGTTCGAAAGAACAATTTTGTCGAAAAGCAAAGGCAAGAAATCTACTTCGGGCCCGAAGCTTTTTCAGAAGCTATTTTGGGAAAGATTTCTACGAAGCAATATGCCGAACCAAGATTCAAAAGAGAAGGCAAGAAAACTACTTCGCACCCAAAGTATTTCCATCAGTCACTTCGGCCAGAAAATTAGCGAAGCGGAACTCAAGGAGCATTGAAAGTACTTCGCTAGAAAGTTGCCAAAATACTCACTTCGGGCCCCTCCATCAGCGAACCATTGCGAAGCTTTTGCTTCGGCTAATTTTGTGCGAAGTAAAGGAATGCAACAATGCTTCGGCCAAAACCTTCCCGAATCACAGTTTTGAAAGAGGATCGCAGCGAAGCATTTCTCCAAGGCATCAGCGAAGCAGTTTTGTCAGCGAAGCAGCAAGGACGAAGAAGACCATTTTGCGAAGCAGATATGCTTCAGCACAAACCTTCTCCGAAGTAGTTTTGTGAAGCTCAATTGTGCGAAGCATAATTCAAGGAAGAGTTGTCACTTCGGCCCAGAACCATTGCGAAGCGAAGTTGTGAATGAGGACTTAGCGAAGCGCTTCACAGGCACGCGTTCCAAGCTGAGTATTTTCTCGAGGCGATCAAGTGCCTCATAAATGCAATTTTTCGTGCCCAACAAGCCCGTTGCTCATTTTTGGCAATCAAAAATGAAGTATCAAGCCATGATGGAGAGCCCGACGAGCATGGCGGCCACTCGAGCACCGCACCCAGAGACCAAGGACGTCCAGACGGCTCATCAATGCACCTTTCCATGGTTGACCCGTGCGTTGCGGTTTGGTAACAGATTTGAAAACTCGGTCACGAGAGCCTCGAGGAGCCGATTCTCAGGGCTCGAGGGTGTACTCTTCTCTTCTATGTAATTATGACTCAGAGGCTCGGGTCCTCTATAAAAACCCAGGCATTGTAATGGAAAAAGGGGGGGAACTATCTACTAGAAAGCTACTGTAATTTGATGTCCTGCGATTAATACTAAGAGACTTTGAGCTCAATTCTTCTCTTTTATGCTGCCTTCTGTGCTTGATTCTTCTATCTCTCCTTGTTTGTATGTTGGATGTTGAACTCTGCGTCCGGTGTGCGATCGGGGACAGTGTCCTGAAACTCGTTTTGAAGGATACATAGGAGTTGAAAAACATCCTATTGACTTTCTTTTATGCTGCCTGCCTTGCTTGATTCTTTTGTCTCTCTTCATTTGTAGACTGAGATGCTGAACTCTACGTCCGGTGTGCGATCGGGGACAGTACCCTGAAACTCGTTTGGGAGGATACATAGGAAGGTTGATACTACGTTTCTTTCGTTTTACTCTTGGTGTTCCTTGTTGCTATTCAAGTTGTCTGTTAGCGATCGTGCTTCCTGTTCTCTCCCACCTCAAATCACCAATCTCTCTTCCCTTAACCCTTTTTATTTATTTCTCTAACCCTTATCCCTTTTATCTCTTTCCTGCACTCTTGTCTTCAAAACACCCAAGTAGTTTAGCATAGGAGCCGGCCTTTCTCCGGAGATTGGCACGAGGGGCATCTCTTCCCTTCGGCCTTTCAATGTTGGTCCAGGTCTAGGGCGCATACATTTACCCAAAACCCTTACCTAGGCAGATTTGATGACCAACAGTAACATGAAGGTTAGCAATGGTACAACCAAGGATAATAGCTATTCTAGTTTACCATATAGGGGACGTATTGAGAAAATACAATTTACTTTTGGAGAAGTTGACTTTTTTGCCAACAAAAAACTCAAAGGAAATAAGGATGGACTTGATGATTTTGGATTGGGAAACAGAGGCATGAGTGGCCATAATAGTATCATCCACAAACTGTTGGTGGGATATGGGCATGAGAGATGAGGTAAGTTTAATACCAAAAATTTCTCCTTTGGAACAGGAAGATTGCAAATTTCTCTCTAGGACTTCCGCTACAATGATAAATAGAAAAGGGGACAAAGGGTCACCTTGTCTCAGACCTTTGACACTTTGGAAATAACCAACAATGGAGCCATTGACTAAGATAAATAAGTTGGCTCCTGAGATGCATGCATTGACTAGGTTGATCCAATCAGTATGGAAACCAAATCTATACAAGACAAAGAAGAGGAAAATCCAAGACACTATCAAAAGCCTTATTCATGTCTAATTTGAGGAAAAGGTCAGATCTACCACTTTTAGAAATAGAATGTATAAGCTCGTGGATTGTAACTATGTTGTTAGTGATTAGCCTCCCTAGAACTGAACTACCTTGATAGGAATCGATGATGAAAGGGAGAATAGGTTTCAACCTAGTGGCAATCACTTTGGTGAGGATTTTATAAAAAACATTGCAAAGACTAATTGGGCAAAATCAGATAAGGATTTGGCATTATTGGACTTAGGGACAAGGGCCAAAAATGTGGAGTTTACATCTTTCGAAATGTTCTTAGTCTGTTGCATTTTTTGGATGGCTGAAATGATGTCAGACCCCATAATGTCCCAATATTTCTAAAAGAAATTTGGGGTAAAACCATCTGAGCCTAGAGCCTTCCCACCTTGCATTGAAAAACTGCATTACAAATTTTCTTAATGGAAAATGGTTTAACCAAACAATTATTATGCTCTTGGGATACCAACATGGGGATATTGTTTAGGAGGGTCTCTGATGTTTGCGTATTGCACTATGAACTGGGTCCAAGCAGATCTTTAAAGAAAGCCACTATCTCATCTCTAATATCTATAGTTTTTGAAATAACGGTCCCATCAACTCTGGTGAGTTCCCTGATCTTGTTAGAGCCTTTGTGCCTCATCATAGTGGCATGGAAAAATTTAGTATTAAAATCTTCCTCTTTCAACCAGGTAACTCTGGACTTTTGCTTCCAAAAAACTTCTTCACTTTGAAGAATATTGTGGTATTTAGACAAAAGCTTCCTTTCAGCCTCAAGAATATTTATGTCCAATTCTCCATGTTGGGAAAGAAGCTCAATGTTTGTGAGTTGGAATTGGATATTCTTTTTTTTGGAAAAAATATTACCAAAAATATCTTTGTTCCACTTCTTGAGCTGTGCTTTCACAAAATGGAGCTTATTGCTGACCTGAGAGGCTAGGGACCCAAAAAAACTATAAGACCACCAATGTGCAATGAATGCCTTGAGATCCAAATCCTGAAGCCACATAGCCTCAAATATGAAAGGGGATTTGAATGGGGAGACCTAGAATGAACAATCAAGGAGAAGGGAGTTGTGATCATAACCTATTCGAGGTAGAGAACATCAAGCCTTATTTGAATAAGCTGGTCACCCTTTCTACAATTGCTCCAGGTGAATTTTGGACCTTTGAGTTGGATATCATTGAGTTTGTTCTCATCCACAAACGAAGCAAAATCTTCATAGGAATTAACTGTTATTTCAGAGCCTCCTTTCTTATCAATGGGGAATAATGGAGAATTAAAATCTCCAGCTAGCATCCAAACCTGGGAGGTTCAGGGAAAAAATATTGTTGGGAATATTTTCACATGGGGAAGGTCTGATAAGGCCTTTAGGGGAAGGGGGGATCGGTGGAGGAGGGCTTTGAGGAGCAACATTCTCAACAGAAGGAAAAACCTTAGGAAAAAATAGAGAAGAAAAATGATTAGAAATAGAAGTCAGAGGGCATACCTTAAAGGAGGAAGATATGTCGACTTGAGGAACATATTAAAGAGCTTGACCTATAGAGGATGAAGCATTCAGAGGATCCCCCAACAAAATTTGAGTAACAAACAGTGAATCTTTGACCAAATCATTTAAATCCTCCCTTGATGGACCATGAGAAGGAATCTCCTAATTTGAAACAAATTCAATACCAGAAGGAGGGGGCTTGGAGTTTGGCAAAGAAGAAGATTTAGATCGATTGTGGGAACATTGTTGCTGCCAGAACCTCTCTTGAAGGTTTTTTGGTGGAAGGAACCTTAAAAACCTTAGAAATTCAACACTATGAGTTGAGGTGACCTTGATTGGAGCACCTAGAATAGAAGATTGGCTTGTTCTCATATTCTATGATCTGAGTCCTAGAGATCTCATCTAAATTTAGCTCGATGGAAGAAGGAAGAGAGGAATCGAGGTTAGCATCGATGCACATGCGAGCATGGACCATGCGGGTCTTAGCTTTGGTAGACAGATCAAGATCGATGAACTCACAAATGTCTCAGGAAATCCTCCATAAAATACCCTCATCCTAAAAATGGAGTGGAAGACCTAAAAGACAAACCCAAATCAAATCTAGGTTGATATTTTGAGTCACTCCATTTCCTAAGAAAAAGCCCTCTTTGGTTTATTAAAATCCATGATCCACCTGACAGGATTCTACTTGAATCAATGGGGATATTTAGACAAATGAGAAAATTATCCCTAGGAAAGGTAACCAAGTACATGGATCCTTGAGGGCACCAATGGGTAATGACCCATTTACAGATTGACTCCATGTCAGGGCGAGGCCCTAAAAATTTCTGCATAAGAGAATGAGAATCCTGGTCCACAAGGGTGGAAACAAGCTCTAATGGAATTTGAAAGGTACCTTGATAAGGGCACAAATCGACCTTGGGACAAGGGGGATGCCCAAAAGAAACTATATTTTTGAAAAGGGCTGCAAAGGAGCAAGAGGAGGAAATATTCTTGGATCTATTTTGACCTTCTGATGTGTCAACAACTAAAGTCAAATATCTTCCTTCACCTTAATCTGAGGGACCCCCACCTCCATCAAGGATCACAGGTTTGCTCCTGATACACATATCGGAGCCAGTGATTACCTCAATATTATTCAAAGTCATATATCTACCTCCACTACCACCATCAACATCAATAGTTGCATTGCCATCGCTTGTTGCTTCATGCACCGATGCCATTGCCATTGTCAATCATCAAAAAATATTTTCTCACCAACTTGAAACCCTTTTTAATTTTTAATTTTCCAAGCACTTATTTTAATCACGATCAAAACCCTTACCACTGTTTGTAAAATTTTAATCACAAACAAAACCCTTCTAGAAACTACCGTGGTTCTGCCTCTACCTATAAAATTTTAATCACAATCAAAACCCGTCGTCGCCTGCAAAATTTTAATCACAATCAAAAACCTTGTCGTCACCTGCAAAATTTTAATCACAATAAAACCCTTGTAGTTGTCTATAAAATTTTAATCACGACCAAAACCCTTGTCATTTCCTATAAAATTTTAATCACGATCAAAACCCTTACCCGCAAATGTCATGGTTCTACCACCACCTATAAAATTTTAATCATAATCAAAACCCTTGTCGTCGCTTGTAAAATTTTAATCATGATCAAAACCCTTGCCACCACCTATAAAATTTTAATCACAGTTAAAACCCTTACCATCGCTTATAAAATTTTAATCATGATCAAAACCTTGCCAATAGTTGTCGTGGTTTTGTTGTCGCCTATAAAATATTAATCACAATCAAAACCCTTGCCACCACCTGTAAAATTTTAATCATGATCAAAACCCTTGCTAGTAGCTATTGTGGTTCTACTGTCGCTTCAAAAATATGAAATTTTAATAGGGGTTAAAGGGTCAAAATTCACCAAAGACATATTTTTTTACTACCTTAAAAATATGTCTTATTTTGCAAAAGCTTATAATTCAAAGAATTGAAAGTAGACTATAGTGAATAATTTTTTTGTAAAATTGATGGGTAGTAAAATTTTGTTTGTAAAAGATGCACTTTCGAGATGGTGATCGACACCTTAATTTTTCAAGCAATTTGCTTCAAAATCTTCATACTTTGCAAATAAAATATGTGCTTAAACACACTTGCAATGTTTGGTATAAATGACACCTCTAGCTTGCATTTATAAGTAAAGTTATCATTTTAAGATACTGTATCCATAGCCTAATAAAGTTGTCATAATGATATTTGGGCATGACCCTATAAATCATTGAGTAGAAATAAGAAAATTTGTTGTGTGATTTTTTCCACTCCACTTTTTTGTCATATTTGTGACTATTGTTAGACATAAATCTTGAAATTGATAAATTTCCAATATATAGGGAAGTTATACCCACCTATAAAAATTTCTCTTTAAGCATGTGTTATTGATAGGGCAAATTCATTTTAATATTACCTTTGTACCTTGTATCATTCTCTTTCACATACCTTAAGGTCTCTCTCACATACAATCACATATATAGAGGACTAGATTCATCCATGTAATGACAGTAAATAGAAAGGTTTGGTATATCATATTCTTTATATATAAGAAGGGATAATTTGGGAGATATAAGGAACCCTCACCATGATGACATCAAATTTTTATCTTACAAATCACAGTTACTCAAAGGTTCAATCTTTGGACCATGAAAAAACAAGATGAGAACCATCCTAGTGGTTGAGAAACTCTGGGACATCATCACTGAAAAGATCACTCGACTAGAAGAGGATGAAGAGGCTTAATAGTAGTTTGACGAGGCAGATGTTAAGGCACTAATGATAATTACCCTTACCACCACAAATATTATTCAACTACACATTGGTGAAGCACAAACATCTGAGGAGGCATGGATACACTTTTTACTATCTTTAAAGGGAAGAATGAAGCCACAATTGTTCACCTTTAAATCTCAACTCCACACATTGAGAGTTCATGATAGAGAAAGCATTGAGAATTTTTTTTATAAAGTTGTAAAATTGAAAGCAAGATTGAATGCCATGGGATTTATAGTTGAAGATAGGATATTAGTACCCATCATACTTAGAGCCCTACTAAATTATTTTTGAGTGCTAATCTTTTGTTTTTTATTTATTTTAAATGGTGGAATCGATAGCCACCACGATGATTCGAGCACATTGTCTGTCTTTTATGGCCACCACAGTATTCTATGTTGTCCAACCTAGAAATCATCACACAATACTTCATGTAGTTCACCCCTATAACTACCATGCCACAATATTTCTAAACCTTTAATGTTGCTGAAAGCACCAAGAAAGGGACAAGCATTCAGTTTGATGAGGCTCGAGATTTGAACCCTGGGTGCTCGTCCCTCTTATGGGGTTTTGTCGCACCAATTTGTCTACAACTCAAACATTTTTAATTACTTCTTTGTAAATATTAAAGGAAAAGGCATTCTTTGAAGAATTGGTAAATATGCTTCAATAGGAGGAAGCAAACAATTAGTTAAAGGATCGACTGTTAAACAATGCACTCAATTCTACAAAGAAACCGCAAAAGAGTCCTTCCCCTTTATCAACATCACAAAAACAACTCCAAAAACAAGGGAGATATTGTCACATCTATGAAAGAGAATGATATGATACAAAGTGTTATAGATATAATTATATGACTTAAAGGGGGTCAAGCCCACAAGCCTCCTTAGAAGAAGATAATTCAAATCATATCCCAAGCAACAACAAGGGTATGTTGCACATGAAGAACTTGAATTTGATTATGAATAGGACTTTGAATTAGCACACAAGATACTAATGACCAAGGTAGTGATAAAAACCAAAGGATGAAATTTGGTATATTGATGTAGATGCTAGCAAGCATATGATTAGAGCCCAAATGTGGTTTGGCTCTCTATAAGCAAAAGATGAGAAACCAATCACTATTATTGATGATAAGACCTGTCATGTTAAAGGAGCGAGGAATGTTCCTATTGATTTGATTGATGGAAAATGCATAATTGAAAATGTACTATATGTATCAAATTAGTAATAAACTTGCTATCTATTTCAAAAGTGTTGGATCAAGACATGGCAAATGAATTTAGGGTTGTTGATGTCAATAAAAAGTGTTTTGTCACTGTCATATCATTTCCTAATGTTGCATTATTTCCATGAAAGATGCTACCTTACTCTAGCATAGGAGATAAGGACTTCCAAGTTCTAGATACTTTATCCAGCTAAATAAGCATCATAGGGTGATTGGTTTTTCCAATATTTCACTTACATTATTAGTTTGTTGGGGTTGTCTAGCAGGAAAGCAACATTGAGTACCTTTTGAGATCAACACTCACAAGGCTAAAGGACCATTAGATGTCATACATATTAATATGTGTGAACCAATGCCAACCAATTATGATGGATAGAGGTACTTTCAATTGTTTGTTGATGATTACTCATGAAATATATGGGTATATTTCCTACCTCTCAAATCATATGCTTTCATAAATTTCTAATGCTTCAAGAAGCTTGTTGAAACAAAAACTAGACGTCACATTCGAGTCATTCACTTAAATCAAGGGAGGAATATACATCCAATAGTATTTAATGTTCATTGCTCAAAACGATATCAAGCGATAACTTAATACAATCTATATGCCACAATAAAATGGGGTTCTTGAAAAATTAAATTGTTCCATCGTGGAAATAGTTTATTGTATGCTCACAAGATTTGGTCTAGAGAAACAATATTGGGCCAAAGTTATCTCTATTGTGATGTATCTTCAAAATAGAGAACCAACAAAGGCACTTCAAGGGATTCCACTTAAAAAGCTTGGTCTAGGAGAAAACCATTAGTTGTGCATCTCAGAGTTTTTGGAAGCAAGGCATACATGCGTGTGCCAAAACAAAAGAGGACCAAGTTGGATGTAAAAACTTTTCCTTGCATATTTTTTGGGTATGCTAAGACATCAAAAAGCTTATCGATTGATTAATCTAGTCTGCAAGAACATACACATATGTAGATATGAGGTGTTTAATGAAGAATTTTAAACACATTAAGGATTTTGAGGAGTCTGGTGATGCCACATACGTTGTGAGCATTGAGTCAAATGAGGAAGTTTACAAAGAAGTTCTAGAAGATAAGTTAGATTTAAAAGTAGTTGATGAACCAACAGAAGAATCGGTAGCGGCTACTCCACCACAACATAGAAAGACTCCAAAATAACTCATGAAAACTCTCAAAGATGCTAAGCTTGATGCACCACCTAATCTAACCTCCACATAACCACGTACTCATAGCAGTACAACAAGGGGAAAATTTAGGCTTGATAACTTCTAGAATGCATGATACATAAACAACCTTAGTAAATGAAGCACTAATCTTGCCACAATGAAAGGAATCCATGCAAGTATAATACAATTCATTGATGAAGAATGAAACATAGGATCTCGTTGATTTGCTAGAAGGAAAGAAGCCCATAGGTGACAAGTGGATTTTCAAAATAAAGTATAAGGTAAACTAATCCATTAATGAATATAAAACATGACTCGTTATGGAGGGCTATGCATAGAAGGTAGAAATAGATTATGAAGAGACATCTGCACCTACAACAAACATGACCACCATTTGTGCAGTATTTACAATGGCAATGTAGTTTGGTTAGAATATTCATCAAATGGATGTCAAAAGTGCCTTCCTTAATGGTAATTTTGAAGAAGTGTACATGACACAACCTAAAGGGTTTGTTGGCAATAGGTAATGTCAAGAAGTCTACAAATTGAAAAAGTCATTATATGGGTTGAAATAGATTCCTAGAGATTTGTATATCAAAATTAATGATCACCTATTTTAGCATGGATTCACTAGAAGTCCCTCCAATACAAATCTCTATGTCAAGAAAATTGGAAATGAGATAGTGATTCTTGTGCTTTATGTTGATGATTTGGTCATCATTGGAAGTTCAGACAAATTGTTGAATGATGATTTAAAAAAATTATTTGACATGACAAATATTGGGCTTTTGCACTATTATTTTGTCTTGGAAGTTTGGAAGAGAAAGAACCACATTCTAATCACATAAATAAAATATGTCAAGACACTGCTAAGAAAATACATGATGATAGATTATAAACCTATGACGACAACAATGGATCCAGGGTTACAATTGTCTAGATATGATAAATCACCTCAGGTATCTACTACTCCTTATTGTTAGCTAATTGGGAGTCTCATATACATGACGAAAACTAGGTCTAACATCAGTTTTGTTGTAAGTTATCTTTCAAGGTTCATGCAGGATTCTAAGGAGAGCCATTGGAAAGTTGTAAAGAGGGTACTATATTGTGTTCATGGTATAGTAGAATATGGTCTAGAATATAATAAAAATGATATTTTTTCTTACAAGGATACACAAAATCACATTATGCCAAATCTATAGATGACAAAAAGTCAACATCCATATACATGTTTCATCTAGGATCTGAACCTATCTCATAGCATAGCAAAAAATATATATATCATAGCATTGTCATCCATAGAGGTAAATATCTTGTTGCATGAGGAGCTGCATGTGAAGCAATTTGGTTACAAATCATATTGTCAAATATGGGTGTGTGCAAGAAACAACCTATCTTGTTGAACTATGATAATCAAGATGTTTTGAAATTGATCAAGAATACAATATTCCATCAAAGAATAAAACACATTGAAGTTCAATGTTATTTTGTTTATGAATAGGTTGAAAATTTCTAGATACAACTCCAATATGTTTCCACCAAATATGAACTTGTAGATATTTTCACAAAGGCACTTGGGCATATCAAATTGAATTGTTTCACAATTCTCTTTGTATACCAAATAATGTAATAAGGGGGGATGTTAGACAATTATTATTACATTATTTAGTTGTAATATCTAAAGAAACAAAATACAAAGAGACATGTTGGTCTCTAAAGCATCAAGCATCTCATCACTTGAAACATGAAGAGACATATTATATATATATATATATATATATATATATATATATATATATATATATATATATATATATATATATATATATATATATATATAAACATATACATATATACATATGTATATAAGTATATATGTGTATATGTGTGTATATATCTATTTGTACAACTCGAATGGGTTTTTTGATTATTTGTTGAATAATTCTTTTACCTTCTGGCTTCTACTGCTCGATCCATTAAAGATTTTGGTTTTCTTATAACCCAAATGTTTATATGTTATGTAAAAAAATTATCTTTTGTTTTTCACTCATATGAAAGAAAAAAGACATATGTTAATGTCAAATACCATAGTCAAAAGAATAGCTTAAGTTTGATTAGTGTGTTCAAAAGGATCCATTTATAAACAAACATGTTAATGCATGTCCTAATACACGTATCATGCTTGAAATTATAGAATTACATGGCAAAAATTTAGAGGTTAAATAGTTTAATTGCTTTGATTCAATACTTGCTTACTCCTTTTGTATATGCCTACCTATTCATAGGTCTTTCTGTTATTTCCTAACTATGATCAAAATCCTCTTTACAACCATTAATATATATATATATATATATATATATATATATATATATATAAGTGAATGTCAATTACCACAGTCAAAAGAAGAGCCTCTATATTTCCATATCGGAAAATTTCCATGATTGTTATTACCTTCAAGTCTTACACCTCCTACAACTAAAAAATTAACAACATTGTGCATAAGAAAAATATTTGATTCCATCATGTATTATTATTAAAACACATTAGATACTAAATGAGAACAAGAAAAAGAATTACTTGATGCAGGGTTTCTTTTTCATAGAAGTACAATTTTATATTTAGCAAGATGCGATAAGTGCTAATGTTAGAGGATATTTGAGTGGCCCACCAAAGTTGGGGACTTAGGGCATGGGACCTTTTTTTTTAAATTATTGGGTGTTCGTATTATACAATAACAAATATGGAAACAACTATGTGTTAATACTACATAAGAAATATTATAGATTCACCAAGTGTTCAAAGAATAATATTTGGGATGACAACAAGCCATGATATTGATAATTCAACAATAATTATTTTTTTTCCTAGATAATAAGGGGTTGTACTCGGGTCCCCCACCCTTGACAAATTACATCTCTCTTCTTTAGAGCTTGAGAGTTTACAAATAGATACACTTCTCATCTCAATTGAGATGCTATAGCTAGAAACCTACATCATTTTACATAAAATGTCTGAATTCTTGATTTTCATTTTCTAGATCTTTTCAAATTTTTGTATGAATACAATTAATCCAGAATTTAGCATCTTTCTTGACATTTTCCTATAGCAGCCTTCACAATGCCAAAACTTCACCTCTACTATCTATGCCTTGCATCTTAGTAGAGTAATATTTCCAAAACATCGCACTATCATAGTCCGCTTTACCAAATCTGGATTGCTAGTTTCCTTCCTGAAACACAAGTGCAACCACAAAAATTATAATAAATAGTCTAAATGAAAACACATTATTGTTACAAAATAAAGCAGATATTACCAATGGAAAACATTAAAGTAAATCTTAATCATTAATTGATTCAGACAATCAACATTTTTTTGTCAGCTTCAACTAAACTTTCTACTTCCTCTAACCATGGAAAGGAGAATTTAACTTCACGATCCTCAATCAAAACCCCTCTATTGGCTAGCTTATCTGCACATTTGTTTCCTTCCCTTAATATATGTGTAAACCTGATTTCTTCAAACTCTTTAGCAAGATCTTGAATTTCCACAATTATCTCTTGTATGTTCCATGGAGCCTTTGCTTTCCTCAAAATTGCATTTATTACTATGAGAGAATCACCTTCCATCCATACTCTATTCCATTTCATTTGTTTACATATTTTTAACCCTTCTAAAGTTGCCCAAGCTTCAACTTCATTATTTGTCTTAAATCCACTATTGAAAGCATAATGAGACAAAATATCTCCTCTATTATTTCTAATTATTCCTCCTCCTCTTGCTGGTCCTGGATTTCCTTTAGATGCTCCATCAAAATTCAATTTAACCCACTCCACATCTGGTGGTTTCCACTTTATATTCTTTGCCTTCTTTTTGCTTCTCTTGTACCCAACATCATAATTCCATTTAATGACTTGACTCCATCTATCAAGGCTCTCTGCTTCCAAATTAGGGATTGGGTGAGTTGATAGGGTTGGTTTAGACTCCTCTATGGCTAAACATATCTTCTTTTTCATTACCTCTAAACTGCTTTCCTTTCCTTTAAATATTCTTCTATTCCTTTCTAGCCATATAGTCCAAAGTATTGTATCTTTTGATATATCCCATATTGTCTATAAAGCCTCACTTTTATAAGTGCTCTGCCATTGCTTTAACCAATCTTCAATTCTGCTATTCATCACCATGCATTTACCAAACATATTAAGAATCCATTGCCATAGATTCCAGACTATTGAGCAATGTCCCAAGAGATGGTCTATACTCTCCTCCTTATTACAAAAACACATTGAGAGGGGCCATGAAAACCCCTTTTCATAAGGTTATCCCAGGATAAAATTCTTCTATGACCTACTAGCCAAACAAACATTTTGACTTTAGGAATGCTTGGGCTATCCCAAATATCTCTCCATATTCTAGTGACATTATTATTTTGTTGGTGTTGAACATTATATCCACTTCTTGTTGTGTATTCTCCTGAGCTATTCAACTCCCAAATCAATTTATCCTTGGCTCCCCTCGAAATAATCACAGTTGTTATCTTTCTACTCAATTGCCTCCTAGCATCAATGTCTTGTATACTTGTAAAAAAATCTTCTTTCCATTTGTATCTTCCTTCTCGATCCTTGTACAAAATGTTTGAAACCCTATCACCATATTTGTCTTGAAGCAATCTCATCCAAGGTTTCAAAATTGGATCTAAATTGAGTGGTTTTTTATCACACCAAGTATCCATCCAAATAGAAATTTTTTCTCCAGTTCCCACCACCCATCTTAAACCTTTAATCATAAGATCAATAGATTTTTTTAAACCATTCCAAAGAGCAGAACCATTTGGTAGAGAGAATGCAATAAATATTAAACTTGGGTCATTGGGATCAACATACTTAGAAGAATTCTTGCCCATTGTCTTTGACTCTCTTTGTACAATCTCCAGATAACTTTTCCCCTAAGAGCTAAGTTTGCATCTGTAAGAACTCTTAAACCAAGACCTCCCCTAGTTTTATCATCACACAACTTGCTCCATTTCACCAAAGGAAATTTCCTTTTATCATGTAAACCTGACCATAAAAAGGATCGCATAATATAGATTAAACTTTTTTCAACTGATTTTGGCATAGAATACAATGACATATAATATGTTGGAATGGCTTGTAAGACTGACTTAATTAACTGCACTCTTCCTGCTAACGATAACCATCTACCTTTCCAAGCTGGAAGTTTATTCTGAACTTTACTAATAACTGGATTCCATAAATCTATCCTCATTCTCCCCTCAAATAAAGGCATCCCTAGATAAGTTGTTGGTAAATTTGCCTCCTCCATTTGAAGCAACCTGCAAATTCTTGCTTTGATATTAGCAAGAGTGTTAAGGAAGTAAATTTTGGATTTAGTCCTATTAACTTTTTGCCCTGAAGCTCTTTCGTACTCTTTTAAAAGTTATTCAAAGCTCTAGCCTCATTTATCCTTGCCCTTCCAAAAAGGGTTGTATCATCTACAAATTGTTGATGGGTGATGTTATCGATGTTATTACTAACCTTAAGTCCACTTATAAGCCCATATTTGTAAGCCTTCTTTAAGTTCCTACTCAAAACTTCTGCCATAATAATGAACAAATAAGGAGATAGAGGATCTCCTTGTCTAAGGCCTCTCTTGGCTTTAAAATATTTTATCACTAACCCATTGACCAACACTGAATAAGAAATTGTAGAGACACAAGCTTTAATCCATCTAACCCATTTCTTCCCGAAACCAAACTTATCTAAAACTACAAAAAGAAAATCCCATTTAACCCTATCATAGGCTTTACTCATATCAAGTTTTAAGATCATTGCTTTCTCTTTTCTTGAAGTTGCTGAATGTATAACTTCATGAGCTACTATGATCCCATCCAGAATTTGTCTCCCTTTCACAAATCCTCCTTGCTCTTCTGAAATGATTTTGTCTAACAATGGCCTTAATCTATTCGCCATCACTTTGGAAATAATCTTATATGCCATATTACATAGGCTTATGGGTCTAAAAGAATCAAACAATTCAGCATCCTTCTTTTTTGGAATTAGGGTAAGATATGTTGCATTTATTTTATAAGGTATGTATTGTTTTACCCTAGATTGTTCCACTACCACCAATAAAGAATCCTTCACTATATCCCAATTATGTTGGTAAAAATTTGCAAAGAGCCCATCTGGACCTAGGGATTTATCCTTATTAAAAGAGAAAAGAGCTAAATGAACTTCTTCTAGAGTAATAGGCTCCATCAATTTCCTATTGTCTTCATTCGTTATAACTGAAGGAACATCTTGAAGAAGTTTATCATTAAGAACTTCGGTCTCCTCTGAACCTAGAATATTTTGATAAAATGACTTTGCCTCTTTTCTAATTTCACTCCGATCTTCAATCCAAACCCCTTCTATTGATTTAATTCTACTAATTCTGGAAGTTGATCTTTGTACTATAGCCATCCTATGAAAAAACTTTGTATTTTTATCTCCTTTTAACCAAGTTTGTCTTGATTTTAATCTCCAAAATTTCTCTTCCTTACTCAAAATATTATGATATTCACTAAGCAACTCCCTTTCCTCTAAGCTTGGATTATTATCATCACCTTTTTGAAATTTTGAAAGTTTATCTTTTAGTTCTTATTTCTTCTCAAAAATGTTTCCAAAGGTGTTCTTGTTCCATTCTTTTAATCTAGATGTCATAGCTTTAATTTGGTTTGGAAGAGCATACAACCCACCATTACCTAAAGAATTCCATGTTTGAGCTATCATATCAAAAAATTGAGGATGGTCTTCCCACATCTACTCATATTTAAAATATGATATTTTTTTGAATTCACTTACCACCATTTTAACTCTTATTGGCCAGTGATCTGAACCAATCCTTGTTAAGGTATTAATTTTAGCACAAGTTCCTTCATCTAGCCAATGATCTGAGAGAATGCATCTGTCTATTTTTTCTGCTATTAGGTTTTGGCCTCTCCTGTTGTTGGTCCAAGTATAGTTATCTTCTTAAAACTCAATTTCCCATAGATTATAGATTTGAATAAAAGCTGAGAATTATTTCATACTTTGGGTCGATTTCCTAATTCCTCCTAATTCTTCATCCAACTTGGTTATGGCATTAAAATATCCAAAGATCATGAATCTAGTTTCTTGGTCTTTACTTCTCATAAAGGCTTCAATACCACTCCAAACTTCTAATCTACCTGACTGAGTTGTAGGTCCATATACATTGATAAGGATGAAACAAATATCTACAAAGTAGAAAGTGACTAAAGAGGCTATCCAATGCCTATTTTTATGAATGGTTGCACAAGAGGATATAGAAGGAATCTAACAAGTTAGAATTCCCCTTGCTGCTCCCTCAAAATCTATAGCATCCCATTCACATCTTGCCCACACTGCTTTCATAGTTTTTGAAACTTCTTCTTTTGTCATTTTAGTTTTCTGGATATAGAGAATATAAAGTTTATTACTTAAACATAGGTCCCTAATACACATCTTCTTTGAGGGGCATTATCACCCCTTATATTCCATGAGATGATAATCATGTCTCATTAGGGGCTTTTTGCACCTCCTGCGTATTACCAATATGATTTATTGTTTGGTAAAGAGAAGTTCAACCAACTTAGTTTGTGTTCCTTTCTCTATGTTTGCTCTTGCTTCCCTTGATATTGCTTGATAGTTTAAGGGTTTTCCTCTTTTTGCCTTGCCTATATCAGGAGTAGGTATTATTATTATATTCCTCAATAATTTTCACAATTTTTTTTTTCATCATATTTATCCTCTCCTAGCTCTATTATAGAAGATTTTGACTTGTCCTACTCATTTTTTGGTATTTCCTTATTAATGGTAGAGGTGTTAAATTCTAAAACCATATTTTATTTACCAATTATTTTCTCATGAATGGTGCATGGTACTTCAAAAAACTCTTCAAAATCTAATGAGACACATTCCTTGGGTTCTTCTAGAATATTCTTCCTTAAATTAGGATTATACTGAATAGATGGTTCCTTGTTAATATGTTGAAATTGTTGTATTGTGTCCTCTAAGTTTTGATCTACTTTTTCTTCATAGGCTAAAGACTCAAAAGAGTTGGTATTTCTTCCAATATCCTTCCTTATTGGTCTCCACTATTTATTTTCTTTTATTTTTCTATATCTATTTTTGGGAAGTAAAACCATCTTCATCCATAACCATTTGTAAGTTTTTCTTGCAATTTTCTACAAATGATTATGTTGGGATCTTTTTAGGGTATGATCTCTCAATATGCCCCACCTCATGACATCTTCTACATATTCTACATCTTCTAGTTTGGATCCACATCTTATCCCCATAGTTAAGAATGATTGATTCTGGTAAAGCTTTACTTATATCAATCATGACCAATATTCGAGCATAAATAGCCAAAAATCAATATTTTATTGTATCTAAAATCTCAAGGAATTTTCCTAGAGTCTTGCCTATTGCATTGAAGGTATCGATTTTCCAAAATTCAATGGGTAACCCAAACATCCTAACCTAGACTAGTACTAGGGATATATTTACATTTTTAGGTGAAAAGCCTTCATAACAACGGGTAAGGAAAAGTCTTTCTCTTCCCATAAACCAAGGACCCCCTTTTAGGATTCTTTCTATTTCTTCCCTAGAACGAAAAATGGATAGGAATAAAACTTTTGGGAAGAAATGATAGAATCACTCCTGGAGACTTCCAACTCCTATCAATCCATTTTCTCAAGGCTAAATCCCCTAGCCAATACCCATTTAATTTACCAAAAACTACCTTATCTTGGAGCAACAAGGATCTCTATGAGGTATCCACTAGAGATGATTATGAGGATTTAACTATAAATCGGTCCATGGAAAGGAAAATAAAACTAAAAATCTATTGAAATTTATATGAATATCCTAGAGCAAATATAATATTTGATAAAATTTTTATAAAATTTTCATGCACAATTTCTAAGATAAAGAAAGGGAAAAAAATCTTAGCTAAAAAATTCTTTGTCCAGATAGAATGTCTTGCCTCGCTGAAGTCCTAGCCCTTCATTGCTCTTCCCATCGTTCGAAACCTAGCTGGTAAATATTTACAATTTCGATTTCCTGACTTGAAAAATCATCACTGCCCTTGTTCCGAATGGTTGAATTCATAGGGTCATATCTCTCTCAGTATTGCTTGAATTTTTGCAAATGACAACTCATTATAATGCTATTCAAATTCTTCACAAGTTGGTCAGCTGAATCAGATAACTCTTCGTGAAGATATGGCTCCTAAAATATGAGATATTTTTTAGGAAAATAATTCAACAATAAAATTACTATTCAATTAGGCAAGAATTTAATTTTGTATAACCATATCAAGCATATTAAGTCTAAAAGTTTTGATACATTCACTATTTGGTTCATAATTGAAGAGGTCATCTTGAATATTATTGGTTAAAGAACCAAAATTTCAACATTTTTGCAAATACCATTTTTTTAGACATGTTGGGGCTTGAAGGAGTTGTTATGTGAGGCACAATTAAGTAATTATACCTTTTATTAAGTTAAGATTTCTTAATATTTGATCTTCTTTTCTTCCTCTAGTATAATATGGGATTAGTAATTATATTTATAGAGCTAATGCATAAATAAAATTTACATGGACCAACATTTTTTTTAAAACAAAATACCAAGATTTCTATTGATAGAAAAATACAAGTATAAAGCAATCAGGGGAGAAAAGTAATTCTCACACCCTACATGAAAAAAACAAGCACTACAAAGCATTCATTCTGAAACTTGGATCATTGTGAATTGCTCATTGTTCAATCTCACTCCATTAGCCTGTTTATCTACTTCAAAATTTAGACTTCTTAGAATATGGACAATTTCCCATATTTGGATTTTTTCCAATAGCTCGTTCACCTCATCATAAGAGTCATTTATTAAATCATCATGTGGAGACCATAATAGTTTTATGATGTTGACAACCAACAAAGAATCACATCTTATAACCACATCCTTCAACTCAAATTGAATAGCAATTCTCAGTCCCTAATTTAGGTCTCTGAATTCTACAATATTATGTGTGTTGCAGCCTAATCCTTCTTTGAATGAGATTTTTATTTTTGTTGGGTAGAACCAAATAATTCTGCCTCCTGCACCTGCCTGCCCCAAATTTCCTTTAGAAGCTCCATCAAAAAACACATGTGCTTTTCCTTTGTTAAGATGTATCTTCTCAACTGCAATTGGTTCTTGATTTTTGTAGTCAAATTATCCTTGTCTAGATCTAGCATCTTTAGAATTTTGAGTTTAAATTGGTTCCAAGAATCCTTGAAAGCTACCATGCTTCTTTTATGGGCTCTAAATTATTCCCCCACAGCTCTCAAAATTTTCTTCCAAGTTTGCTTTAGTTGTGATTGTTTCATTGATAAAATAGATCTTGTTCCTATAAAGCCAAACATTCCAAAAATATGTTTATTAGAAGCAATATCCATACACTTCAGATGACCTCATTAAATTTTTCATTGATCACCACACTATTCCATACAACCATGAAATATTCTATTGATTGTTCGATCAAAGCAACATTGATGTCTTTGCCACACAAGTTTGCATAATTAGACTACAAGTTTGCATTGTTGGCCCAACGTATCCTATTTTTTGTCTATTTTCTCCAACTAGAATTGCCTATCTTATCAACAATTAGGAAAAGAACTAAGATTTTGGAGTGGCAACAAAACTCTAAACTAGCCTTGTAGTCTTTTCAAAGCCTGCTAATTGTCCTCATCTTTGCTGAGCTAACAGGTTAGAGTACCCTCTCTTAACAGTATATGCCACCAACCTATCCTTTTCAACCCATCTAACAACATTTTTGCCTTTTCTTAAAAACACAGGTTTATATTTTAATAATATTAATAATTCCATGAGAAGATTATGGAGGCGGGTGGGAATATTTAGTTCATCAGTTATTTTCCAACTTTGAGGATCTGTGTTAAGCAACACAATCCTTCTGAGGTCTTTAACTCTATTATAGCCTCTATTCCATAAACCTTTAATAATTTGAGCCAGATATCTACGTTGCACTATTGGAAATTTTCTAGAAAAGGAATTATAGAAAGCATCTATCTCTCCCTCCTTGATTGCCTAAGAACAATTTGCTTTAAAAAGTTCCAGACCTTCTAGAATGTGTTCCCAATTTTTGTTCCTTTTCTATAAGGATTCACTTTGAATAGCAGGTTTTTTGGAGGACACCCCACATCATACTTGCTCAATAGGACCTGAACCTAGAAAATGCTTGTATTATGAAGCATTTGCCACACCAATTTTGCTGCTAGGGCTTTGGTCATAAGGTATGGATTTTTAATACCTAGTCCACCTTTGTTTTTAGGATAAAAAACTGTGGACCACTTTACCAAAGGTAATTTGTTCGATCCATATTTCCCTCCTTTCAAGATAAAATTTCTCATTTTTTCTACTTCTTGTATCACCAATTTTGGGGCAGCCATCAGAGAAGACCAAAATATAGGTAAAGAGGATAAAACTGATTTGAGCAATGTGGTTCTCCCAACAAAATTTAGGAATTAAGAAGTCCAAGAATCCATTTTGTTGCTTATCTTCTTTAGCAAGAAATCCCAGTCTGCATATTTGGTGACATTGGAGGACATTGGGACTCCCAGGTACCTGAAACTTCCTTTGGTGTTTCCTAATTGGAAATTCAATACTCTTCAAATTTTATTTTGGAGCCTAATGTTGTTGTTATAAACAAAGACATGGCATTTTTCATAGTTCATCTTGCCTCCTGAGGCCATTAGAAATATGTTAAGGATCTCCTTGCAAGCTTTGGCATTAGAAATGGAAGCCTTGCCCATCATAAGAGTATCATCAACATAGAGAGTATGATTGATAGATTTGACATTTGAGGATATTTTTACCCCTTCTAAAAGCTCTTCCTCTGCTTTGACTTTGATAATTTTGCTAATATAGTTAGCCACCAATGCAAATAAATATAGGGATAGTGGGCATCCTTGTCTAATCCCTCTACTAGATCCAAAAAAACTTGTCGGACCTCCATTTATAAGGATAGCAAACTGGGGACTATTTATACATGCATGGATCCACTTGATCCAATCCTCACTAAACCCATATTTCTATAAAATTTTAAGAATAAAGATCTGATTAACTCAATCATAAGAATTGGCCATATCTAGTTTTAATACCATTGACTTTTTCTTTCCATGTTTAATTGAATGCAATGCTTCTTGAGTCAAAATTATATTGTCAAAAATTTATCTACCTACAACAAAGGCTCTCTACTCATCTGAAATCAGATTTGGCAAAATGTACTTTAATCTATTTGCCATTATCTTTGCTATAATTTTATAACTTGTGTTACAAAGAGATATCGGTTTGAATCTAGAGAAGCAAGATGCATCTCTATCTTTTGGAATAACTACAAAAAAAGTGGAGTTAATGGCCTTGAGGATATTACCCAATTTTCTTTCTTCTTCTACCACTTCCAATAAATCTCTTTTTAAAATTTCCCAACAACTTGTGTACAAATTGACTTGGAACCCATCTAAACCAGGGGCCTTGTCCTTTTTCATATCTTTGACTATGGTCCACAACTCTTCTATTGAGATCTCCTTTGTTTTCTCTCTGTTTTGCTCTTTGTTAACTACCTTGTCTATGCATTTTAGGGCTTCCTCTTGAGCTAGAGTCCTGTCAACCAGTTCTTGTAAAAGATTTCCAAAAAAATTAAGTGCCTCTGATTTGATGTCTTCTAAGTCTATCATTGTATTTCCATCCTCCCTATGGATACTATTTATGTAATTATGATTTCTTCTTTGGAGTATGGACTTGTGGAAAAAACTAGAGTTCTGATCTTCCTTCTATAACCAGATCATCCTTGATTTAAGTTGGTATAGCTCTTCTTATTGATCCTAAAAATTTTCCAACTTTGTCAGTAACTTTTATTCTCTACAAGACAACTCTTCCTTGTTCCCTTCATCCAATATTATTTTATGAATTTCCTCAATTTCTCTGTTCAAAGTTTCTTTTTCATTTTTCTTTCTTTTGTGTGTCTCTTTTACCTATTCTTTTAGCTTTAAATTTATCCATAATTTTTTTTGTGAAATCTATACATGGTTGTTCCATATTCTGATTCACCTTCCTGCCACCACCTCTTATTTTTTTCTAAAAATTTTAGGTGTTCAATCCAAGTGGGGTTGAACTTGAAGGGAAAATTCTTTGCAATTATGATTTGATTTACCCGAAGAAGCACTAGCCAGTGATCCGAGTGAGTTCCCCTTAAGGTTCTTGTTTCTATCACCTTATTGTAAGAAAACAACTCCTCTAAGATTAAAAATAGATCCAACCTCTTTGATATTGCCTCTCTCCCAATTCTTCTATTTGTCCAAGTAAACCAACCTTTTTTTGGGGCACAAATATGTTGAACAAGGTATAGCAAAAGTATTGTCATTGTTGTCAACACAGACAACAATTGATGCAGTTGAAGCAATGGACAAGAATTCTGAAGTCAGTCAGATCAAGTACAGTGAATTTTCAAAAAAATAGAAGTGACCCAGATTCAAAAATTTGCAGAAAAAGTCAAGTAAGAAAACTGTCGCGATATCGCGACAGGTTGAGAGGTCCGAAGGCAGAAAGAAAAATTGTCTCGATTTTGTGACATAACTGAGGAGAGAGAAAATGCATGCCAAATTGTCGCAATTTAGCGACATAACCGAGGAGAGAGAAAATGCATGCCAAATTGTCGCGATTTCGCGACATAACCGAGGAGAGATAAAATGCATGCCAAATTGTCACGATTTCGTGACATAACCGAGGAGAGAGAAAATGCATGCCAAATTGTCGCGATTTCGTGACATAACCGAGGAGAGAGAAAATGCATGCCAAATTGTCGTGATTTTGCGACATGATCGAGGAGAGAGAAGGCGCAAGGCAAACTGTCACGATTTCGCGACATGTTGGTAGAGAAGGAAGCAAGGTGAAAAGTTGTCACGATTTCGCGACATAAATGGAGGAAAGGAGCTTGAAACAAAAAGTGTCGTGATATCGCGACACGTCGGGTTTTCGCGACCCGAAGAGGAGAGAGAATGCTCGGCAACAAAAGTGTAGCGATTTCCCTACATGTCGAAGTTTTGCGATCCAAAGCACAGCTGGAAATGCAAGGCACAAAGGTGTAGCGATTTTGCTACAAATCGGAAGTGCAGAAAACAAAGGTGTAGCGATTTCGCTACAAGTTAAAATGCATGGCAACAAAGGTGTAGCGATTTCGCTACAAGTTAAAATGCATGGCAACAAAGGTGTAGCGATTTCGCTACAAGTCCAAAATGCACAACGTGAAGGTGTAGCGATTTCGCTACTAGTCAAAATTGCAAAACTTAAAGATGTAGCAAGCCGAAAGCACAAGGCACAAAGTTGTAGCGATTTCGCTACTACATGAAGCAATGATTGTACAGAAGCCAGAAGCGTCGCGATTTCACGACAAAGCTGAGGATGACATCAGCAAAATTGAAAATGTCGCGATTTCGCGATAAGGTGCAAGGAAAGCTGCTAGAAGCCAAAAGCATCACGATTTCATGACAAGAATGATGATGACGTCAAAAAAAGCTGAAAGTGTCGCAATTTCACGACAGGGTGCAAGGAAAGATGCTAGAAGCCGAAAGCGTCGCGATTTCGCGACAAGAATGATGATGACATCAGCAAAATTTGAAAGTGTCACGATTTCGCGACAGGGTGCAAGGAAAGCTGCTGGAAGTCGGAAGCGTGTGATTTCGCAACAAGAATGATGATGACATCAGCAACAGCTGAAAGTGTCACAATTTCGTGATAGGGTGCAAGGAAAGCTGCTGGAAGTCGAAAGCGTCGTGATTTCGCGACAAGAATGATGATGATGTCAGCAAAAGCTGAAAGTGTCACGATTTCGTGATAGGGTGCAAGGAAAGCTGCTGGAAGCCGAAAGCGTCACGATTTCACGACAAGAATGATGATGACGTCAGCAAAAGCTGAAAGTGTCGCGATTTCACGACAGGGTGCAAGGAAAGCTGCTAGAAGCCAGAAGCGTCGTGATTTCATGATAAGAATGATGATGACATCAACAAAAGTTCAAAGTGTCACGATTTCGTGACATGAATGGTGGGAAAGCTTTCAAAGGCCAAAATGGTCGCGATTTCGCGATAGCGAGGGCATGAAGGGTACGGCTACAAAAAGTCTCACGATATCGTGACAGGTAACAGTTTGGCAGGTAAAAGCCAAAGGAACATGCAAGGTGACACGCATAAAAAAAGCATCATGCAGCCAGTTACGTAAGAAGTAACTGATGTCAGATTGGCAGTTACGCATTGACAGGTGTTGGACATGCACTGGAACAGATGTATATGCATGATTGAAAAGCTTTCGAAGAGTCGTATAGGTAGGATCGAAAAAACATTCGAACGACCGTATTACAAGGATTCGAACAGCCGTATTGCAAGGATTCGAATAGCCGAATATGCAAGATTGAAAAAGCATTAAAACAGACGTATTTGCAGCATTCAAAGAGTCGTATAGGCAGGATCGAAAAAGCATTCGAACAGCCGTATTGCAAGGATTCGAACAGCCGTATTGCAAGGATTCGAACAGCCAAATATGCAGGATTGAATAAGCATTCGAATAGCCGTATTGCAAGGATTCGAACAGTCGCTTATGGAGAGGAGAAAAGTATTCGAACAGTCAGAGCATGTCATTCGAATGCATGCAGGTTTGAAAAGTGATAGAAGACGAAGAGCCTCGATGAGAAAAAGGGGGTTATAAAAGAATAGTCGTACAGAGAATATTGTTGCTACTGTTAGAGGGAAATTACTGTGAAAAGAGGGTTAGAAAAGAGCCAAAAGAGAAATTATCAGAGCAGTGAGAGTGTGTAGAGTTTGGTTAAATTGCAGACTAGTCAGGGTCGTGTATGAAGTGAAGACATTTTTATGTCATTTTAAATTGATCAGAATTACGGTCCAAGTTGGTGCTTGGTACTAGGGGTTGGTGCTCCTATCATTGCGGTGAGAAAACTAAGGGGTTGGTGCTCCTTCCAGTAGATGCTGGTAAAGTGTTTGTAAAATTGGTATTTTGCAAAGATTGGATTTGGATTGAAGTCCAAGCAGTCATTTTTGAGGAGTATCCAAATTGGTGAACCTCGGTATATTGAGTGTTGTGGTGTGCTCTATTGTTTAATTTTCTTTTTTGGTTTTCTAGTTCTCTGTACTTCATTTTTAAATGCTATAGAATTGAATATTAATAGTTACACCGATTCACCCCCCCCTCTCAGTGTCATTGTGTGAATATCAATTGGTATCAGAGCAAGGTTCCTTGAACAAGCTTAATCAGCTAAGGTGATCTTGGAAGAAACAATGGCAGGCGGTGAAGGATTCTCATCCAACAAAGCTCCCTTATTTGATGGAACTAATTACACTTTTTGGAAACTCAGGATGTAAACATATCTGAGTGCATTGGGATATGACATTTGGGATTCTGTAGATAGTGGATACATAGCACCCACTACTCCTCCAACAGATACTGCTGAGAAGAAAAAATTTGAGAACAACTCCAAAGCTAAGAATGCCATAATGTGTGGACTTTTAGATAGTGAATTGATAAGAGTCATGAGCTGCAAATCGACAAAAGATATGTGGGATAAACTGAAGAGCATCCATGAAGGAGACAGTAAGATCAAGGAAGCCAAGCTACAAACTCATCGAGCTCAGTTCGAAGCATTATAAATGAAGGAAGATGAGAACATAGAGGCCTACATGCTGAGGGTCAATGGAATCATCAATGCAATCAGAGGACTCGATGAAGAAATGGATGATGCAGTTGTTGTGAAAAAGGTTCTCAGAACCCTTCATAAACGATTTAACTCCAAAGTTTCTACAATAGAAGAGGCAAAAGATCTAAACAATTTTAGCATGGATGGGCTGCATGGTTCCTTGACTGCATATGAAATGAGAATAGGACAAACTAAGCCTATAGACAGAGAAGTCGCTTTTAAAGCACATAAGAATATAAAAGCTGAACATGAATCCGAGGATGAAGAGACACTGGATGAAACAGAAGCAAATTTTGTTCGAAAACTCACAAAGGGAAAAGGAAAATATAGAGGAAAGCTACCATTCAAGTGTTTCAATTGTGGAGGAGTCTGTCATTTTGCAGCCAAATGCCTAATGCATGAGAAAACCAAAAATGGTGAAGGGTCAATCCAAGAAAAAGGTGACTAGAAGAAGAAACAAAATTTTAGAAAGAACAACTTCAAGAAGAAAAGCTTCATATCCAAGAATGTCAGCTCTTTCGAAGAAATCTCAGGTGAGGATTCTGAAAAAGAAACAGGTGAAGCTCCGTTCATGGCACTTGAAGAGGAAAGAACGAGAAGAAAATCAGGAAGATGATGAAAGCTTTAAAGATGAGGCTGAAGTTTATCTGGAAGGAGAATTGGTTGCTGCACTTGAAGAGTTGAGTGTAGAAAGGAAAAAGAAGAAATTTTTTTCAAGAAAACTAGAGGATTCCACTGACATAATAAACAGTTTAAAAATATAGATAGAGGAATTCAAGAAAATGTCTGAAGTTCTTGATGAACAATTAACTGTAAAGACAGTTGAATGCAGCAAGCTAGAGGAAGACATTATTAAGAATGCAGCTAGAGGAGATGAATAGAAAATTGAACTGTTTTCATAAGTTTGAAGAAAGTACTGTAAAGCTGGATAAAATGTTAAATAACCAAAGGCCTTCCGACATCAAATTTGGTTTAGGATTCGATGAAGGAGAATCATCAAAGGGTTCAAAGGCCTTGAATGTAGAACCCATAAAGAAAGAAGAAAATATCAGGGTTGACCTAAAAAAAACAAATCATGCCAAAGAAAGCAATAATGCCAGACTCAAGAAGAGTACTGACAAAGATGGATTCACAAAAGTCACACATCCAAGAAGGAGAAGATTCATGGCTTCTACTTCAAACTGGAAAAGACCTACACCCAGGTTTAATCATTCCTTTTCTGGTTATTGTTTTAAATGCAATGCTTATGGCCATAAGATTTCAAATTGCAGGCATAATGTATCTCAAAGGAATTTCACTAGCAGAAATATTTTTTCTCCTTTAATGAATTATGCAGTTGAATGTTATAATTGTCATAATTTTGGATATATTGCTAGAAACTGTAGAAGCACTTTTGCAGCAAATAATTATCAGGGTAGAAAATCTCAACCAAGTGGGGTGAAACAAAACAAGAAATTTCTTGAAAAACAGGCACATGCTAATGAGAGGACAAAGGCAAAACAAGTAGCCAAATCTGTCATCAAACCAGAATGGAAAGAAAAAGAATATTTGATTGTTCAGACTGCTTTTAAAGCACAAGACAAATCTACACCATGGATTCTTGACAGTGGATGTTCCAGTCACATGACAGGTGACAAGAAAAAATTTGAGAATTTATAGAATTATGAAGGTGGTTCTATGAAATTTGGAAATAATGATGGAGCAAAGATTGTTGGAAAGGGATCAGTCAAGATCAGTGATGGAAAGATAAAATCAAAAGAAGTCTTGTTTGTGATTGGTCTGAAGCATAACTTGCTGAGTGTAAGTCAAATCTGTGATAGAGGTCATGAAGTCATTTTTAAGAAGCAGGGCTGTGAAGTGAGAAAAGCACACAGTGGGAAGTTGATAGCTACTGGATATAGGACTTATGGTAATCTATATACTCTCTCAGAAACTACAGAAGGAACATGCTTGATTGGACAGGAAGATGAAAATTGGCTGTGGCACAAGAGGCTCGGTCATATTAGTTTTGACAATCCGGCAAAAATAAGTTCAAAAAGGGCGATAAGAGATATACCAACCATTGGCAAACAAGTAAATAGCATCTGTGCTTCATGTCAAAAAGGGAAGCAAACTAGATCCACTTTTAAATCAAAGGAATACTTCACCAGCAAACCTTTGGAGATAATTCATACTGATTTATGTGGTCCTATGAGAACACAAAGCATAAATGGTGACAAATACTTTATCTTTGTTAATAGATGATTACTCCAGGATGACATGGATATTATTTTTAAAGCTTAAATCAGATGCCTTTGAGATGTTTAAGGTTTTTAAAAAACAGGTTAAAAATCAAACTGGAAAAAGGATTAAATGCTTAAGATCAGACAGAGGAGGAGAGTTTATTTCAAAAGAATTTGCAGAATACTGTCAAAAATATGGGATAAGAAGACAATTTTCAGCAGCTAGGACACCTCAGCAGAATGGTGTTGTAGAAAGGAAGAATAGAACAGTGCAGGAAATGGCACGAACAATGCTGGGTGAGAACAAAATAGCTGACAAATTTTGGAAAGAGGCAGTACATACTGCAGTTTACATTCAAAACAGGTGCATGCTAAGACCACATGAAAGCAAAACACCTTATGAGCTATGGTTCAGCGAGAAAGGCAACAACAAGACATTTCAAAGTATTTGGCGAGCAAGTGCTACATCAAACGGACTGAAGATAATCTCGATAAATTTGAAGATAGAGCTGATGAAGGTATCTTTCTTGGTTACTAAACAAAAAGCAAAGCATACACATGTTACAACAAGAGGCTAAAGAAAATTGTTGAGAGTGCTGATGTGAAAGTTGATGAAGGTAGAGAACAAGAAATTACTTATCAAGAAAACTACCCTATTTATGAAGAAGTCATTGAAGGTGATGATGAAAAGGAAACGAGATAAGAATAAAAAAATTGATCCAGGATATTGTAAAAGCCGACTCGAGAAGAAGAAGAAAACAGGAAATTTAAAATAGGCAACTGGCAGAAAAACCATCCCAGTGAATAGATTATTGGGGATCCCACAGATGGTATTCAGACAAGAAGAGCAGCAATGCAGAACTATTCTTTGTTATCTAGCATTGAACCTAAAAATGTTGCTGAAGCAAGCACAGATGAAAGTTGGATGAAGGCAATTAATGAAGAACTAGATCAGATTGAGAAAAACAATACCTGGGAATTAGTACCATGGCCAACAAATAAAAACATAATTGGCACTAAATGGATTTTTTGAAATAAATTAAATAAAGATGGACAGGTTGTCAGAAATAAGGCAATATTGGTCTGTAAAGGCTATGCTCAGGTTGAAGGCATTGATTTTGAAGAAACCTTTGCACCGGTAGCCAAACTAGAGGCAATCAGAATGTTTCTGGCATTAGCAGTTCATAAAAACTTCAAAGTATATCAAATGGATGTAAAATCAGCATTTCTGAATGGAAAACTGGAAGAAGAGGTTTACATTGAATAGCCAGATGGCTTCCAACTTGGTGACAATCCAGATTTTGTTTACAGATTAAAGAAAGCATTATATGGTTTGAAACGAGGCACCCAGAGCATGGTATGCAAGGCTGGATAACTATCTAGTTAATCAAGGGTTCAAGAAAGGTTTGGTGGACAGCAATTTATATGTCAAAACAGAGAAGGGGCATCTTATTGTTCTTGTTGTTTATGTAGATGATATAATATTTGGCAGCAGCATGGATGAATATTGCAAAGAAATTTCAACTAAAATGAAGAAAGAATTTGAGATGTCTATGATTGGTGAACTTTCTTATTTCCTAGGACTGCAGGTCAATCAAAATGAAAAGGGCATTTTCATTTCTCAAGTTAAATATGTAAAAGAAATGCTGAAAAAGTTCACAATGGAAGACAGTAAACCTGTTAGCACTCCCATGACAACAGGCTGCAAGTTGAGCAAGGATGAAAAATCTCTAGATGTAGATCAAACAATGTACGGGTCTATGATTGGAAGCTCTTTGTATTTAACGACCACTAGACTGGATATATTACAAGCAGTATGCATGGTTGCAAGCTTTCAGGCTAGTCCCAAAGAAACTCATGTCACAGCTGTAAAGAGGATCTTCAGGTACCTCAAGGGTACTATGGATTATGGGTTGTGGTACCCAAAAGGTAAAGACTTCACTTTGATTGCATATTTTGATGCAGATTGGGCAGGATGTATTGATGACAGAAAGAGTACAAGTGGAGGAGCATTTTATCTTGGAGACGAGGTTGGTAGCATGGCACAACAAGAAACAAGAATCAGTCTCTCTATCCACTGCAGAGGCAGAATACATTGCAACAACAACATGCTGTACTCAGATATTATGGATGAGACAAAGATTGAAAGATCTTGGTATTCAGTTCAAAGAGCCAACTTCAATTAAATGTGATAACACTAGTGCTATTAACATATCCAAGAATCCAATGCATTCAAGAACCAAACATATTGCAATCCGGTATCATTTCTTGAAGGATAAAGTTGCAGAAGGAGAGGTCCAATTGGATTTTGTTCCAACTATAGAGCAAGTAGCTGATATATTCACAAAACCATTGCCCAAGGATGTTTTTGAGTACCTTCGGAATAAGTTGGGAGTGGTCACAATTCCCAAGAACTGACTATCATTTGGGATCACATTCTCAAGGGGTGCATTTATGCCTATACTTATAGTTTTGCTTATACTTATGATTTTTGCTAACTATAACAACATTTGTCTGAGAATGGTGTGCAGAGACTCAGGGGGAGTCTACAACAACCCTTTGGTATTATTATCAAAGGGGGAGAAGAATTACGAGGGAGAGTGCATAAGTGTTGCCAACAATTCCAAAGGGGGAGATTGTTGAACAAGGTACAACAAAAGTATTGTCATTGTTGTCAACACAGACAGCAATTGATGCAGTTGAAGCAATGGACAAGAATTCTAAAGTCAGTCGGATTAAGTACAGTGAATTTCCAAAAAAAGAAGTGACCCAGATTCAGAAATTTGCAGAAAAAGTCAAGTAAGAAAACTGTCGCGATATCGCGACAGGTTGAGAGGTCCGAAGGCAGAAAGAAAAATTGTCGCGATTTTGCGACATAACCGAGGAGAGAGAAAATGCATGCCAAATTGTTGTGATTTCACGACATAACCGAGGAGAGAGAAAATGCATGCCAAATTGTCACGATTTCGTGACATAACCGAGGAGAGAGAAAATGCATGCCAAATTGTCACGATTTCACGACATAACCGAGGAGAGAGAAAATGCATGCCAAATTGTCGCGATTTCACGACATAACCAAGGAGAGAGAAAATGCATGCCAAATTGTCACGATTTCGCGACATGGCCGAGGAGAGAGAAGGCACAAGGCAAACTGTCGTGATTTCGCGACATGTTGGCAGAGAAGGAAGCAAGGTGAAAAGTTGTCACGATTTCATGACATAAATGGAGGAAAGGAGCTTGAAACGAAAAGTGTCGCGATATCACGACAAGTCGGGTTTTCGCGACCCGAAGAGGAGAGAGAATACTCGGCAACAAAAGTGTAGCGATTTCCCTACATGTCGAAGTTTTGCAATCCAAAGCACAGCTGGAAATGCAAGGCACAAAGGTGTAGCGATTTCGCTACAAATAGGAAGTGTAGAAAACAAAGGTGTAGCGATTTCGCTGCATGTTAAAATGAATGGCAACAAAGGTGTAGCGATTTCGCTACAAGTTAAAATGCATGGCAACAAAGGTGTAGCGATTTCGCTACAAGTCCAAAATGCACAACGTGAAGGTGTAGCGATTTCGCTACCAGTCAAAATTGCAAAACTTAAAGATGTAGCAAGTCGAAAGCACAAGGCACAAAGTTGTAGCGATTTCGCTACTGCATGAAGCAAGGATTGTACGGAAGCTAGAAGCGTCGCAATTTCGCGACAAAGCTGAGGATGACATCAGCAAAATTGAAAATGTCATGATTTCATGACAGGGTGCAAGGAAAGCTGTTGGAAGCCGAAAGCGTCGCGATTTCGCGACAAGAATGATGATGACGTCAGCAAAAGCTAAAAGTGTCGTGATTTTGTGACAGGGTGCAAGGAAAGCTGCTGGAAGCCGGAAGCGTCGTGATTTCATGACAAGAATGATGATGACATCAGCAAAAGCTGAAAGTGTCATGATTTCGTGATAGGGTGCAAGGAAAGCTGCTGGAAGCCGAAAGCGTCACGATTTCACGATAAGAATGATGATGACGTCAGCAAAAGCTGAAAGTGTCGCGATTTCGCTACAGGGTGCAAGGAAAGCTGCTGGAAGCCGAAAGCATCGTGATTTTGCGACAAGAATGATGATGACATCAGCAAAAGTTGAAAGTGTCACGATTTCGTGATAGGGTGCAAGGAAAGCTGCTAAAAGCTGAAAGCATCACGATTTCGTGACAAGAATGATGATGACGTCAGCAAAAGTTCGAAGTGTCACAATTTTGTGACATGAACGATGGGAAAGCTTTCAAAGGCCAAAATGGTCGTGATTTCACGACAGCGAGGGCATGAAGGGTACGACTACAAAAAGTGTCACGATATCGCGGCAGGTAATAGTTTGGTAGGTAAAAGCCGAAGGAACATGCAAGGTGACACGCGTTGAAAAAGCATCATGCAACCAGTTACGTAAGAAGTAACTGATGTCAGATTGGCAGTTACGCATTGATAGGTGTTGGACATGCACTGGAACAGCTGTATATGCATGATTGAAAAGCTTTCGAAGAGTCGTATAGGTAGGATCGAAAAAGCATTCGAATGATCGTATTGCAAGGATTCGAATAGCCGTATTGCAAGGATTCGAACAGCCGAATATGCAGGATTGAAAAAGCAATAAAACAGACATATTTGCATCATTTAAAGAGTCGTATAAGCAGGATCGAAAAAGCATTCGAATAGCCATATTGTAAGGATTCAAACAGTCGTATTGCAAGGATTCGAACAGCCGAATATGTAGGATTGAATAAGCATTCAAACAACCGTATTGCAAGGATTCGAACAGTCGCTTATGGAGAGGAGAAAAGTATTCAAACAGTCAGAGCATGTCATTCGAATGCATGCAGGTTTGAAAAGTGATAGAAGACGAAGAGCCTCGATGAGAAAAAGGGGGTTATAAAAGAATAGTCGTACAGAGAATAATGTTGCTACTGTTAGAGGGAAATTGCTATGAAAAGAGGGTTAGAAAAGAGCCAAGAGAGAAATTATCAAAGCAGTGAGAGTGTGCAGAGTTTGGTTAAATTACAGACCAGTCAGGGTTGTGTATGAAGTGAAGACATTTTTATGTCATTTTAAATTGATCAGAATTGCAGTCCAAGTTGGTGCTTGGTACTAGGGGTTGGTGCTCCTTCCAGTAGATGCTGGTAAAGTGTTTGTAAAATTGGTATTTTGTAAAGACTGGATTTGGATTGAAGTCCAAGCAGTCATTTTTGAGGAGTAGCCAAATTGGTGAACCTCGGTATATTGAGTGTTGTGGTGTGCTCTATTGTTCAATTTGCTTTTTTGGTTTTCTAGTTCTCTATACTTCATTTTTAAATGCTGTAGAATTGAATATTAATAGTTACACTGATTCACCCCCCCCCTCTTAGTGTCATTGTGTGAATATCAAAATATACCAATTTGAACTCATCCATACCATATTTTATTAAACTTCTAATGTGATCTTGTGAGAAGACTCCCCCTTTCTTATCTTCAGGATCCAATACAGTATTTAAGTCTCCTCCAATGATAACATTTTGATTGTTATCCTGTCTAATTTCACTCCACATGGAGTTCCAACATAGTAAATTGGTTGCCACTGAATTGACCATACACATTATAAAACACATAAACTTTAGGATCATTTGCTAGCTCAAAGCTGATTTTATCCAATTCAGGTATGTTTTACTCTCTTTTACCTATACAAGTTCTTTGGACCATAATAGGAAAAGACCCCTTGACTGTCCACAAGAATCAATCTTCAAGAAGTTACAGTATTTCCACATCAGTCTTGCAATTTTGTTAACTCTGTCAGTTCCTAACTTGGTCTCTTGAATGTGTACTATCCACTGTTTTACCTCTAGGATATTATTTTTAAGGATTTTTTATTTCTGAGGGGTTCCTAGTTTTCTCATGTTCCATGTCAAAATATTCATTTGGAGAAAGACTTAGCCTTGGCTAGAGGCATCTTGTCTATGCACTTTTGTTTTCCATTCTCAATATCCTCTTTAGCCTTTGCATTTCTTGACTCTAATTTTTTTTTCTACTTGCCTTCTTCTTGCCTATCCCCACATCTAAATCACAAGCTAAGCACTCTTTTGTCCCTGAGTCTTGATCTTCTAAATTCTCTAAGTCTAAATCTAGTGGTGTGCCTTTGCTTTTAGCCACTGATTGAATAAAGATACTTTTATCTATTGTTTCCAAGGTTGAATATGCTATTTTGAGATTTTTGTTCTCCTTTTAGATGAAGAATCTCCAATTCTGATAGGGTATTGAAGTGGATTTGTGTGAATGGAGGAGCCCTAAGAAATGACCCCACATTTCATCTTCGATGCCCCTAAATTATCTTTTGGTTATCCTTTTGATGTGACAAAATCTATATTATTCAACTTTAAAGTGCTTTGCTCCTTGGAGATCTATGTGTCCAATGAATTTTTGATGATTAGAAGGTTTATAGACTTCTATTTCCCCTTCATACTTTGATATATCATCTGTATAATGGAATTCTTGCTCGGTTATTTGGTTTTTATCTCATTGTTTCGAAGGATTTATGGATTTGAAAGTGCCTATTTCATCAGTATTGGGTCATTCTTTAGCAGTAACTGAGATCACCTTTTGGCTTCCTTCTTTGATTACTATGTTTGTGCATTGTTGCTTTTTTGTTTCTAGATTTTAGAGCCTTTATTGGAGAGGTTGATGAAGTAATCTTCTTAGCCAAACTTTCCATTATCTTTTCTTGATTTAGGATCTTGAAAGAGTTATGGATAATTGTTTGGTCTTGGTATTAAGCTCTTCTTCTTGGATTATTTCTTCTACCTCTAGCCTGTGTAGAACCATCATTATTTTGTTTATCTTGAGTATCCTATGGAGGATTCAGAGGGCATACTCTTGCAAAATGGCCATATTCATGGCATTTTATGCAATTGAAAGGAATACTTTCATATTCTAATTAATATGAATATTATTTAGAGTCATAAATTTGTAAGATTATTGCCTCTGGTAAACCTTGGCTTAAATTCACATTTACACATATTCTTGCATAACACGCCATTGACCTAGGTCTAGTCCTCTCTGAGATCTTAACAAAATCGTCTATATGGTTTCCAATGCCTACTAGAATATTTTCATTCCATAAAAACCATGGGAGGAAAGGTATTCTAACCCACACAAAATTTTTATCTCATATCTCTTCAAGAGGATTGAACTCTTTGAAACCAGTGGTTCATGTACAAACCAACTAATCCTAAAAACCTGTTGGGATTGAACAAAAGGCACAATATATTGATGAAAATGTGTTACAATATATAGGCATCAAGCCTATAAGAGAATATGATAAGTGTCATAACCTACACTCCAAGTGTCATGTAGAAGACAAATGTCATGCATAAGATAACACATGCATAAAATAAAGGAAGGTATAGTGCACATTATAATATTCTAACATCCCCTCTTAATGTGCACTATCCTAACTATAGACAAAGATAAGTCAACATTAGATAACATCCCCCCTTAATTTTGACTTCTATTACATACATAAAGCATATTGCCAAACAGTGAAAACTTGTCAAGCCCAAGTGACTTGGTGAAGATGTCAACCACTTTACATTGAGTTGGTATATATTCCATGTGTATAATGTCTTCTTAAACCATTTCTCTAATGAAGTCATGATAGATCTCTATGTGCTTTATTCTGGCATGGAAGACTGGATTCTTGGTCATCTTAATGGTACTTTGATTGTCAAAATATATATAAGTTGGACCATCTATGAATAGCCCAATATTCTAAAGTAATTGCCTCAACAAAATTGCTTTATATTATGCCTTTGCTAAAGATAATAAAACTGTGTTTTGCTTCTTTGTGCTCCATGAAATTGAGCCCTGACCCAACTAAAAACAACAACCTGAAGTGGATATTCTAGTTTCAGGACAACTAGCCCAATCTAAATATGTGTATCCAATCAAAGAAAAATCATCACAAGATGTGTATATAAGGCCATGATGAGGGGTGGCCTCAAGGAACCTCAAAATCCTCCTAGCTGCTATCCAATGGCTCTTCTTAGGATCCTGCATGAATTTGAAAACAAGGCCAATTGAATAGGAAATATCTGGTATAGTTGAAGTTAAGTAGATCAAACTTCCAACTAGCTGCCTATAAAGGGTGACATCAACCACTTTTCATCATCACTATTAACTAATTTCAACCTGGTTTCCATGGGAGTGAGGGAGGGCTTACACTCCACCATGCAAAACCTCTCCAAAATAGATTGAATGTATTTAGCATGTGAGACAAAGATCTTACCAAGCTATTGCCATACCTCTATACCTAAGCAATAATGGAGGAGGCTTAAGTTTGTCATATCAAAGTTTTTACATTAGTCCTTCTTGAGCAATCTTACTCCATCTGTGTCATCACCTGTAATGAGAAGATCATCCACATACAATGTCACCAAAATGATATGGTTCTTCCAATGTTTCACATAGAGAATATATTCTACTATAGATCTAATGAAACCAAGGTTGATGAAATAGGAGTCAATTTTTGCATACCAATCTTGGGGTGCTTGCTTCAACCCATATAGAGCTTTCTTCAATCTAAGGACTTTGTTTTCTTAGCCTTCAACTATGTACCCTGGTGGTTGGTTCACATACACTTCCTCCTTCAAGTTACCATTGAGAAATGTACTTTTGACATCCATCTAATATATAGGCCACTTTTTTTGAGCTGCTAAACCAATAACTGTGCGCATTGTAGTCATCTTTGTGACAGGAGAAAAATTCTCCTCATAATCAATTCCCTCTTTTTGCTTATATCCTTGAGCTACTAGGCGAGCCTTGTAGCGATCTAGTGAGACATTTGATTTATAATTTGCCTTGTAAATCCATTTTGTGCCAATGGTAGACTTATCATGGATCAATAATTGGATTCCATTGAAAGGAATCGCACATGGGAGTTATAATATTATAATGTGCACTATACCTTCCTTTATTTTATGCATGTGTTATCTTATGCATGACATTTGTCTTCTGCATGACACTTGGAGTGTAGGTTATGACACTTGTCATGTTCTCTTATAGGCTTGATGCCTATATATTGTAACACATTTTCATCAATATATTGTGCCTTTTGTTCAGTCCCAACATTTGGTATCAAAGCAGGCTATCCTTGCCCTATTAGTATGAGGGGGGATTTCCCTCATGGAAATTCCCCCCTCATTTTTTCACCCTCATTTTTCTCTCAAATTTTATAGTTGTGTTATCTTATGCATGATATTTGTCTTCTGCATGACACTTGGAGTGCAGGTTATGACACTTGTCATGTTTTCTTATAGGCTTGATGCCTATATATTGTAACACATTTTCATCAATATATTGTACCTTTTGTTCAGTCCCAACAAAACCATGGACCCTTGTCAAAGATTACCTCTCTCTCCTCTGGTGTACTGAAGATAGCTAAAAAGTAATCTCTGTCCAATATAAAAAGCTCAATTTGACCTTTGACATACTGATACCAATTCTTACCCACACTTGGAGGTTTATTGGCACAGGCCAAATGTTAGAGAATTTACAAACAAGAGCAAAAGTTTTAAGCCTTTTAACTTCGAGATTAGCCTTCGGGGAGTGGATTTTAAGCATTAAAACAATATATATTTTTTTAATAAAGCTAGAGAAGCTTAAGATTGTTGGACCCATACCTGGGATCAAATTATTAGGGCTGGAACCGATCTCTCCATCTACATAGGGGAGAAGTTGAGCCCCACCATCTAGTTTTGTATTAGGTACCTTTCAAAACCATAAGCTAACTTGCTTCCTATGAGGATGAGACCTGCTACCACTACTCAAACACATTATCATCTTCTGTGCTCTACCTTCATAGCCCCCAAAACCCTAATATCCCTATGCCCTCCTCTTCCTCCTCTTGGATGACCTTCTTAATCACATGGGCCAACATTTATTAACTATTTTATAGTGTATTTTTTCTACCATACATGCTTATACTTATATTTACCCTATTTGCATTTTTGTGTACTTTAAGAAATCTTCAACACATGCTTCTAATTGTGCATATTTTTAGTTTTACATATGGAATTCACATTCAAGTCTCTTTTTCTCCCCCATTAATATCCACCTATTCTAGATGCCCTTTTTTTGTGTGAATGTGTTATTCTCCTTTCCATTAATTTCACTTTATTGCTATAAGTACCTTATTTTATAATCCTATTTTTTAATTCATATTTCCAATACTTATACGGTTTGTGATTTTAAAGTTTATAATACTATTTTAGATTGCCAACCTTAATAATATGTAATCTTTCCCCATGGGATTTGTAGATACCAAAATTTAGCCACTTGTCCTCCATCCATAGCTTCTTGCCACAATTATCCATTATTTATATATATTTGTTTAATATATATTTAAATAATAATATTTTATATATTATATTTATATATATTTAATAAATATATGTATATATGTATGAATTAATCCCAACCATCCATCATGTTTTAATCCTAGCCATCCATCCGCCTTAATCCATGTCATTTGCCCAGATTTAATCTCCACCCTTCGTCATGTTTTAATCTTGGCCACACAAATTGTGTCATCAAAACCCTAACATGCCTAAGGGAATATTATAAAGAGGAGTCATTTTTATGACTCAACCCCTAAGTTCCCTAAGCTTTTGAATTCCCTAAGTCCTCTAAGTTCTTGAGGTCTTAAGCATTCTCAAGCATCCTCACCACTTCCATCCTCCATCGCTCTCTCTCGCATCCTCCGCATCTGCCATTGTCCACCTCACAAACCAAATCCAATTCTTCAACCTTCCCCTCAACTATCGAACGTCCCTCAAAGCTTCTCGAGCACCCGTCGAAGTCTGTATAGCACCCACCAGAGCCTACCAAGTGCCTCTGGATGTTTTTGGTCAACACCAAGCACCTGTGGACGTTTCCCATACTAGTTCTATAGCCCTAAGACCCTCAGGTGCTGCTAGGGCACATCTACGTAACCATCCTCTACAACAACAATGAACATAGAAACAAAAAGTCAGGAAAGATAAGGTAAAACTTTATTTTGTAAACATTTTTATTATTCTTAGATCTGTTTTATAACTTTATTTATGCAACTAGGGTTTAGTGATTTCTTTTCTAAGGGTCTCACATAGTGGAGCCCTCACAAATATTATTAATCCTTGTTTTTTTGTTGTGTGCAGGTATGAGGATCACATTCATTGGCAACTGTTGAAGCTCGAGTGGCCTTGCATAGGATACTAAAGCCCACTCACCACTCGATTGGGATCAAAGACGAGTAAGAAGACACCACCGTTCATTGGATTAGGGCCTTGAAAACCCTAACATTGTAACAACTATATCAAGGGCATTGTAAAGACCCCACATTAGGGCACATTATTTGTACAATTGGGAGATCTACACCATTCAATAAAAGAATATCTATTATGTGCAATTTTGTGTCATTTACTTGTACTTTTGTTACTTTTATAGTTTGTATTCATGTTTCATTTTTGCATTCACAAATGGAAATCATGGTGGGACCCACAAAGGGCTTTATATTTTAAATTATCTTGTCATTAACTCGTTGTTTTTGTTTTCTGTATTACAGGTTTTTAGAAACTAGATCACGTGGATTTTACAGAGTTAGGTTTCTAAAGAGTTGTAGAAGTTGCGCAGACACCTTGTGGCACTCGAGGGATGCTCCACCAAAGTTTAGAAGGTGCCTTGGTGCATTTCATAGGCTTTGAGAGTCATTTTATAGAGTGGGAAAAGGAATATGTAGGCTTATTTGTAAGTCTACCTCAAATCCTTAACCCCTCTATTTCATATTTATTTTATGTTTTTACAGATTAATTGTTAAAAATAACAATTATTTAATATATGTTAAAAAAATTACGTTATATCTGCATTTTAGGAATTTGCATTCATTTATACATTGCATTTAGATTCACTTTGCATTCATACTCACATTAGTGCACATTTTCAAATTTAAAATTTTGTTGCTTTTTGATGTGTTTTTCATTCAAAGATATGCATATTGTTTTCATGTAAAGTAAAAATTGCATAAAATAGTTTACACATTAGGGTCAAGAATTCCTCTTTTGTTTGCCTAAGTAGGAACAATATCATAATATTAAAAGTACTCCCGTTGTTGGAATCACTTGTTGATTCAAAGTGAAAGAGTAGGTGAACCCTCCACTGTTCAGAGTGGGTCTTAAGCGGTGTACCCTACATCTTTTGAGGAAATTGGTATCTTTGTTGTTGGCTTCTGATTTAGACTTGCAAAATTGGTTACTATTGATATTGTATGAAAACACAATAGAGAACATAAATTTTTTAAAATGAATCACACACAACACATATCACATTAAACAATAATGCGTTGGATTTCATCACCAACCATTGCTTGAGATTTGGTGACGGTGGGCTTCATCTCCATCCACCAATATCTACCCTTAGCCACCTTAGGATACCCCTGAGAAAAAATTTTGGACTTCATCACCAGGAAGAATCTCATTGCCCATCTAAGCCATAGATTTCACCCTTAATTTAGATTAGTACATCAAAACACACACAAAAAAAGAAAAAAACATTAAATATGAGATAAAAATAGAAGGTAAGACACATTTGTTGCAAAAACTTAGAATTGAGTTGTTTTACTTGATTTCTATGAAGTTTTTTATTTATATTACTGTATTGCACATTGCATATATTTGATTCATTTAGCTTATGGTCTTAACTAGAAATAAAAAAAAGAAAGAAGCACTGAATCAAATTTTCATCCCACAACACATTGCATCCATGGATAATTCATCATCCCTTCCTACCACTTATGTGGTCAATCCCACTAGTGTGATACAAGCAAGTCATTCATATTTATCTGTGGGTCCCTCACACACTATATCATCCACATAGTCATTCCACATGGCCATTCCACAAATAGAATCATCTTCACCTACCATTGGTCACCACATCACCCATATAGACATGGCCCAAGTAGAAGCTCTTCAGATATTTGCTAACTATGTCTTAGAATTAGTCCATAACTCACCTAGGCATGATCCTTCTTTCCAGTAGGAACTTATCTCCTCCCAACCTTCAAGCCTTACCCAGGTGTATAAAAATCCTCTTTTTGAGGCATCAAATGCACCTTCCCAAAATTGGTCCATATCCCAATAATCATGTGCTCCAAGCACATCCATCCCATCATCTTACACCACTACCTATAGCAATCCTTTGTATGAAGCACATGTCAATGCTACTTCACAGATGCCAACATCCACCTCATCCAATTTCACCAAATTTAGTTGTAATTCCTATTGCAACTTGTCATCCACCCACCTCATTAGTTCCATCCACATCCATGCCTTCCACTTTAGATATGGAAATACATGAAGCATGGGAACACCTTAACAAATTTCTTAAGAAGCGACATAACACTCAACAACAAGTTTAGGTGGTCAATCCTAAGCCTCAACTTGTTTCCACTCAACCCACCTTTATCACCCAAAGTCCATCATGGGTACCATAATATTCTGTGGTTTCCATCCCCACACCACCATCAACCCATACCCATACCATTCCCATCAATAATAATTACAATCATAGTCCTCATACATCATCTCCATTTCAACATTCACCATAATTTCTCCACCAACCTCATTATCATAAATTTCAATCCACTTCACCACATCATCATAATCTTATTACACCTCAACATATTTCCACCCCATCTTCACAGAATCATCAAGTGATTCAAGGTTTTTGCATTCTAGGGGAAGACCCTAGGATCCAAACTATGCAACAACATATTGAGAGTCTGATGCAAAACACTCTTGGTTTGATGAACTAGAATCCCACTTTACTCAACTGATCAATTAACCAATTCATCCTTTGGTACCATCACTGCCATATCCAACAAACTTCATAGTACCAAAGTTTGATAAATTTAAAGGGACTAAGGACCCTAAAGAACATGTGAGCACATTCATACATTCATGCTTCAAAATCCAAAACAATGATGCTCTAATGCTTCAAATATTTTCTCAGACATTGGGGGAGACGTTGTAGAGTGGTATAACCATTTGCCTCACCATAGTATTTATACTTTTGAGCAATTGGTTGACCAATTTATTGAAATATTTTCCCTTAATGTTAGAAAGAAAGTCTCATTATCTGATATATATGGTCTAAAATAATATGATGATGAGTCTGTCTATGACTTTGGCAACCGTTGGAGGGTTGTTATTACCAAACTACCATTTGCCCTACCAATAGAAGAGCTTACTAGATTGTTCACTAAGAGTTTCTTAAAACCCATCTCTTGGTTGTTACAATTGCAACAATACTGATCATTTAAGGAAGCTCTTGCCTAGGCTAGCATCATTGAGGAAATAAAAATCCAAGAAGGTGTAATTTAACCTAAAAAGAAAGAATGGAAAAGTAAGGGCCAATATAAAAGTAACTATTCTGGCCAGTCAAAATCAAACCAAGCCAATCCAACCAACCAAGTTAATCAAGTGGTGATGAGCCAACAGATAATGGCTCAACAAAAAACTGTGTAACAACAACCATGACAAATTGAATATCATACGGTTCCCTCAACAACTTAATCAAGTCAAAATACGGTACCAATTATGGAAAATCGACCACATTGATAGTCTATATGACAACCTCGTCAGTACACCCCATTAACCGAATCTTATGCTTCCATCTTCCACAGGTTATATGATACCAACCAACTTGCTTTGCTTGAGGTTAAACCATATGATCCCACAAAATGTAGTAAACACTACTAGGAGCATTTATTTTATCCTTATCATAGGTAAAATGGACATGATATTAATAGCTACCATGTATTTAAAGATAGAGTGTAAGATCTCATTGAATTGGGGGCCATCAAGCTTGATAACCCTTTAGCTTAATAAAACCAAAACCTTGGTATCTTTCAAACACCACTTCCTCATCACAAGAAAGTCCAACCAATAATAGGAGGGTCTAACACCAAGATTCCCCCAAATCAAGTCAATAATGTGCAACAATACCAAGGTTTTATGGGTGCTATTCATGTAGTAACCCGAGGTCAACAACAACACACAAATCAACAAAATGCACAACAACCTATTCAACCGCCCATAGCACCACAAACAAGTATGTCTCAACCTACCACATCATCACCATCAATCCAAAGTTCCACCAATCCTTCACCACCAATCCATATTCCAAGCTTTCCAAATCCACCCATTCATCCCACCAATCACTTCCCAAGGCTAATCATCTCCTTAAGTAGATGGTTAACTACTAGTCTAAAAATAGCTTCAACAAAACTATCTATATACAAGATCATTCAAAAATATCCCCTAAATTACGAGGTATTAATGGATATTCTAAAGTCCATTGAACTTCAATCCCAAGATCCTAATGCCTTTAGCAATTTTGTGGGGAGCATCCAAACATGTATGGAACCTTCCATCACTTTCTATGATTTTGAGATAAAACCAATATCATTGGAATTGGTGGATCCTCCATTACATATTATGGCTCAAATTGATAGAAAGCCTTTCAAAAGAATTTTAATTTACATCAGCTCTTCCATCAACAAAATCACCACATCTGCCCTTCAACATCTCAAGCTTCCACCAGATCACATTACAAAATCCATTTTCACCTTGAAAGCATTTAATGATGCTCTCTACTCTATAGTTGGCACTATTGTTTTACTCATTGAAGTGGAGGTCAAAAAGTTGCATACCATGTTCCATATCTTGGAAGTATCCATGGCGTATAATGTACTCCTTGGACGATCTTGGATGAGGGAAATGAGATGTGTTCCTTCCATACTACATCAATGCTTGAAATACGTACATGAAGGACAAGTACATTGCATACCGGTGGATGTTGAACCATTCAAGTATTGCAAATTTATCTCAAACCCCTGCGAGTCCATATTACCTTCCACTAATCTATTCCTTATTTCATCAACCACCCCATACATATATTCATCCAAATCCCCTATTTCGAAGGAGCTTCCCATCACCACTTCACATCAAATATCCACTTCCATACCCCCATATTCATCACCATTGACTACATGCACATGTGGTCCAAATAAATCTACATTAACCACATCATAAACATCATCACCTTCCATAATTATTCCTTCCAAATAATTACTATCCACCCAACTAAATCCATCTCCATCCCCATCAACCAATGTATCACAAGTCGAAATGATGGATTGTGAGATACCATCCCAATCAACACATAGTCCATACCCTGAGCCATCATCCAACCATGAGTCATCCACATCTACATCCAATCCATCCACATCATCCCAAGTCAAGGTCCACCTCACTAATCTTGGTATTAGTGAATATGTGGTCCAAGACATCATAGTTACACCGCTCAACATTTAAACTGTTAAGGATTACGGTCACCCACGTGACCAACCCTTATCTATAGGAGCACTATATAACATGGGTTTAGTGCCTAATAGTATTAATTTTATATATGGGGGACTTGATTCATCATCCAATCTAGTTACCCTAGATGAACCCAAACCACCAACACCTGCTAATATACAACATATGTTGGGTTTTCCATCCCGATATTTTTACATTGTTAATTGGCAAGGACATGGCCTAGGATGACATGAACAGGGAATGCATGAAATTATCGATGTTTCATATCGAGAAATGCATGATCATTCGAGTTTAGGCTATCATCCACTTTCATCCACTTCTTCTCTTGAACAAGCTTTCCAAAGCTTAAATTTAAATTCAGGAGAAGATATCCATCACATCAATGACTTCAAAGATGAAATCTATGAAGAATTTGACCTTATGTCAATAGCATATGATAATTCTGAAGAGGAGTCAAATACCATCATTCCACACACTGAACATGATGAGTTTTACCTCAAAATTTTCTCCATCCATCAACCCATCATTCACTTGCTTCTTCCACGAGAGCGAGCTGACCCAACCGGTGAACCACCACCTCCATTTCATTACTCCATGTCATCAACAATTTTAATTGTAACATATGTACATAAATTAAATAAATAAATAAAAACAAATTAAAAAAAACAAAAATATTTTGCATTACATGTACATTGCATTTATTTGTATTACTTGCTGTTGTTCAGGTTCCCAGAGTTCTAGCATTGGTTCTAGCAAACAGGATCCACCCATTTATTTACCTTTGCCAACCATCCATTTTACCCTTACATCAACATGAATCCTGTTGACTTATTCACCCCACTCTGCAATCCATATGATTTGCCAAAACCTATTCCAATTGACATGAGACTTATTAAAATGGATCGAATTTCCTCATCGTCATCCTTTGCTAAATTTGTCCTATCAGAGGAATTTTTAAGGGCTTCAGCCAACTACATTCCTCCATAACCTCCACCTTTGTTGTCATGACCCTCCCATATGGACCTTTGAATGTGGAGAAACAATGTATTAACGTATGATGCTTTAATACTCGATTTTGTGCAATTATGCAATTAAGCAATTATGTAATATTATTAGATACTAGAGAATATGATACTGCTAACAAATTGCCAATGTGTAGGATTATGTGCACTCGTAAGTGGAAGAAGTTGAGTCATCCACCGAGGAAGAGGGTACTTGAGGTTGGCGGAAATGATGATATGATAACTTGAAGGTAACAAGGATATATACCTTTATATAAGAATGTATTTGGTTAGGGATAATCTTCAATAGATAGTCATCTTGAGCTCCAAAATAATGGCTTAGTAGATATCATAAGTTCTTGAGGCAAAGACAAGTGACTAAATTGATGGAAAGATCTCCCTCTTTGTCCATTGCACATGCTTGATTATATTTCACTTCAGCACTTCACCTCAATAATGTGGAAAATAAAAATGAATGACTGTCTTCATAAATCCTTGCATATTCTTGAATAAAAGGGTGATTTATGATAAATAGATATTCATTTTAGATAAATGGTGAATTTATTTTAAAATGTTAAATAAATAATGTTCTTGAATAAAAGGGTGATTTATGATAAACAAATATTCATTTTAGATAAATGGTAAATTTATTTTAAAATTTTAAATAAATCTTATTCTTGAATAAAAGAGTGATTTATCATAAACAGATATTCATTTTAGATAAATGGTGAATTTATTTTAAGATGTTAAATAAATCTTAATCTTGAATAAAAGAGCGATTTATGATAAATAGATATTCATTTTAGATAAATGGTGAAATTATGTTAAAATGTTAAATAAATCTTATTCTTGAACAAAAGAGTGATTTATGATAATAGATATTCATTTTAAAAAAATGGTGAATTTTTGTTTTAAATGTTAAATAAATCTTATTATTGAACAAAAGGGTGATTTATGATAAATAGATATTCATTTTAGATAAATGGGGAATTTATTTTAAAAGTGATAAATAAATCTTATTCTTGAGTAAATTGTTGATTTACCCCAAATAATAAATGAGTTTCATTAAAATAATGAATTGACGATCAAACGATCTATCACATCTAGAGCCTACCCTTGGATTTGGTCGGGCTAACGAGGCAGAGTCCAATTGACATGAAGATATGGCCCATTAACACGAGGGATGACTTTGCCAGTGTGAGGGGATGGTTTTGTCTACATGAAAAGGAGGGACTTCAATGCTGGCTACGTATTAGGAAGGTGAGAGGAAGAGGTGTCCCCTCTACCACCTAACGAAAGGTGTGGTAGTAATGGTAAGTAGGTGGCAAATAGAAGCCGAGGAAAAAGAAAATGATAGATGCCAAGGAGAGGTAAAGAAAAAGGAGAGCTCTATAGGAGAAAAAGGAAAAAAAATGAAGCACTACACAAACAGTGAAGGATGAGGTGCCCAAGCTCGATTAGAATGACCAAAGGAAACCAACTGCAATGATGACTAAGTTGGTTACATTGCACTTATGGTTCTCTTTGCTGTGTACAATAGCTTCCTTTGAGCGTAAGCTTGTTATGTTTAGTGGATTTCTTTGAAGCTATAGCTCAATGTGTAACATAGTTTCCTTTGAGCGAAAGCTTGCTATGTAGCGTAGCTCCCTTTGAGTGAAAGCTCACTATGTAGCATAGCTCCCTTGTTGTTGAAGCTCATTGTGTAGTGTAGCTTTCTTTGAAGTTGTAACTTGCTCTATAGCATAGCTCCCTTTGACCCAAAAGCTCATTGTGTTTAGTAGCTTTCTTTGAAGTCATAACTCATTGTGTAGAATAACTCCTTAGCTACTGTAGCTCCTTGTGGAGCGTAGCTTCTGTTAGAAGCTTCGTTGACCATAGGCCAGTGGCTTGGGCCACTCCTTGCTCCCTTGCCTAGATGTCAGCTTTATGTTTGATTGCTCTAAGTGGATGGAAGGGCAACAATAACGTGTAGTTGCCGTGGGAGGAGCGACAAGAACCACCTCAAACTCATCCCACGCTTGACTAAAGTCTTTCCCGTGTAGTGTTAGATTTAGTAGAGGGCGCTGCCATGGAAGGCTGTAAGGTGTTTAGGTAGGAAATCCCTGTTTGCTCAATAACCGAGTAGGGAAGTTTGATCTAGGGTAAAGGATTATTTTAGTTGTAGTTTAATTAATTAAATAATGATATTTAGATAAATGAAATAAAAAAAGGTTTGTTTGAAAATTAGAGTAGATGGCTTTAATTGGATAATAAATGTGATTATGGTTTGTTTTGTAAAATAAGGGTATGGGACCTTACTTTATGAAATGAAAAAAAAGGTTTATTTGAAAATTAGAGTAGATGGCTTTAATTGAATAATAAATGTGATTATGGTTTGCTTTGTAAAATAAGGGTATGGGACTTTAATTTACGAAATGAAGAAAAAGGTTTATTTGAAAATTAGAGTAGATGGCTTTAATTGAATAATAAATGCGATTATGGTTTGTTTTGTAAAATAAGGGTATGGGACCTTACTTTATGAAAAGAAGAAAAATGTTTATTTGAAAATTAGAGTAGATGGTTTTAATTGGATAATAAATGTGATTATGGTTTGTTTTGTAAAATAAGGGCATGAGACCTTAATTTATAAAATTAAGAAAAATGTTTATTTGAAAATTAAAGTAGATGGCTTTAATTGGATAATAAATGTGATAATGATTTGTTTTGTAAAATAAGGGTATGGGACCTTACTTTATGAAATGAAGAAAAAAAATTATTTGAAAATTAGAGTAGATGGCTTTAATTGGATAATAAATGTGATTATGGTTTATTTTGTAAAATAAGGGTATGGGACCTTACTTTATGAAATGAAGAAAAAGGTTTATTTGAAAAGTAGAGTAGATGGCTTGAATTGGATAACAAATGTGATTATGGTTTGTTTTGTAAAATAAGGGTATGAGACCTTACTTTATGAAATGAAGAAAAAGGTTTATTTGAAAATTAGAGTAGATGGCTTTAATTGAATAATAAATGTGATTATGGTTTGCTTTGTAAAATAAGGGTATGGGACTTTACTTTATGAAATGAAGAAAAAGGTTTATTTGAAAATTAGAGTAGATGGCTTTAATTGGATAATAAATGTGATTATGGTTTGTTTTGTAAAATAAGGGTATGGGACCTTACTTTATGAAATGAAGAAAAATGTTTATTTGAAAATTAGAGTAGATGGTTTTAATTGGATAATAAATGTGATTATGGTTTATTTTGTAAAATAAGGGTATGGGACCTTACTTTATGAAATTAAGAAAAATGTTTATTTGAAAATTAGAGTAGATGGCTTTAATTGGATAATAAATGTGATTATGGTTTGTTTTGTAAAATAAGGGTATGGGACCTTACTTTATGAAATGAAGAAAAAAATTTATTTGAAAATTAGAGTAGATGGCTTTAATTGGATAATAAATGTGATTATGGTTTATTTTGTAAAATAAGGGTATGGGACCTTACTTTATGAAATGAAGAAAAAGGTTTATTTGAAAATTAGAGTAGATGGCTTTAATTGGATAATAAATGTGATTATGGTTTGTTTTGTAAAATAAGGGTATGGGACCTTACTTTATGAAATGAAGAGAAATGTTTATTGGTAGGATTAAAGTGGTTTGCTTTAATTGAATAAGATGTGTGAACCTAGTTCATTTAACAATTAAGGGTATGGGACTTTAATTGTTAAGTAAGGGTTGGATCATTTATTGCAAATAAAGCATATGGTGGGATGCATGGTGGTTTGACTCTCATGAGTAGATGAGAGGGGTCATAGAAAGGGTAGTTCTATGATATTAGCTATGCATTAGAAAGTTGAATTGCTTGGGTTATTTGTATAGTTGCAATTTGGCAATAAAACAAGTAAGTGCATTTAGAAGCATGTCTATCTGGATCCATGAGTGTCCTGATCCCCTACTATCCTCACTTGATCGATGGAAGAGCAGGAGGACCAAATTCATGAGATGGACCACTTCGCAAGTTTGCTCTCTACCTTACTTCTTGCTTGATTATGCAATAGATTAGATTTGTGGGGAGATTTCCCCAATGGAATAGATGTAAAGTAATTGTTAAAGGTATGGGGTTTGCCATACATGCTTATGTATTAAATGAACATTGTTGATTATTGTATTTTGGATAACCTTCTTGATTGCAATGATATTTAACCTTTTATTATATGTTTTTCCCTTTAATGGATGCTTTATGTTTTGGTTAACCTCGCCTATTTATTATTGCATATTTTGTTAGATTTAGTATCTAGATTTATCCTTTGTATTCTTATGAGCTTTTAAAACAAAAAAATGTAAGTTCTAGGTGAACTTAGAGGATGACCTAAGGGCTTGAGACCCCCTTAGGGAGATTTGGTAACTAGGTTTAGAAGATCATACCAAGAGTTAAGATAGCTTGTCAGAGGATGAGATTGATAGCTTAACTCGTAATACACGTAGCATACCCACACATAATGGTTTGTGTGAAGTATGGAGATGCGTGTATACCTTCCAATGATCGAGGGTGGTAAGTCTAGCTCATCAAGAATGATGAGATGGATGGACTTATGTGCATGACATGAGATATGCCTACATAGAAGGGACTTGCGTGAGGGGAATATCGTGTGGTATAGTTCTTGAGAAACTTAGGGGATGTCAAACATTAAGTTGGTCTAAGGTTGGTTAGGGATTTATGAATCCTTCTCCTTAGTTTAAAAAAAAAACTTTTTTTTCTTTTTTGTGTGTTTTCTTGTTTCTTGATTTTTGGGTTGTTACATTTGGTATCAAAGCTCTAGGTTCGAGGGTATAGAGCTTCTTATGTGTGAAAAGGGATTCAAGTGTGTCCAATGAAAGCCTACTTAGGGTTAAGCTAAAAGGTTGGGATAACCTAGAGTCTCTACTTAATTAGAATCTAAATGGAGTCGGTCCCAAGGAAAGATGAATGTTATGATACCTTAGTATGGGCTTCGATGTTGATAATACATCATAACCTTGGAACCCTGTTCTAATTAGATTTCTAAATGAGTAGCAAGAAGAACTCTGTAATGTGGTTTGAATTAGTAACTCAACAAGATAAACTGGGATCTAATTCTTTTCTTGGTTGGAACCAGATCAAGATGCCACCTAAGGCTAGGATAAAAGGGCCTCCACCTAGACAAACTCGACAAAGTAATGTCGAAGAAGAGATCCAGAATGAGGGTCCAAAAAATCCCAATATGGGAATAGAAGAACTTACTACCATAGTTGTTGAATTACAAGATCAGTTAAGACAAGTGCTAGAAACTATGGTGAATCAGAATTCGCAAGCTAGAGATTCAGAAGTCAACCAAGTTGAGGGGTTGACAATGGAACATAAGCAAGCAAGAACCATATGGTAAGAGACCTAAAGAATATATGTATCTCCAAATTCAATGGATAAGGAGAGGGAGATGCAATTGAGGCTTGGTTAAGGGAACTAGAAGTTTTCTTTATGATAAAGGGATATTCATCAAGAACCCAGATGGTTTGGGCTACTATTTACCTTGAAGGAGCTACCCTAGATTGGTGGGAAACTTATTATGAGGAAACCAAAATTGAACCGGTAGACATTCCATGGAAGCAATTTGTAGACATCTTCAAGAAGAGGTTCCTCACGGAGCATTTCTATGCTCTAAAATTCAAGGAGTTTGCTAGTCTAAGGCAAGGGACCAACTCAGTGGAGATATATTACAGAAATCTAGTAAATTTGTTGAAGTATGTACCTGCCTATAATGAGAAAATATGGATTCACAAGTTTACTCATGGATTGCAATCAAGGATAAAGCACGATGTAGAGATGCAGGAGCCTAAGTCATTGCAAAAGGCATATGACCTGGCAAAGAAAGTGGAGTCACATTTCCATTATAAATATGAAACCTTGACTGATCAGGAACATCAAGAATTGAAGAAGAGGAATAGCAATGGGTTTATAAAATGGGAGTCCAAACAAGAATGAAAGGCTAAGAACCCCCATAATCTAGAAAAAAAATTCAACGAAAGACAAAAGAAGTTAAAAAATAACTTTTATAAGAAAGACAATAAATTTAATAATGCTAAACCTCCTCCTCATAAACCACAAGGTATTGTTCTAGCAATTAAGGACGAATAACAAAAGATGAAAAAAAGATAAGGGCCCAAGGATGGATGCTACCATTGTAGAGGGCCACACTTTACTAACCAGTGCCCATACCGACAAGGGCCAAGCACAACCAACTCTAAGGGAAAGGAACCGATGCATAAGATCTATGCTACAATTGGGAGTTAGAAACTTGAAGGGAAAACCACCTCGTTGATCATAAAAGGTAAGATTTTTGATAAAAAAGTAAATATCTTAATAGATAGTGGAGCCACTGATAGTTTCATTTCTTGTAAGTTAGCCAAAGATATGCCAAAAATGCCAGGGTATTTGGATCATGGATGGAAGGTTGAGTATGGATATGGATAGACCTACTCTGTAAACCAATGTTTCCCAATGATGGAAATTACCTTAGCCGATGGGGCCATGGAAGGATGCTTATATGTAGCCCCACTTCATGCCTTCGATGTGATTCTAGGAATGGATTGGCTACAGGCCCATAAAGCCGTAATCAATTTCCAAGATAGATGGATCGAGTATTCTGAGGAAGGTAAGGCAAGATTGCAAATTCATAGCGAACATGGGGTATTTAAACCCTAGATGTTGTCAACTATGCAATTAAAGAAAGCCCTCGAGAAAAGGAGGGATTTTCTATGTAGTAAAGTTGAATGAAGTTGAAAAGGACCGAAAGGAAGAGGTGTTTGGGGCACACCCAATTTTACAGGAATTCCAGGATGTATTCCCTAAGGATCTACCTGGGCTCCCTCTTGTACGAGAATTTGATTTCACTATTGATCTTATACCAAGAGTGGAACCCATTCACCGATATTCGTATAGGATGTCACCTATTGAGATGCAGGAGTTAAAGGTACAATTGCAAGGATTATTAGAGAAGGGGTTGATAAAACCAAGTGTGTCACCTTGGGGTGTGCCCATTTTATTTGTAAAAAAGAAGGATGGGTCTTTAAGATTGTGTATCGACTACAAAATGTTGAATAAGGCTACAATAAAGAACCGGTACCCCCTACCCAGGATCGAATATTTATTCAACCAATTAAGAGATGCCATGGTATTTACCAAGATAGATTTAAGATCAAGGTATCACCAATTGAGGATACGTGAGGAGGACACTCACAAGACAACATTCAAGACAAGGTATGGACATTATGAGTTCACCGTCCTACCTTTTGGGCTAACTAATGCTCCCATTGCCTTCATGAATTTAATGAACAGTATGTTTAGAAGGCATCTGGACCAGTTTGTCCTTGTATTTCTAGATGACATCCTAATATACTCTCGAAACAAGGAAGAGCACGATAAGCATCTCAAGATTATGTTGGAACTACTAAGAGAAAATTAACTCTACAAGAATCTAGCCAAAAGCAAGTTCTATGTTTCAAAGGTGCGCTATTTAGGGCATATCATATCAGCTGAAGGGATCGCTATGGATCCAGAGAAAATTGAAGCCATGTTAAACTGGCCACCTCCTACCAATGTTACTAAAGTAAGAATCTTCATGGGGTTAATGAGCTATTACAGATGCCATATAAAGGATTTCTCAAAGATTACCTCGGTAATAACTAACCTCCAGAAGAAAGGGAAGGAATTCAAATGGACGACAAGGTGTGAAGCTACTTTCACTTTGTTGAAGCAAAAACTCACTATCGCACCAATATTGAAGATTCTAGATCCTCAAGGAGATTTTACAGTATGCACTGATGCATCATTGGAAGGATTAGGGGGAGTACTCATACAAGGAGAATCCGTAGTGGCTTATACTTCAAGAAAGCTTAAGAAGCACAAAGTCAATTATGCTACTCATGATTTAGAACTAGCCACTGTAGTACACACCCTAAAGGTCTGGTACCACTATCTGGTAGGAAGACCCTTTGAGTTAAAATCAGATCATCAAAGTCTAAGGTACATATTCACCCAACCAATACTCAATGTGAGGTAGAGAAGGTGGGTTGAGTTTCTCGTTGAGTATGACTTTGAAATTGAGTACATAAAAGGAAAGGAGAATAAGGTTGCAGATGCTTTGAGTAGAAGAAGACACATAGAAGCCATAAATAGGAGTCATGTAAAGCTCATGGACCAAGTAAGGCAGGAGAAAAATCAGGATGAGTATTACCAAGAAATTTGAGCTAGAATGAGCAAGGATCCTAAGGCCACTAAGGAGTTTGGGATGATAGATAACCTTTTGTGCTTCAAGGGAAGAATCATCATACCAAATTTAGGGGATTCAAAGAGGCTATTAATGCAAGAAGCCCATAGGTCTCCTTATACAACTCACCCTAGAGGGGCAAAAATGAGGGAAAATCTGAAGAGGACCTTCTTCTGGGTAGGAATGAAGAAGGATATTACAGATTTTGTAGCTCGATGCCTTGAATGTTAGAAGGTCAAAGCAAAATGCAAGCATCCCATAGGATATTTGTACCCTCATAGTATACCTACTCAGAAATGGTAGGTCATATCAATGGACTTCATAGTGGGTTTACCAAAAACTAGGTACCAACATGATGCAATATTTGTAGTAGTTGACAAACTGACCAAGGTTGCACACTTCATACCTGGAAGCACCAATGATGATGCTCAAATAGTGGCTAATAGATTTTTCAAGGAAGTGTTCTGATTACATGGATTTTTGAAAGTAATCATATCAGATAGGGATTCCAAGTTCACTTTCAAATTTTGGAGAGCCCTTCACCAGGCAATAGGCACAAAATTGCACATGAGTTCAGTGTACCACCCTAAAACAGATGGTCAGACAGAGTGAGTAAACCAAGTACTAGAAGATATGCTCCGCATGTATTGTATGGACCACAAGTCTCGATGGGAAGACTATCTACCATTGGTAGAATTTACCTACAATAATGGGTATCACTCTTCTCTAGGGATGGCACCTTTTGATGCCTTGTATGGACGAAAGTGTAGAACACCACTATCATGGGACAACCCTGAAGATAGAACTATGATTGGACCAAAAATGGTCAGGGAAATGGAAGAGCAAATTAGGGTAATCAAGTAAAGACTCAAGGAAGCTATTGATAGGTAAAAGAGTTATGTCGATCTAAAGAGGACTCCCAGAGAGTACTCGGTGGGAGATAAAGTGTTCCTAAGGGTCAAACCAATGAAAAGTGTGATCAAATCCATAAAATTGGATCCACGATTTGTAGGACCCTTTGAGATCATTGAGAAGATTAGTCTGGTTGCATACCAACTCGCCTTACCTCCTAATTTGTCAAAAATCCATGACACTTTCCACATATCTTTTCTTAGAAAATATGTTGCTAGCCCTGACCATGTGTGGGATGTTTCTAATTTGTAGATGACAAACCCAAAGGCAATTGAAGTAATGCTAGTGAGGATTCTCGAATTCCGCTCTAAGGCTATACGAAATCAGAACTCTTGAGAAATGTAAGGTCCAATGGGACCATTTCTCTGAAAGGAATGCCACTTGGGAAAAAGTGGAGGATATGCAAAAATATTTTCCTTTTTTTGTTTGATGAACTCTAAAGAATTTTTTTGTGATAATTTGTATATTGGCTACATTTACCTATAAAATAAACAACATCGGGGACGGTGTTAGTCCTAGTGGGGGAGGATGTCATGACCCTCCCAGATGGACCTTTGAATGTGGAGAAACAATGTATTAATGTATGATGCTTTAATACTCGATTTTGTGCAATTAAGCAGTTATGCAATATTATTAGATACTGGAGAATATGATACTGCTAACAAATTGCCAATGTGTAGGATCAGGTGCACTCGTAAGTGGAAGAAGTTGAGTCATCCACCGAGGATGAGGGTACTTGAGGTTGGGGGAAATGATGATATGACAACTCGAAGGTAACAAGGATAGATACCTTCATATAGGTATGCATTCGGTTAGGGATAATCATCAATAGATAGTCACCTTGAGCCCCAGACTGATGGCCTAGTAGCTATCATAAGTTCTCGAGGTAGAGACAAGTGACTAAATTGATGGAAAGATCTCCCTCTTTGTCTGTTGCACATGCTTGATTGTCTTTCACTTCAGCACTTCACCTCAATAATGTGGAAAATATAAATGAATGAATTGTCTTCATAACTCCTTGCATATTCTTGAATAAAAGGGTGATTTATGATAAATAGATATTCATTTTAGATAAATGGTGAATTTATTTTAAAATGTTAAATAAATCATGTTCTTGAATAAAAGGGTGATTTATGATAAATAGATATTCATTTTAGATAAATGGTGAATTTATTTTAAAATTTTAAATAAATCTTATTCTTGAATAAAAGAGTGATTTATGATAAATAGATATTCATTTTAGATAAATGGTGAATTTATGTTAAAATGTTAAATAAATCTTATTCTTGAATAAAAGAGTGATTTATGATAAATAGATATTCATTTTAGATAAATGGTGCTTTTGTTAAATGTTAAATTAATCTTATTCTTGAATGAAAGATTGATCTATGATAAATAGATATTCATTTTAGATAATGGTGAATTTAGTTAAAATGTTAAATAAATCTTATTCTTGAATAAAAGGGTGATTTATGATAAATAGATATTCATTTTAGATAAATGGGGAATTTATTTTAAAAGTGATAAATAAATCTTATTCTTGAGTAAATGGTTGATTTACCCCAAATAATAAATGGGTTTCATTAAAATAATGAATCGACGATCGAATGGTCTATCACGTATAGAGCCTACCCTTGGATTTGGGTCGGGCCAACCAAGCAGAGTTCGACTGACATGAAGGGATGGCCCATTAACATGAGGGATGGCTCCACCAGCGTGAGGGGATGGTTTCATCTACGTGAAGAGGAGGGACTTCAATGTTGGCTGCATCTTGGGAAGGTGAGAGGAAGAGATGTCCCCTCTACCACCTGATGAAAGGTGTGGGAGTAATGGTAAGTAGGTGGTGGATGAAAGCTAAGGAAAAAGAAAAAGGATAGATGCCAAGGAAGGGGGATAAAAGGAAGGAGAGATCTACGAGGGAAAAAGAAAAAAAAATGAAGCACTGCGCAAACAGTGAAGGAGGAGGTGCCCAAGCTCGACCAGAATGACCAAAGGAAACTAACTACAAAGGTGACTAGGTTGGTTACAATGCACTTATGGTTCTCTTTGTTATGTTTAGTAGCTTCCTTTGAGCATAAGCTTGCTGTGTTTAGTGGCTTTATTTGAAGCCGTAGCTTGCTGTGTAGCATAGTTCCCTTCGAGCAAAAGCTCACTCTATAGCTTAGCTCCCTTTGAGTGAAAGCTCATTGTGTAGCATAGCTCCCTTTGAGTGAAAGCTCATTGTGTAGCATAGCTCCCTTTGATCAAAATCTCACTGTGTAGTGTAGTTTCCTTTGAGCAAAAGCTCATTGTGTAGCATAGCTCCCTTGTTGTCGAAGCTCACTGTGTAGTGTAGCTTTCTTTGAAGTTGTAGCTTGTTGTGTAGCGTAGCTCCCTTCGAGCTGAAAGCTCACTATGTTTAGTAGCTTTCTTTGAAGCCATAGCTCATTGTGTAGCATAGCTCCCTAGTTGCTATAGCTCCTTGTGGAGCGTAGCTATTGTTAGAAGCTTTGCTGACCATAGGCCAATGGCTTGGGCCACTCCCTGCTCCCTTGCCTAGATGTAGGCTTTGTGTTTGATTGCCCTGAGTGGATGGAAGGGCAACAATAAAGCATAGTTGCTATGGGAGGTGCAATGAGAACCACCTCAAACCCGCCTTGTGCTCGACTTGTGTCCTACCCGTGTAGTGTTAGATTTAGTAGAGGGCGCTGCCATGGAAGGTCGTAGGGTGTTTAGGTAGGAAATCCCTATTTGCTCAATAATCGAGTAGGGAAGTTTGATCTAGGGTAAAGGATTCCCTTAGTTGTAGTTTCATTAATTAAATAATGATTTTAGATTAATGAAATGAAGAAAAATGTTTATTTGAAAATTAGAGTAGATGGATTTAATTGGATAATAAATATGATTATGGTTTGTTTTGTAAAATAAGGGTATGGGACCTTACTTTATGAAATGAAGAAAAAGGTTTATTTGAAAATTAGAGTAGATGGCTTTAATTGGATAATAAATGTGATTATGGTTTGTTTTGTAAAATAAGGGTATGGGACCTTACTTTATGAAATGAAGAAAAAGGTTTATTTGAAAATTAGAGTAGATGGCTTTAATTGGATAATAAATGCTGATTATGGTTTGTTTTGTAAAAGTAAGGGTATGGGACCTTACTTTATGTAATGAAGAAAAAAAAAATTTAGATTAGATGGCTTTAATTGGATAATAAATGTGATTATGGTTTGTTTTGTAAAATAAGGGTATGGGACCTTACTTTATGAAATGAAGAAAAAGGTTTATTTGAAAATTAGAGTAGATGGCTTTAATTGGATAATAAATGTGATTATGGTTTGTTTTGTAAAATAAGGGTATGGGACCTTACTTTATGAAATGAAGAGAAATATTTATTGGTAGGATTAAAGTGGTTTGCTTTAATTGAATAAGATGTGTGAACCCAGTTCATTTAACAATTAAGGGTATGGGACTTTAATTGTTAAGTAAGGGTTGGATCATTTATTGCAAATAAAGCATATGGTGGGATGCATGGTGGTTTGACTCTCATGAGTAGATGAGAGGGGTCATAGAAAGGGTAGTTCTATGATATTAGCTATGCATTAGAAAGTTGAATTGCTTGGGTTATTTGTATAGTTGCAATTTGGCAATAAAATAAGCAAGTGCATTTAGAAGCATGTCTATCTGGATCCATGAGTGTCCTGATCCCCTACTATCCTCACTTGATCAATGGAAGAGTGGGAGGACCAAATTCATGAGATGGACCACTTCGCAAGTTTGCTCTCTACCTTACTTCTTGCTTGATTATGCAATAGATTAGATTTATGGGGAGATTTCCCCAATGGAATAGATGTAAAGTAATTGTTAAAGGTATGGGGTTTGCCATACATGCTTATGTATTAAATGAACATTGTTGATTATTGTATTTTGGATAACCTTCTTGATTGCAATGATATTTAACCTTTTATCGTATGTTTTTCCCTTTAATGGATGCTTTATGTTTTGGTTAACCTCACCTATTTATTACTGCATGTTTTGTTAGATTTAGTATCTAGATTTATCCTTTGTATTCTTATGAGCTTTTAAAAAAAATGTAAGTTCTAGGTGAACTTAGAGGATGACCTAAGGGCTTGAGACCCCCTTATGGAGATTGGGTAACTAGGTTTAGAAGATCGTACCAAGAGTTAAGATAGCTTGTCAGAGGATGAGATTGATAGCTTAACTCGTAGTACATGTAGCATACCCACACATAATGGTTTGTGTGAAGTATGGAGATGCGTGTATACCTTCCAATGATTGAGGGTGGTAAGTCTAGCTCATCAAGAATGATGATATGGATGGACTTATGTGCATGACATGAGATATGCCTATGTAGAAGGGACTTGCATGAGGGGAATCTCGTGTGGTATAGTTCTTGATATTTGTGTAGCGAAGTGATTTCTGGGATTTCTAGGGTTGGTGGATGGTTGGTGGGTGTGGGTGGTTTAGCCCACGAAGTTGTACCCATTGTATTCTAATACCACATAGTGGTTTAGGGTTGTGAGATTTTCCTTTATATTTATTGTAATGTCCCATTTTTGGGCAAAAAGTGAATAATAATATCAAGGAGGTGTGGCTCTTGTTTTGTTGGACATAGCCCATATTGGGTGAACCAGGATAAATCTCGTGTGTTATATGTGCATTGTGTGGTGTCATTTCTTCTAAGTTATTTATTTCTGCAATATTTTTGGAATAATTTTATGTAAATATCTTCACTCATCTTCATTGTCTTCTTCTTTGCATTCTCTATGTATGCACTTTGACGTATCCCTTTAATGCAAGTAGAAGATATTACTTTACATAAAGATTACCACTTTCCTTTTATCAAGATACTTGGCATACGAGTTGTTGCTTCTTCTATAGAACCTAGATGCTCCTTGGCTATTGATGCTTTGTATCCTAGGTGACACTTGTCATTTTACACCTACAACACTTATAGATGGATGTTATAACTTGCTACCTCTTTGATAACATTCAAGTTATGATTGCACTTCCATCTGTAGCAGCTATTTTGCTTCCTTGGTGCTTAGAATCTCCTCACGATGGTTGGCATTCTGTGTTTAATGTGCCAAATGGTAGATTACAACCTTATATCCTCATATATAATTGATATATTATTCAATGCTTCTCCTTCCAATGTAACGCTCATTCATGAGCAATCTCCAACCTCTTCTATTGCTCTATATTTTGTATGTGTTATGCTGGCTGCAACTCAAGTGTTCTACCTTATTTCTACATTATGTAGCAAGTGTTATATCAAATGATGATAATCCATCTATGTTGACTTGGTGATTATTCCACTTCTTCATTCTTGGTTGAATGGTGGTGGCACCCTAGATATCCTTCCTTGATGATGGTGGTAGCTCTTCTATGTTGGCCTAGTGGTTCTTCCATTTGTTTGGTGGTCGCTCAATCTTGGCAATGGTTGATATCATATTCTTGATGGTGCTCTTACCTTATTGCTTGGGAGTTGACTCACTTGGAACTTTGCTACATAAATGGCACTACTCTTGAGTGCTTAACTTGAATAGAACTTTATGCTCCTTTGTTGTAACATATTGCCAACTATTATACATAGCTTTAGATAGAAAATTTCTTGCCCATGTACTTTTAGTCACACTAGATTTCTTGAAATGATGGAGTTCTTATCCACTATGGTGGAACCTCTTCTCTTTGATAAGACTTGGCAATGATGGTATTTCTTCCATGATATATTCTCCTTGTTGGCTACTCTTCTATAATAATTCCAAGCTTCTAATTTGTGCCAAAATCTATGCCTTTCAAGTAGAATGATACTTCTATTTTTTGTTGCAACTTATTTACTTTCCAAGAGATAATAAGGATTTTATTTCTTTCCTTATTTTAATTCTAACTTATCCTTTCTTTGTTGCAGGTTTTAATCCCTTGGGAATGCTATCTTCTCCCACCTTGAAGATATAAACTTGAGACCTTTCCTTTTGCAACTTTAAAACTTAAATGTGGTGCTTTTAAAGACTTAATAATAAGCTAATATAAATGTTCAAATAATGAACTTTTTTTGCACCAATATTGCATACCTTTTAGCCTCCTTTTGTAGCTAGATTTCTTGGTTATTTGGTTCACTTATTTACTATCTTTATTTTATGAAACTTGCTGCTCCAATTCTTATTACTTTGCTGCCCTAAACTTGTTAATATGGTAGCTCTTATTACTATCCAAATCAACTTATAAATTCCTTTAACTGTGCTATCCAAGAGTGTGTATTTTTGAAGCTATAATGTTGTCTAATGTTGCCTTTAACTTCTAAAATTTGTAGCACCTTTCCTTGACCAAATGTTTTTCAATCCTTCTTTCAAATCTACTCTGAGTTTATCCAAATTGCAGCTATCTCTTCTCCTTCTAATGTTTCCCAATATTGCATTCCAAATTTCTTGATTTGGTGCTCTTAAAACTATGATTTCTTTACCTTTATCTTGTTGTTCAAAAATAATAATCAATTCCTTCTAAAATTTGGCAAACTTCTTTCCAAATCCTTCTTCCTATTGGGCTTGTCGGATAGCGAAAATTGTCCCAAATTCTTCTTTTCAAGAGCTACTCCTTCTTGCAATATTCTATCTTGAGCTATCTTCAAATATTATCCAATGACCACTTCTCCAATTTCTTTAATAGGGCTTCTCTAGTCTTCTTCTTTCTTTCTCCTTTCAACTTTTCTTGAGATCTCTTTTTGTGGTCTTCAATTTTTGTAGCTTCTTAAATATTCAATAGGAATTTTCTTAGTCCTCTTCTATCTTCAATATTCAATCTTGTATCTTCCAAAAGTAGAAGTTCTTCAATGGGATATCTTTATTGGGTCTCCTCCTTATAGAGTTGCTTTCTTCTTTCTTCACTTCGAAATACTCAATCTTCAAGCTTCAATATCCAATGGGGACTTCTTTCTTGGACCTCCTTGATTTGTAGTTTTCAATATTCTATAAGGACCTCCTTCTTGAGTCTACTTAATCTCAAATCTCCAATGGGAACTTTTTCCTTGAGTCTCCTCTTTCTATAATATATTTTTTTGCAACAAAGAACTAATCCTTGCACGAGGAAAGCACATAGACTTTCAGGTAGTCGAAGATGAAATTATTCTCTATCCATTGTAGGAATCTTCTCAAATTTTGAGAAATAATTGTCTTCAAAAAAAAAACTTATATAGTAGCAAGCAATTTCATGCAAATATCTAGATCTCTATAAATCAATAAACATCACTAGTTATCCTTCAATCTAGTGGAAAAGAGATCTATGTTGAGTCCTAGTCTTCACAAGTTTTCCTACAACCCTGTGGAAAGACTCTAGCCAAATAGAAATTTTAGAAATTCTGAAAATGAAATCTTCCTATCTCCTCTCAATCTTCTTGTGGCTCTTTCTATTTTCTATCAATCTACCTTGTGCTCTAATACCACTGTTAGCTTTTGATACTATATACTTAAGGAAATGCAACCACAAGGTATAAAATGAACATGCAATATTAACTATATGATAATGAAAATATCTTAAGCATGTAAATAGCATGAGAAAATTCTGAAAATACTCATAAAATAGCCATTAATCAAAGCTTCTGAAAATGAGATCTTCATACAAAATATGGAGACCTCAAGTGCTCCATTCTTCATTCATGCTCTACATTGTATCTAACTTGAGCACAACTCTACTCTATTGTTCTTTTGCACTCTCTCTTTCTTTCTCTCCTCTCCAAAGGTAAATATATAATGGAGTATGAATCTTAGCCTTCCATCTTCGTATGACTCACTATATTCCTATTCTAGACTCATGTACACATATACAACATGCACATTTACATCATTGCACATTCTAATAATACTTGTGTATTTATTGCATTGCATTAAGTAAATACTCAATCCATAATCTAAGACACTCTCCTAATATAGAGATATACCAAAAATGGTACATTAGCATGTACTAAATAATATAATATATTCCAAAACCCCCCTGTATTACATTATTTTATTATTGTAGACTTTAGTCTTCAATGTGGTCTTCGTCCCTATTTTTTTAACTTGAACTCTTATTTTATACTTTCTTATTTGTACTCTTTGTTTGTATCCTGATCAAGTAAATAATTAGCATCTTCATCTTGTTCCTTTAGTTCACTTTGATCTGTATTCAGCTTGAAAATATTTTCTTTCATCTTTGTATTTTCTTTTTTGTCATGCTTCCTCTTCCTCCTCCTCCTTCTTCTTTGTTTTTGTATTTTTACTAGTGATATTTCTTCTTCATGGTGATTTAGTATATTATCACATTAGTATTGGCTAGGATTAACTATTTCATTGCTAGTATGTTTATTTTATTTCATGTTTTGGAAGAATTCAAAAACAATTGATGATAGAAATATCATCAAACATTCTTATGATGTAAATTTAACTATGATTTGAGTATTCCACCAAGCTTTGAAAAGTACTTCATGAAGATAACCATTTAATGTCAAAAAATTTCCTTCTTTTGCTTCCTTGAGAAACAAAGAAAATATTTATTTTTTACTAGTAGATAAATATTTGTATCCATCAAAAGTATCTATTAAATTTTGTGAATAAAATTTCAATTCATGAAATAGTTCTTCATTATCGAATGCATTACTCACTATTTCATCCATGCTTCTTCTAATTAATAGGAATCCCAAAACTTGATTACAAAATGGCTTTAATAGCCCAAGTACCCAAAATTTTTGAAGCAGGACACAGTCCGAAGATAAAACCGATCAACAAAGCAAGCCTCAAGAGGCCATCCTTAATACAAAATATAAAGGAGGATATCCTTAGCCAACACCAAAACACAGCAACAAGCATGAATAACTAGAGAAAATATGAAACCAGGACCCAAAATAGGTAAGCCAAAAGCAACTAGGCTTCCTCCTTAAGCTCAACACCAACATCTTGATTTTCCCGATTGGAAATGTGTACCTCGGTGCCAATAGCAATGCCAAGGTCATCCTCAAGAACACCAGGATCAACATAAGCATTGACATTTGTAGCAGGAACACTGTATTTACCATCAATGAAGGACTTCCTAAAAAAATGTAGGTGAAGAGCATTGCAAAGGTCAACAAGATGAGTGATACAGTTTGAGATGGAGTTAATGATAAACATCTGCATGCACTTATCAGGGGAGTCCTTCTCATCATCCTCAGAGTCAATAACCAAAGACTCCTTTTGTTGAGCCAATTTCTTAAGGTGAAGTGAGGAACACAGGTTTCTACTCAAATTCAGGTTCAGGTTCTGGAGATGCACTCTGAGGTCTCTTTTTCAAGGTATGAATATTATCAATTATTTTTTGTTTCTTAGTAGAGATCCTAGGGTTACCAGAAGACTGAGGTGTCATTTGAGACGAGCTAGGTTTGATAGGGCTTGGCCTAGGTTTAGGAGGTGAAGACACAAAGACGTGTTGAGGGCAATGCAATAACCAATGCTTATAAAACACAGTAAAAAGTCGACGATGGGGTGGCAACTCAAACCCTTTTTTATCCCTATAGTGCTCAATTATGTAATTCATGGAATTAAACAAGAACTATGAAATATTGACTTGACTGACATCCAAAAAATGGTTATAAAAGGTAAAATGAAAGCTGTAGAGGGGCTTATCTAGGTCGTAAACTATAATAAATTCCTTAATCGGCTTCAGGAAACTTCCCCACAAAAATGATAGCTCGTCATGGTGCATCCCTAGGTGGGCTTTCCTATGAATTTCTTTGTCTTTCACATCCTTTAATTTTATGTCCCAATTGTGCTTCTCTCTCTTAATGGACCTTCCCTCAGGAGGTTGTCCAATCAACTCAACCAGAAGCTTGATATCCACAACATAGGTCTTCCTGCGAATGGTAACATGTCCATTATCCTAGGTTTCCATGAAAGCAATAGTGATTTCAGGGTCTTCTCCCTCAAACTTTTTGAAAAAAGGTAGGTACCTCTTAGCAACAAGGATACCTTCAACAATACTATCCATGGAAACCTCATATGGCTCAACAAAACTTGCCATGATGGAACAAAAACAAAACCAAGGCCTTCTTAGCGATAACAAAATCGACAAACAATGATGGAAAAAGGTTAGAAAAATATAGGTATAAGAAGGGACGACTGTAGAGGCCAACTCAGGTAAAACCCAGCGACCAAATTAAATAATGAGTTGAAAGGGGAGGAGGTTTGAGGGTTTGCATAGAATGAGATGATAATTATGGAAAAAGCAAACAAAGGCAATTGATGGAATCGTGTGGATGTCCCCAAACATCCACATAGAAAAAATAAAAATCAAAATATAAGAGAAGGAAGGCAGTATGAGCACAACATGGACAAAGGTGATATGGACTTGAAAAATGAGGATGAGCGGAATAGAGTGTAAGGTGGTACAAAAACGGAAAGGATAGGAGAGGGAGCAAAAGACAAAGGGGCAAGGGAAAGAAAAATGAGAAGGAAAAATAGTGGAAAAGCTTAAAAAAGGGAAAAATTGACACCCAAAAGAAATAATCTCTTGAACAACGGGTAATCCAATACCTAAGGAAACATGAAAACTATCTTCGAGATAAAATCGGATCATGAACATACTAGCCACTTGGAATACGGTTGACTTGCTCCGCATCGGCAATAGAGTTACGAGGTGTCAAAAAATCTTGATTCGTGACCTGGACCAGCTCAATAGGAAAAGCAGAAGTCCACATCACCAAATCAGAGGATTGAGTCCCAATGTTTGCTAAAACATCAACAACATGGTTGCAGTATTGAATGATGGAATATGATATCTTGGAAGGATCGACTAAGAAATCTAGCCTCATCAATGATATTTCTAATATTCCATGAGGGCACTTTTGATTTTTTAAATAATTTATAATGGTGAGGGAATCACCTTCCACCAATAGCTTACCAACATAATATTTGGCTAAAGTTAGGCCACGCCACATAACACACACCTCAACAACCTAATTAGATTGAATTCCCAAAACTTAGCAAACGCAAGGACAACCCTACTTGAAATATCTCTAAGAATACCACCAACACCTGCTCTCCCAAGGTTACCCTTTTACACACCATCTACATTCAATTTAACCCAACATGGAGGAGGAGAGATCTATATGGAAAGAGCTCTGTTGTTGGAATATTAGGAATGGGAACTATCAATGATGGGAATATTGAGAGACGTCCCCAATGACAGTTCAAGCTGAGAAGTAGGGCTAGAAGGGAGAGGACAAAGGGTGGCATTTTCAGTGGTGAAAGATAGAATCTTGTTAAAAACAAAATCAGGTTCTTGCAAAGTATTTGAGAAGACACGATGGTTTCTTTCCAGCCAAATCTGCCACAAAAAGTGAAGAAGACAAAAATGCCATAAATATTTAAGCCTGAGGTTGCCAAAAGGATTGGGCCATTGAGAAAAAGCTCAGAGATAGAGTAGGGTTCAGCCCAAGAAATATGAAAGAAATCCAGAAGCTTATTGAGGACCAAAGAAGAATAAGGGCAGACAAGGAATAGGTGGTGAGTGGATTCCCAATCAGACATGCACAGGAAACATCTATTGACTAAATGGAGACCTCTTTTAAACAGATTATTAATAGTGAAGATCTTCTCTTGAATAGCCACCCAAGAAAAATTGGAAACTTTAGGAATTAAGTGTTTAGGCCAAACAAGACTAAAGGGAAGCACAAATTCAACACGAGGCATAAGTAGTTTATAAGCAGACTTAAAAAAAAAATCACCATTTTTAGTAGCTTCCTAGAAAATATGATCCTGAGGATTTGCAAAGGAATAATTGAAGAATTAAGGATGGCTTGCAATTCTCTGGATTCCATAGGGTAGTCATGACAGCATATAGCTCTCCAAATTTTCCTATTTGCCCGCGAATGGATGAAATTGGACACCTTTGAACCAAAAACAACATCAATATATTCTTTAAGGATAGCAAAATAGGGATTGTTTATCAGTGGTTGGATAAGAATCCACTTATCATTCCAAAAATCAATTTGCTATCCATTTTATAATATCCATCTGAGGCCTTGCAAAACAAGAGATTTGGTATGAAGAATAGACTTCCAAAAACAAGATCCTCTTGGATGAGGAACAACATTAAAAAATCAGAGTTTTGCAAATACTTATGATAAATGATGGAGATCCACTCAAAATCAGAATTTGAAATTAATATCCATGCCTACTTTGCAAGAAGCACCAAATTCAGATGATGAATTCATCTAAGCCCAAGCCCCCCAAGATTTTTGATAGACAAACCATGTCCCAAGCAACAAGGTGAAACAATTCTTGTTTTCGGCTCCAGACCACAGGAAGTTCTTTCTAATTTGTTCAATTTTGTTGCATATCTTGGCATGAACTTTGAAAACATACATAAAGTATATGGGAATGCTTTGTAGAAAGGCATGGGTAAGGATGACCTTGCCAGATTGCGACAAAAGATTACCTTTCCACCCAACCAACTTCTTTTGTAGCCTCTCAACCACATTGTTCCACATTGAAGTAGAAGGTTACCCCATGAATAAAGGGAGTCCCAGATAAGTAGAAGGAAAATATGAAATAGGACAACCAATAATTTTAGAAATTCTACGTTGTCTTTCAATGGGGGTATTGATAAAATATATCTTACTTTTGTGAAAATTAATCTTTTGTCCTGCAACCTCTTCATACAAAAGTAAAATGTGCTTGATAACCTTAGCTTCAAAGATAACCACATTAGAAGTAATAATTGTATCATCCACAAACTGTTGATGAGAAACAAACCTGATTTGAGAAGCAGCTTTAATGCATGAAATGAGATTTAAATTACAAGTTGCCTTAATAGTTCTACCTAAAGCCTTAGCAGCTATAATGAAGAGCAAAGGGGATATGGGATCACCTTGATGAATACCCCTCTTGATGGGAAAATAGCCAGCTAAAGATCCGTTAACAAGAACATAGAACCAGGGAGTGGAAATACATCCCTTAATTAGATCAAACTACTCAAGATGAAAGCCAAATTTGAGGAGAATGGAAACAAGGAAATCCCAATTAAGTCTATCAAAAGCTTTATTCATATCCAAATTTAGAATGAAGGCAGATTTTTTAGCAAGATGGGTAGAATGAAGGGCTTCATGAATGGTTATGACCCCATCAAGGATGGATATCCCTTGGATAGAACTCCCTTGACAAGGATCAATGATAGAAGGAAGGATATCCCTCATTCTAGTAGCAATAGCCTTAGTCAAGATTTTGTAAATAACATTACATAGGCTTATTAGGTGAAAGTCAGTCATAGATTTGGCATTCGGGCTTTTTGGGATGAGAGAAATGAAGGTTGAATTGATACCACGTGGGACAGATTTAGCAGATTGAAATTCACGGACCGCAAAACAAACATCAAAGCCAACAATGTCCTAAAAAGTTTGAAAAAACAAGGAGAAAATCCATAAGGACTAGGAGCCTTATCAGGATGCATAGAAAAAAGGGCTTGATAAATCTCATCATTAAAAAAGGGGGCCAAAAGTTTTGATTTTGCCTCTTCTGAAACCAACTGAGGAATATAGTGTAGCATAGAATTCAAAGCAAGATTAGAAGGAGTCTCAGATTAATCCAGGAGGTCGGTGAAATAGGAAACTGCCTCATTTCTAATGTCTAGAATTTTTGTGATAGAGGAACCATCGCTCTTGACTAGCATTTTAATTCGATTATGGATTCTATTTATCAAAGTGGAAGCATGAAAGAACTTTGTGTTTATATCTCCCTCTTTAAACCAAAGAGCTATGGATTTTTGTTTCCAAAATATCTCCTCACGGGCCACAATATTATGATAGTCAGCAAGAATGCATCTTTCTTCAACACGAATTTGATCATCACAATGACCTGCTTGAATTCTATTTTCAATAGAAAGAAGTATGTCTTCTAAGGACTATTTAATTTCAAACAGATTACCAAAAACTTCCTTGTTCCAAATTTTGAGATTATCTTTAATTAAATTCAACTTTTGAGCAAGACAGAATGAAGGACTCCCTTGACCCCCCTGTTGCCACCATTGAGAAATTATGGGTCATAAATTAGGATGTTGAATCCACATGGATTCAAATCTGAAAGGTATCCTGAAAGGGCTATCATTAGGAGTATCCAACAAAAGAGGGTAATGGTCAGAGCCAACCTTAGGTAAAGAAAGAAGATTAGCATCTCCAAAAACCTGAACAACTTCCTGGGATAAAAAAAAATCTGTCCAGTTTTACTTGAATAAGTTGGCTCCTTGATTATTTGTTACTCCATGTGTACGTAGAATTCTTAAGGTCAATATTCATGAGGTTATTATGATTAAAAATCCAAAAAATCATCTATACTTTTTTTCGGGAAGCCAGACCCTACAAAATTGTTCGAAGGGTAAATATGAGAGTTGAAATATCCCACAATAACCCAGGGAGAATTATGAAATGAGAGTCTAATATCACTCAGAGTATTCCAAAATAGAGCTCTTTCAGAAATAAAATTTGGAGCATAGATGTTTGATAGTATCCATGAGAAATTGGAATTATTGTCTTGAAACATGATACTAAGGATTTTATCATTGGAATGGATTACTTTCCCTTCAACCTTCTTGGAGTCCCAAAGGCACATAAGGCCTCCTGATGCCCCTATTGCCTAGCTGAAAGTAAACTCACATCTGCTCCAAATTTTGTTAATAGCTGGGATAGTATTAAGTTGATCAAGTTTAGTTTCTTGCAAAATAAGAATGGTAGGTCTTATTTATTTTCTTAATGAGCTAACGAGACTTTGTCTAGCTAGCCCATTCAAACCTCTCACATTCCATGAGAGGAGCTTCATTTGGAAGTCTTGGAAGATTTTTTACCTCCCTTGCCAGCAGCATGGGGAGGTTTGGTGCTTTTTGCATCATCCTTGGCTTGGGAGCTGACAAGGGGAAATAAAGTCTTTTGAATACCATTATCTATATCATCTTGGACTTTACTTTTCTACTGATTACTCATAGTAGGGCAATCTCTTTTTTTGTCACTCCCACAATCAATGTGGGATTTCATGGAGCCATGAGTAAGCTTCGGACTAAATTTAGGAGGGATGATATGTTCAAAAATAGGACTGGAAACCGTTAACAACTTTGAAATTTTAGAAGGGCTAAAGGAATCAAGAGGAGGAAGGGATGGCCCAAAATTTGTAGGAGAGTCAAGGTTCTGAGGAATATGAAACTCAAAATCTTCATGATCAAGCAAATTTGAATCAGCTAGAACTAAAAATTTGTTGGGATTATTGATATCAGGACATACCTCATCACTGGAGTCTAGATATGGATATGGAGATGTGACAGGTTGCTTGACCCTATCTTCATCCTACACAAATTTAGTAGGAGGTTGCATCTCTTCAGGCTCACATATAACAATACCTTTATTAGCTTGGTATTGTCTTTTCTTGGTAGGTTTAAGACCTTTTTTTGGGCCTATGCTTTTCCAACCTTGAGAGGGGTTGGGAACACTAGGTCCAACATTCTTCCATCCTTGGTCATTACGGTTGGTCATATCTTATAGTTTGGAAGCTTATTCAACATATTTGGCTTTTAGAATAGGATATTGGTTGCGAAGATGTCCTTGGGTGCGACATTCCATGTAGAAAGCAGGTTTGTTCTCATACTCAAAAACTTGCTTTCAATAAAATCCACTATACTCAAGCTCAACAAAAGTTGGTAATTCTTAATCAATGTTCACATTAACACATATTATGGTAAAGGTCATTCTATATTTTCTAGGGTAGCATGATAAATAGCCACCAATGATCCAATGGTTTTAGAAATAGAAGCCAAGATATATAGGTGCCAGAAGTGCCAAGGAAGATTGGGGAGCCGAACCCAAATGGGGGAGAAATTAATACTTTGAGTTTCATGATCAAAATTAACATCCCACTTGTGGAGGAAGAGGCTTCAATGACCTAGAAACTAGGGACCACTTGTAAGTATTCTACTGGCATCTTCATGATGACTAAGCCGAATTCCGAAGAAGCCATGAGTGAGACCAAAGATTTCCATCGATCCTACAGTTTTCCACTTATAAAGAGCCCAACTCCAAATGGTTTCAATGTTTGAACATCCTTCAATCAGCTTGCCAACCAGATTAAAGGACTTAAAATATAAATATTTTTGAATCGGATCATCAGGAACCTTCACTTTTGACCCAATGGGCTCCAAAAAAGTTTGAAACTTTGAAAGGCTCTCATGATGTCCTTCTAGAACTTGGGCAAAGGAAGCCTTCCCCCAAAATATGTTTTTCAGAGATGGTCCCCCCTAAAAGAGGGGGTCCATCAGGATCACCTTTGTCAGGTGGCTCATCACCCCAAAAACCAACAGGTTTACCTGGAGCTGAGTCACGAACTTCTCCATCCTCATGTCCCCTGCTAGGCTGCCTGTGATTAGGGCTGCCCTACGTTTGAGAAGTTTGAATTTGGGCCTTCCCGCATTTAGGAATTTGAACACTGGTTTTCCCTCCTACACAGTGAACACATCTGCTCATCATCTTTTGCAAAAAATTATGCTTCTAATTTAATATTTGAAGTGGATTTCCTTATAGATCTCGAGTGTTTTGAGTATATGATCAAATGCTACCTTTCAATTCTTCAAATTTTGTAGTATGCTTTGTAATTTCTTATTTGTAATCTTTCAAATATCTAGGTAGTATTCCTTTTGACTCCCTAGTATAAGATCTTTTCAATTTGAAGTTTTTGTAGAATCACTTTGTATCTCCCAAATGTTTTGAATGTGATATGGTTTTGATAAAGTGCTTATATATCTTAGTTTTCCTTTTGATTTGAATCCCTTTCTTCCCCCTAATGTTCAACATCTATTTTTCACCTTATTTCTCCCTATTTACGAATGGAAAGCTAAAAATATTTTGATGCACTTTCAATTTTGATGGGATTCTCTATTTTTCAAGACCTTTAAGTTGGAATTCTTATGTCTCATTAATTTGAGCAAGAGACTAATATCAAAAGTAAATTTTCCAACTTTCTAGCAATTCTATGTTTTGCTTCTTTCAATTTTCAATGATATAGTTTCTAAATTTCAAGATATTTAATTTGGTGTTGAACTCCTTATAACTCCCTAGTTGGAAATTTATAAAACTAAGTCTTTGCAAATATAATATTTCTATTTCAATGTATAAATCCTTATTCCTCCAAGTTAGACTATTTGCAAAAATATTTCAATGCAATTTGAATGAGGTAATTTCATAACCTTTCTAAATGCTTCTTTCTTCAAAAAACTTCTAAGGCATTTAATAATACTACTAAGGTTGTAAAACTATTCCTTATTTCTCCTTTTATTACAAAACCTTGAGTATAATGAAATAATTAACTTGACTCCAATATTATGCCTTATATCCTTTGCAAAGGTTATAGATTAGATTAAATATTTATTACCTCCTTTAATGTAGTGCTCCAAAGGCTTTCTCTTGCTTACTTTATACTGCACCCTGTGTTCTCATGATGCTCTCCTTCCACTGTGATGCATTCAATGCACTCTACGCTTGAACTCCAAGATTTGATTGCATATTTTTCTTCCCTTCAACGTAGCACTTATGCTTTAATCTCTAGATCTTTATTCTCTCCTATTCACTGTATTCTTCTTTGTGTTCTCTATGTATGCACTTTGACGTATCCCTTTAATGCAAGTAGAAGGTATTACTTTACGTAAATATTGGCACTTTCCTTCTATCAAGATACTTGGCATACAAGTTGTTGCTTCTTCTATGGCACCTAGATGCTCCTTGGTTGTTGATGCTTTGTATCCTAGGTGACACTTGTTCTTTTACACCTGCAACACTTGTATATGGATGTTATAACTTGCTACCTCTTTGATAACATTTTAGTTATCATTGCACTTCCCTTTGTAGCAACTATTTTGCTTCCTTGGTTCTTAGAATCTCCTCACGATGGTTGGCATTATGTGTTTAATGTGCCAAATGGTACATTGTAACCTTATCTCTTCATAAATGATTGATAGATTCTTAAATACTTCTCCTTCCAATGTAATGCTCATTCATGAGCAATCTACAACCTCTTCTATTGCCCTTTCTTTTGTATGCATTATGCTAGCTTCAACTCAAGTGTTCTACCTTATTTCTGCATTATTTAGAAAGCGTTATATCAAATGATGATAATACCTTTGTTGTCCTTCTTTCAATGACCTATTATTGAGTTGGTGCAACCCTAATGGTGTTTTATATTTGTTATCATGCTTTTAATGGCCTTGTAATGAGTTTGTGCAACCCTAATGGTGTTCATTTAACCATACCAATGCTCCTTCGATGATGAAACTCTTTCTCAATTGTATTCTTGGTTGTATGATGGTGGTGCTCTAGGTAATATTATTTAATAAAGAAGGCAACTCCTCTACATTGACCTATTGGTTCTTCCACTTCTTTGTTCTTGGTTGAATGGTGGTGGCACCCTAGATATCCTTTATTGATGATGGTGGAAGCTCTTCTATGTTGACCTAGTGGTTCTTCCACTTGCTTGGTGGTTGCTCAATCTTGTCAATAGTTGATATCGTATTCTTGATGGCGCTCTTACCTTATTTCTTGGGAGTTGAATCGCTTGGCATCTTGCTACATAAATGGCACTACTATTGAGTGTTTAACTTGAATAGAACTTTATGCTCCTTTTTTGTAATGTATTGCGAACTATTATACATAGCTTTAGATAGACAATTGCTTGCCCCTTGTAATTTTAGTTACACTAGCTTTCTTAAAAGAATGACTTTCTTATCCAATATGGTGGCACCTCTTCTCTTTGCCAAGACTTAGCAATGATGGTATTTCTTCTATGACATATTATCCTTGTTGGCTACTCTTCTATAACGACTCCAAGGTTCTAATTTGTGCCTTTCAAGTAGAATGATACTTCTATTTTTTGCTACAACTTATTTACTTTCCAAGAGATAATAAGGATTTGATTTATTTCCTTATTTTAATTCTAACTTCTCCTTTCTTTGTTGCAGGTTTTAATCCCTTGGGAATACTATCTTCTCCCACCTTGAATATATAAACTTGAGACCTTTCCTTTTGCAAATTTAAAACTTAAATGTGGTGCTTTTAAAGACTTAATAATAAGCTAATATGAATGTTCAAATAATAAAATTTTTTTGCACCAATATTGCATACCTTTTGGCCTCCTTTTGTAGATCAATTTCTTGGTGATTTGGTTAACCTATTTGCTGTTCTAATTTTTTGAAACTTGTTGCTTCAATTCTTATTACTTTTTTTCCTTTAACTTGTTAATCTAACAACTCTTCTTGCTGTCCAAGTCAACTTATAAACTCTCTTATTACTTTACTACCATTAACTTGTTAATATGGCAGCTCTTCTTGTTGTCCAAGTCAACTTATAATTTCCTTCAACTGTGTTGTCCGAGAGTGTGTATTTTTGGCAGCTATATTGTCGTCTAATTCTACCTTTAAATTTTAAATTCTTTGCACCTTTCATTGACCAAATGCTGTCCAATCCTTCTTGTAAATATGCTCTGAGTTTCTCCAAATTACAACTATATTTTCTCCTTCTAATGTTGCCCAATATCATAGTCCAAATTTCTTGATTTGATGCTCTCAAAAATCTGATTTATTTCCCTTTATCTTGTTGTCAAAAAACAAAAATCAATTCCTTCTAAAATTTTGCAAACTTCTTACCAAATACTTCTTCCTTTTGGGCTAGTTGTGGGATGGTGACAATTGTCCCAAATTCTTCTTTTCAGGAGATACTCCTTATTGCAATCTTCTATCTTGAGCTATCTTCAAATCTTCTCCAATGACCACTTCTCCAATTTCTTTAATAGGGCTTCTCTAGCCTTCTTCTTTATTTCTCCTTTCAACTTTTCTTGAGACCTCTTCTTTTGGGTATTCAATTTTTATAGCTTCTCAAATCTTCAATAGGACTTTTCTTAGGCCTCTTCTATATTCAATATTTAATCTTGTATCTTCCAAATTTGGAAGTTCTTCAATGGGACCTTATTTCTTGGACCTCCTCCTTGATTTATATTCTTCAATATTTTATAGGGACCTCCTTCTTGATTCTCCCTAATATCCAATCTCCAATCTCCAATGGAAAATTTTTCCTTGAGTCTCCTCTTTCTTTAATCTCTATTTTTTTTGCAACAAAGAACTAATACCTGCACGAGGAAAACACAGAATTTTAGACAATTGAAGATGAAATTATTCTCTACCTATTGTAGGAAGCTTCTCAAATTTTGAGAACTAATTTTCTTTAGCAAAAAAATTAGATAGTAGCAAGCAATTCCATGCAAATCTCTAGATCTCTATAAAATAATAAACATCACTAGTTATCCTTCAATCTAGTGGAAAAAAGATCTATGTTGAGTCCTAGTCTTCACAAGTTTTTCTGCAACCCTATGGAAATACTCTAGCCAAATAGCAATTTTAGAAATTCTAAAAATGAAATCTTCCTATCTCCTCTCAATATTCTTGTAGCTCTCTCTATTTCCTATCAATCTACCTTGTGCTATGATACCACTATTAGCTTTTAATATTATATACCTAAGTAAATACAACCACAAGGTATAAAATGAACATGCAATATTAACTATATGATAATGGCAATATCTTAAGCATGTAAATAGCATGAGAAAATTTTGAAAATACTCATAAAATAGCCATTAATGAAAGCTCACAAAAATGAGATCTTCATACAAAATATGGAGACCTCAAGTGCTCCATTCTTCATTCATGCTCTACATTGTATCTAAATTGAACACTACTCTACTCTATTATGCTCTTGCACTCTCTCTTCCTTTCTCTCCTCTCCAAATGTCAATATATAATGGAGTATGACTCTTGGCCTTCCATCTTCCTATGACTCACTATATTCCTATTCTAGACTCATGTACACATGGACAACATGCACATTTACATCATTGCACATTCTAATAATACTTGTGCATTTATTACATTGCATTAAGTAAATACTCAACCCCTAATCTAAGACACTATCCTAATATAGAGATGTACCCAAGATGGTACATTAGCATGTACAAAATAATGTAATATATTCCAACATCATAGAGGTAAAAATAATATACCCACTCAAGCATACCACCTATGTGTCCAATTTGGTTCTTGTTAAGAGGAAGAATGGAGAAATATGCTTATGCATAGATTTTAGAGACCTCAATCAAGCATCATTAAAGGACCACTACTCGTTGTATTCCATGGACCAAATCACGTAGACAATGGCTAGGTCTGAAAGATTCTCTTTGCTATATGGATTCTCATGATATAATTAGGTGTGGGTAAAATATGAGGACCAACATAAAACAACATTTACCACCAAGTGGGACACTTTTGCTTACCAGTGCATGTATTTTAGTCTATGCAAGGTCGAGGTAAATTTCTAGAGAGCTATGGATATTGAATTCAATGATATCCTAAGCAAGATGATCCTAGTTTATCTGGATAATCTTATAGTATTTTTGAAGAAAAAAGAATACTTTCAACATACTTGGAGAAAGTCTTTGAGCGTTGTAAATAGTTTGGAGTATGCTTGAAGTTGAAGTAGTATATTTTTTAGCATAGGGGAGAGTATTCCCAAAGGGGGGGTGATTTTGGAGGTTTGGAGATGAATTATGATGTGGAATAATAACTTTTTCCAAAATTGTACAACTTTCACGATTTGCTCTGTACGGTTTACAAAAGACTCAAAACTGCTTGTACGGTCACAAATAATACATTTGTATGATCCAAATCATACAACACTAAAAATTGTTTGATTTTCCAATTAATAAATTCACTGGAAGTGGTTTTGTAACCCAAATCAATGACTTTTGTAATCGATTTCTCTGAAACACTAGTTTTCCAAAATTGGTAAGTTCCAACTATGCAATTTCATTCTCTGATTAAGCAAATGATCAATTGTATGGTTTGGTGGTTAGGATGTATGATTTCACAAAATCCTTGCTGAATTTTCCATTCATATATTTACCAATTTATACCACAACTCTCTTCAGGATAAGTTTGGGGATGTTTTCCTATTGCAATTGCCAACTTTTCCTCCAACATGCAAACCCTAATTTAGTACCATTGAATTATTATCATCATCAACATTTCCAAAATTGTAAAACTATTATAATACATTTTAGTACAAAAATAGTCACCCATGAGCTAATTATCTATCAACAAACTGAGTTATAGATTCATAAATAAGGCAATTCCTTTGTATCTTTACTATTCTAACACAATATCCTGGTCATACTTGCACAAAATGCACAATTCGGTTCTATCATTCCCATACACAATGGAATTCACATAACTCACAACCTGCAATGTTGTTCTTTATTAATATGGCTGATTATATATAATTATTAGGAACAATCACTATGAACAACAATATGACTGGACTATCAACTATGAACTAAGATATGATAAACCAAGATTAACAACCATCAAAATTGAATGGAGGGTCTTTATAATGGTTGCCCAGGTCATTTCAAAGTGGTTCCTGAGATAACCACCATTTACAACTATCATCCCCATAACAATCAAATTACATTAAGGTATTCATAAGTCTAATTTGATTATTACCAAATTCACCTTAAATGCATTTTCATCTAATTTCACTTTAATTTCTAATTGCACATTTTATAACTTTGTACAATTACATCCAATTGTATGTTTTCTAACTTCTCATTTGTACAATTATACAAAACCTCATATGTGTATGTTTTGACAAACTGTACATCTAACAAAATTAACAAAAAAATTGTGCAAATCAAAATTTTACTTGTTTTGGGAGGTGGATTTACTGCCTACATCTGTGATGTGGGAAAAAATCTTAATAGATGACACAAAATGGCACAAATAAAAAATTGTCAATTACATTATAAAAACATATTTATAGGTATGTATGCCTTTACAATCAATATTTAATACGCACGATCCATGTGAGTATTAAATGCAATACTAATCCCTATCATTCCTCCCCACTAAGGAAGCATTGGTCCCCAATGCGTACAGGTGTGGAAGATAAATATGGGTAGCTGAAGAGTGTCGGGTACAACCGAAAATGCACTCTTGTTACAAAAAGATGAAGATAAAAATAACAAAGTTTTACATATCTTCAAAAAACCAAAATTTGACACTAGATCTAGATCAAGCTCAAAAAATACTCTCCAATGATTGTAAACACTATTATGTTGACAGACAGTTGAAATGGGTCCCAAAAATTGGTAGAAGAAAGTAACAACTGAAATGTCAAAGAAGATGCAGTAGAAGATGCCTCGAACCACATGCCAAACAAAAAATTTAATTGTTGCGGTATTTAAGACAAGCGAGCATGCATTGAATTGGTTGAGTCGTGCATTAATGGTTATGGAAAATATTAATTTAATTAAAAAAATATTTAATTTAATTTAATTAATTCGTGGTTAATTGTGGACCGCTTGCATTAAATTATTGGTGGATCGGGACAACGATCAAGTGGACAATATTCGACTTACATTAAATTATTGGTGACCAGGACAACGATCAAGACTGAAGGTGGGGTGATATGCATTTAATGGGTGGAGAAAAATTAAATTATATTTAAAAATAATATAATTTAATTTATGGTTGAAAATTGAATGTGGGTTTTAATGGAGTGGTGCAAGGGTGGAGAAAAATTAAATTATATTAAAAAATAATATAATTTAATTTATGGCCATTGGAGGATGGAAGTGAGAAAATTAAAAATGGGTATTTAAAAATTAAATTAAATTAAAAATTAATTTAATTTAATTTATGGAATGGTAGAGGCCATGGCAGATCATGGGTATGTGGAATCGAGCAACGAAATCGAAAATGGTATGAGAGAAGGTGAAAATGCCAATATGGTGGCGGCTTTGGTAGAGGATGCACAATGACAAGATGAAGATTATTAGAAACACGTGATCTATAGTAGTGATACACAAGAGGAGCTGGTAAATCAAATATGAAGAAAATGATGTCGACGACAGCAGTTGCGGATGGTGAACATGAAGCGACAAAGCGACAGACATAAATCATGGCCAAAAGATTGCAGTGATTGTTGTGATGAAGTGAAACCACCAAGGACAATGGCGTAAAAACCGTAGGCAACAGATCAACATCCGAAAGGAGATTGAAACTCCTAGGTTGCAAAAATATAGGAATCATAGGAACCATGGTAGATGGTGAAACATCTTTGGGCTCGGCATCAGGAGCTTCAACAGAGCTCAGATCTACATTAGGAGCTTCAACAAAAATTGGATCTACATCAGGAGCAACCAAAGCCACATCATCTAATGGAAAGATGTTGGGAATCTCACCTAGAGACCCTAGTTCGAATCTAGGTGTGGCTATAAATTCTTCAATTTTTGGATCAGGGGTAGAATATTGATCTTCTTCCATGATTTCTTCCTTAGCAATGACAATAATTTCTTTAAGCTACTAAAAATTGGCTTTCATTTCGACATGAAATTGTTGAAATTTAACGGTGAAGTCATAAAGCAAAATGGTCGACATTATGAATGATGGTCACAAATGGAGTTTGCATCACAAAAAATGATTGATCTAAGAAATTGAAGCTAAATATCGTAGTCAAAGGGACACCAACTGGAAGTTTTCATGAACGAAAGTGCACTAAGGTGTCTATCGAAGGAAAATAATATTCACCCAAAGCCAAGATCCACTGGTGGTTTTCTCGTTCCTCTTTTGAACTAGAATGACCTAGAGGAAGATTATACTCACATATCCAACGCTTAGATATGATACCAATGATGTGGGAAACACTCTTAATAGATGACACAAAATAGCACAAATGAAAAACTATCAATTACATTAATCAAAATTATATTTATAGGCATGTCTGCCTTTACAATCGGTATTTAATACACATGATCCATGTGAGTATTAAAATGCAATACTAATCCCTATCAATATGCCCTCCCCTTTATATCAGTCGATGTCCTCACCAACTTAGTTTTATTTGCTTTGGCCGACTCGTCCTGTTTAAAATCCTCAAGTTGAAGACAAAGAACGACTTATTCATTCTGTAATCGAATGACATAATTGTTAAGTTCCATAGCTTTCAACCCATATTTATTTGCCTTCTCTTCTATAATTGTCAAGAGTTGAGCTAACTCATTTTCTCACTTGGATGCTTCCTTGCATATTTTCTCTTGCAATGCAACTTTTTTACGAGTTGCTATGGCTAACTCCTTGTTATTATCTATAATGACTTTAAGATTCTAATGTTTGTCAGCCTCACAAGCTGCAATATGATCATCCTTAGCATGAAGTCGAGCCTTATGATCCATGATCATCTCATTGTAGCATGTTGGCATATATTTCCATCTCCTCAATATTACGATCCTTCTATTGTAGTTGTTATTCAACTGCTTTCAACTGGGCTTCTTGTTTAGCCAACTGTTATTTATGTGTTGCTAGTTGTTCTTCCAACTGCTTCATACGCTTGTTCACTTGCTAGATCACAAGTTGCTTTTCCTACTCATGTGAGTGTAGCATATCTTCATAAGCCATCTTCATGTCATTCCATTTAGTTGTTTCCATTTCAACCTCTCTTCGGCCTTGATCTTGTTGTGTTCTAGTTCTTCTTCAATCGCGTCCATTTTCTTTCGAGTAGCCTCCACTTCTTTCTTTTGTGCTTCCTTGGCTTGGTAAATATGTTTAAGACCCAAGCTTAGCCACTCGATCCAGTGTTTTAGGAAATTCAATTTTCATAAGGTGAAGACTAATTTCAAATTTGCCCTTAAAAATTATGTATCTAGTGGATATACCTTGTAATTGGTCTTCACTCTTGATAAATTTACAATTCCCAACATTGTTGTTACCTCTCCCCTCAGTTGCTTCCATGGGTGTTGTGTGTGAATCTGGACTATTTGTCTGATGCATTCTTTACTACATAACCACTCCATGACCTTATCCAATTTAGTGAAGGTTTTCTCCCTCCACTACTTTAGTTGTCCCACACCACCAATAACAAATTGCAATCTGGCACTAGCAAACATCTTGCTAACTTGTTGGAAGAAAATATCCACTTGTCCATTTGTGTCATATCCATAATTCTACAAAACACCAAATTGAGGAACTTTGAGAAAAAACATGTACAAAGTCTCTCATACTTTGGGGGCGTTTGTTCCTCTTCTTCCTCCTATGGATCTAAACTTCCTCCAATTTCTTTGATTGCACTAGATGCATTCCCTTCTTGTAGAAAAATTATAGCTATAGTCCTTTCTACCTCTTCTTTCATTGATCTGATCTCTTCCACATTGATGATCCCTTGAAGTAGGTGCGGATCTACCATAGGTGCATAGACTTCCTCTTGTGGTTTAGGTAAGTCATCCTACTAAGTTTCTACCAACCCTTCAACCTATGGATTCAATTGTACTTCCCTCATTACTGCAACTATCAGAGTTGGATCATAACATTCTTGTGGTGGTTGTGTAATTGCCTACTCTTGTTGGCTATTGCCACCTCACATGATAATTTTCATATTATTATTTTCCTTAGCCTCTTTTGGTGGGGCTACAATCATTATTTTTTCTTTAATTTTTGGTGATTTCATTGTGGGTTCTCACCAGATTTTAGATGAATAAAAAAAATCAAAATTAGTGGCCTAAAGCAATACAGGAGATCCCATCGCTTCTTCCATATGTCTTGTGCCACCTTACACACTGATGTTCATAAAATACAAAACTTCTAGATCCAAGTGCACCTCATCTAGATTTTCAACCATAGAGTTGGTTGCTCATTCTACACTGAAGTCTACTCAATCTTCTCTCTCCCAGTGTTCTAATCTTCACTGGACCGTTGCCTACTACCTCCTCCTTTTCTTAATATAGTGGCTAATCCTATGGCCTTTTTTCCAATGCCTACAATTTGAAGGTAGGTGCAAGCTATATTCATCTCTTCCTTCGAGGATGAACTTCCTCACTCGATGAAGTATCTTCCCTCATCAAAGATTTTGGTTTCTTTATTGCCTTCTTTGCTTGATATTTATTTGGAGTCACTTTCTAAAGAGGCACGATCTTAATCCATCACAATATAGTGGGTTGATATAGCAATAAATCATGAGGTGATGTCAAGCCTGAAAATTGAATGCCTACTTGGGACATTGCATCCAACAAGAGAGCAATTGCATGGAAAGTCATGACAAAGGTCTTCATACTTCTAGCCAATAGCATTCAGATTCTTTGCTCCAAATAGGTTCCCCAATAATACTTGACTTCATGGGTGATGCTCTCCACATACTTTTCCATCCAAATCTACATCTTCAAATATCATGTTTCTCCTGACAAGAGAGCCATCACTACATTCATTGCACAAGCAAGTTCATCTATCTTCAATCGATTCTTCTTGATTCAGTGACTTTCAAAACCAAAAATCTTAGCTGCTACTGGAGACTTCACTTGTGTGAGTGTAGTAATCAGCCTATAGGCATCAATTTGATTGACCATATTCTTAAAAATAGGTTGTCCTTCCTTAGGCAATCCAACTATCCTTCAAAATTTCACTGCCAAGAATTCCACCCTAATATGTCGGTTATTCATCCGCACATAGGTGTGGTTCTTACTAGGTTTGTATGATTGTATGATCTGCAACAAGTATTCATTAAAGAACACTTCATCCTGATATGGGATATAGGCTAATACACTAACTCTAGCTTTAACCAATGTTGCTCTAGGATCAGATTTTTCCCACAACTTTTGATAAAAATCCACTGTCGGTTATCCAAAAGTGATATCCTTGATATCCACTAGTTATTATTCCTCCTCATTGTGTAGTTCTTCCTGCTCCTTTGGGGTAATATCCCAATGAACTTCACTATGAAGTTCCCACCGATGTGCTCTTGGTGGTTCTATCACATCTCTTCAAGATTGCAATGGGGCTCTTCCTCTACCACCATGCCAACCTCGATGACCTCTCCATGGCCTGTACCCTCTCTTTCTTCAAGGACGGTAGTTGCTTCTCCCTTGTGGATAAAATTCTCACCCTTGACCTTGTATTGGGTAGGTCTCATTCATTCGCCTGGGCCATGAATCTCTCTAGTGTAATGGTCCTGGTGAGCCTTCCACTCTAATGATTGCAATTATTTATAAATGAGCTTGGAATTCCCATGCAGAGCTCATTCTTCTCCCATGGTCGATTTGAAACCACTTTTGCACACTTGTATTCAACTCAACAATTCAACACAAATAGCTCCAAAATCTGTACAACTACACCAAAATCATATAGATACATCTATAAATTGTATACTACTTCCACAAATCATACATGTATGTTTTAAAATCATACAACACTCTCCAAATTATACAAGGATGCTTGCAATCATATAATTGCACTCGATTCTGTATAAGTTCATAAAAACATACAATTTGAGCTCCAAATCGTAGATTTCCATACAAATCATACAATCAGATCCAAATCATATAAGGATGCTTCACTTATGTACAATTATTGTCAAAATATATACGATTGCATAAAAATTCAAACAATTACCTCCAAAATGCATAAATTGGGTCCTCGAATTCCCTAAAATCATACAATCTCTCCCAGAATCATACAATTTCACCTCCAAATAGTAAAGGGTACTCTTCAAACCTTCCCTTGGAAAAAAAATCATTTTTTTGTTCAATTTGTATTATTTTTTTGGTATCCTTTTGTTGTTAGTGTGCAATTCCTCCTTTTCGGTGCAATTTTGATGGATTTATGCCAATTCCTATATGAATGGTGCAATTTCTTAGTTGTAAAAATTCCTGTGGCAATATGGAAATCTAATGTATGACCTCCTTTTTAATATTTTCCACATGCAAAGACTGAGATATTTTTGTATTTCCTCCAAATGATTTTTCATGCACTAGGGTTTACAATTTTTCCTCCATTTTACTTTTTTGAAATCCTAGCAACATTTTTCTCCACTTAGGGTTTCCTCTGGTGCCATTCTACTTCAAACCCTTACTTCCTTAGCATGATTTTTTACTTGCAACATGATTTCTACAACCAATTCTAGATTTTTGAAGTGAAAACCTTAACTTTTTATCGATTTTCTCTAATTTTGATAGGATTTTTTGAAAATAAGCAGATTCAACCAATGCAAAGTTGTGATGGGTCAATAAAATTTAATGAATTGGTGATTTTTGCATGCCCATATGGAATAAAAATTATTAGTTGCACCGTCCTTGCTCTTGAATTCTCCAAATTTCACTATTGTTGATGTACGATTTGCGAAGTTGGTGAAAACATTTTGCATGACGCTTGCTTTTTAAACCCTAACGTCCTTCTGCCTAAAATTTCACCACCTCAGTCTGCTTTGCATGGATTTTTAAATTTTTTTACAAATGATTACCAACTCACCCCTTTTTGCATGCACTTTTGTATTTTTATGATTGTTTATCTTTTTCTTACCTTTTAAATATTTTATTCTTTTTCTTTTTCTTTTTTATTTTTAGAAGGGGCCACCATTTCTGGTTTTCAACCACTCTCCATCTTAATTGTGTCCAAAGGGATTTTCACAATTAAGATATATATATATATATATATATATATATATATATATATATATATTAATTACCTTATGTACCACTTACCTCCTAGGAAATCATACAATGACATTCACTTGTATGATCCCTTCCGTGGACATGTCATTTGGGATTTTTGCCACCTCGTTCTTCATAATCATTCAATCAGGTTCTAGTACATCATTTGTACAATTCACTCCTTGTGGGTTCCTCTTTGTTCTAAAATCATATCATGTTTTTTTTATGATTTGGCCTTACTTGTTGTCTCGTTGTACGATTTGAAATCATACAAGTGTCAGTGTTATTTCTACGGTTTGGGTTTATGCAATTGCAAATTGTACGATTTGCAATCGTATCATGTCAATATTGCAAATCTATATTTTCTCGCTCACTTGACTAATCATAAGGTAGGGTTACTCTCATCACTCCACTTTCATTTGGTCAGATTCTATTCCTATCTCCTCAGACCAGGTTTGCCTCTAAACTAGATGAGTGAGTCTTATGCCTTCCTTGAATTTCCTTATTCGTAAAGCATACTCTTCCTCGACCAACAAGTCCTCTATCATGTACTTGTCTTTTGTGACATCATCCTCTTGCTAGTGTCTCTTTATATATTAAATGGGTTAACCTCTTCCTAAGGTAAATCTCTTCCTACTGCTATCCTTCCAACTCCTGGTAGATGCATGGGTGGTTGCCCCAATGGGTATCTTCCTGTGAGATTTGCTACTTGTGCCCCTTGCAAATAAAGACCATGTGCATTCCTAGTCCTATTCAGAAACTTGAGTGGTGTACTCCCAAGCCATATTGGAGTAGGAGGTCAAATCCTTCCCAGGGTTATGCATAAGGGGTCAGAATCAAAACATACTTGTAAAAAAATGGCTAATCCATTGTGAAACCCTAGCGAATCCCAACCAAATTCATGTAGGAGGACATGGCGAATTACCTTATTTTTTCAAAAAAAATTATAAAATATTGGCGAATTTGAAAGTTCTAGCTAGATCGGGTGGAAAAAGAGATCCAGGCATGGGCTGATGCAAAAAATGGTTCGACCTTGAACCAGGTGTAGAAAAAGGTTCGATCTCAAATTGGGTACAGAACATGGTATTGGTTGTGGAGCTTGATTCTCTCTAATTTGGAGGTCTTATTTTCAGTTGCACTTGGACCCACTCCACAAAGGGGGGTGTAGGGGGGCAATGCCCCCCTACTACGTCGTCGGGGGGGTCCATGGGGGGTGGCTTTGGTAGAGGATGCAGCACCCCGAAGCCAAAAATAGATGTATTTTTCCCTTTGTAAAATAGGGTTTGATAGTCTAATCGGATGCAAAATAGGGTCCAAATATTAGCTTTGTGCAGAATAGGGTCCAGTTATCAGCTTTGTGTAGAATATGGTCCGGTAGTCCGTTCGAATGCAAAACAAGGTCTGAATATCATTCGAATGTAAAATAGGGTATGAATATCATTTAGATGTAAAACAAGGCCTAGTAGTCCATCCGGATGCAAAACAGGATTCATATGTCATTCAGATGCAGAACAAGGTTCGGTAGTTTGTATGGATGCAAAATAGGGTTCAAATATCATCCGGATGTAGAACAGGGTCCGGTAGTCCATATGGATGCAGAATAGGGTCCGATAGTCCGTCTAAATGCAGAACAGGGTCTAGATATCATTCGAATGTAGAACAGGGTCTGATAGTCCATCCAAATGCATAACAGGTTTCGAATATCATCCGTATGTAGAACATGATCCAAATATCATCCGGATGCAAAATAGGGTCTGCATATTATTCGAATGCAGAACAGAATCCGATAGTCCGTCCAGATGCAGAATAGGGTTCGATAGTCCATCTATATGTAGAAGGTATGGATATCATCCAAATGCATAACAGGATTTAGATATCATTTGGATGTAAAATAGGGTCCAGTAGTCCGTCCGAATGTAGAACATGGTCTGGATAACATTCGAATGCAGAACATGATCCGCATATTGTTTGGATGTAAAACAGGGTTCGATAGTCCGTTCGGATGCAGAACACGATTTGGTAGCCCATCCTGATGTAGAATAAGGTCTGAATATCGTTATGATGCAGAATAGGGTTTGATCTAGTGTAAAAACATTTTTCGATTTGGTGCAAAAATAGGGTCCGATCTGGTGCAAAAATGGCTTTGATCTTGTTTGGTGCAAAAATGTGTCTGATCTAGTGTAGAACTGGTTCGAGATATCTGTCTAGTATAAAACAGGGTCTAGAAATAAAAAAGTATTGATGGGGTGTTAGTTATATATAGTGGTATACTTGGCTAATTGGGCGGGATAATTTCAAAATTTTAAAATTTTAGGGCAAAAAGGGTCCTCTATTTAGGTGGGATTGCTAGTGAATTTTTAAAAATATTCGTGATACTATTATCAATGCACGGCTAACCGACACCTAATTTTTTTTCAAATTTTTTTGGCTAAATGGCCGACGTCCGGGTCCCCCAAATTCGTAAATTTGAATTTTTGAAAATGCCAATTTTTGCCCCAATGGCGAAGATTCGCCGCTATGCATAACCTTGATCCTTACCCTCCTACCTCTAGGTGATCGTATTCCTCCTTGCTAACCTGTCTACTACCTTATGGGACTTGGAGTTATTTGTGATCAATCCTCTTGTCGATGAGGTTCCCCTCTTTCCCAAGTGCTCAGAGTTACCTCCACCAACCCTACATTGGCTAAGTGCACATCCATTATTGGCACTTACGGTACCAATCATTGTAAAGCTCTTACCAGATGATGTGCACACATCATTCCTTTTATCCAACATATTTCTTCAAATTGATATTATGGGGAACAATTTACCAAGGTTTTCCTATAGTCATATAAAAAATGAGACTCTATACTTGAGTCATTTTGACTATCTATTCATTATGGTGACCATTTCGTTGGTAATTTACTTATTCGTTGGATTCATCTAACTTCCTTTCTTTGCCTTCTCAATTGTTGATAGACTATCTCATAGACATCTGGATCTGGTCGGGCATGGAGTGCTTTTGATTATGCTACAAGGTTGTCACTGCTACTCTCTTGGTCACTATCCCTTACTAAATAGGTAATTCCTCCACTACTGGAATCACTTTATTCCTCATGTAAGTTTCCTTGGGGCTTTGGAGATGTAAGGTCTTCCTCAATGTCGTGCCAAACTACCTCAATTATTTCTCCTATGATAGGTGGCTCATGCATGGGATATCGTGCTTCAGTTTGGAGTATTTCCTTTCCTTGTGAGCTTGTACCTTCTTGCAAGCTTCCCCTTGCTTGAGGTACTTCCTCAATACTCTCACTACTTGTATTCAGTTCCATATACCTCGTAACCTATTTCTCCTCAAGTCGTTGCATAGTGTCATCCATTTCTTGAATGATCTATTCACAAAGCCTTGCATTATGTGCTTGCAATACCTCGTACTCCTCTTGCAACTATTGTGCTTGATAGAGCATTCTATTGCATACCTATTTGTGCTAATGGAATGAGTCCTACCAATTATTATTCTACCACTTCACCTTTGTTTGAGTCTAGGATGTCCATATCGAAGGTATTGATTTTATTCTCATACTGTACCATTAATCATATCCTACATTGACCTTTTGCTATGCAGGGCAATTCTCTTTGTTTGAGCCATGGATACACTACCTCCTCTAATTGGTTTGCTTCTTCCTACCATTACCAATTAATTGCTAATGGTACTAGTGCATGATTAGTTGAAGGGATTCCTTCCTCCTCTATAATTTGATTCATCATATTCGTAAACCTTACATGTACTCACATTCACCTTCTTTTTCCATGGTATGGTACAAATTATTGCCTTTCTATAATTGGTCCCACCTCCTCCATTTCTACAAATAGGCATGTGATCCCCATATCATCATCCTCCTATGGTGGATCTTGATTACGTAATGGTGCTTCCTGAGGTTTGGTGGACTCAGCTATTTGTGGTTGTCTTCTTTCAATTCCTTGTGTCCTCCATCTACCAATGAAGAAGTATATTATTAGATCATGCTTCATCTTTGCTATAGTCATCTAGGTATAACATCCCCTCTTTGTTGGGTTCATACTCTTCTTTGCTTGAAGAACTACCTGATTCATATATCGTGGCAATATCCTTGCTGATTATTTGATTCTTTAGGTTAATCATATATTTGTGTTGTCCCTTCTTGAACGTGATCTGGTCCTTTCCCCACTTATGATTAACTTTGGCTACTTATAACCAACCTCTTCCTATAAGTGCATCATACGCAAGCTTCTAAATTGTAATCATAACAAAATATAAGACAAATTCTTGGTCAGTGATTATCACTTGCTATGTGGTCAATACTTCCTTAGTTTCAATGTCGTACTAGTCAACACCATACAACTTAAAGCTCAGTGCCCTCAAGGATGGAGCGCTAATCTCTCTCCAAGTCTTTTCTGGTAGCATGTTCACATTGGACCCTCCATCCACAATCACTTGTATTAATTTGTGCCCTATTATCTCCATATGAACTAAAGTTGGTTTCTTCCCAACATCAATCATTAGGATGGTCAGATACATAAAATATTCTTTTTGTTCTTTCTCCTGTATAGGTTGTATCTCAACTTCCATCACTTTTTATGGTTGCACTTCTTCCATTGACTTGTGTAATGATGGTATGGCTTCCAATAGACTAGCCATATTTATCTCTATGATTGTATTCAAAACTTGTGTTGCCAGATTTTGTACTATTACCTTATATTTTGATGTGCAAGGCTTCTTTAACTCCTTTTCCTCTACAAGCCTTACTTGCTTAGCCTTCTTAGCTTCTTCTTCAAGTACCTTCTTTGCCACCTACCATCTCTGCTTCTCCTTAGTAGGTTCTAGGTAAGTGTCTTTCTTGGCCTTACTTAATGTTACGACTAGTACTTCTTGCTCAGTTTTCTCTTCCTTAACTGAGGGTACATCAATGTCCAAGAATTTTACATTCTGTGAGCCACTTGAACTCGCTTCCTTAGGACAATTGGCTTCTTTGCAATTCCCTGAACCACACCATCTACACATGTGTAGTATTGTTTTAGGTTGGTCACATCATTTGAGAAGAAGGGTAGTTCTTTGCAAAATACCCCCACTCTTGGTAATTGCGACATTGTATGATCGGTATTCCTTTTGAATCATACTATAATCGACTCTAGCCTCCTTGTCGATTACCTTGGTTTGGCCTTCCTCCTCTTCAACTATTCCTGTAACCTCCACTGGTTGCAAGTTGTCCACTCCCTTGAGGTTTTGGTTTCTCCTCTTGATCTTGAATCATGAGGGTTTGTTGGTGGAATTTTGCATTAAACAGACACTCTACCACTTTGTGCCCTAAAAAATTATAGATGTGGTAATATTCATTTTGAGGGTAATTTGTATTTGAATGCCATTCAGTCTTACATTTTGTACACCAAATATCATTTTGATATCATCGTGTATATTTCTTGGCTTCTCTTATGATCTTATCCAGGGACTATGGGTTTACCTCATAATAAGGGTGAAGTTGTACATATTGCCACATGTACCTTTATCTTCATGGGTACAACCTTTTAAGACAAGATCTATGGTAGCAATCCACATATTATAGAGAGTTCTTTTTTCCATTCTTACCTATCCAATGATTACACACTTCCTAAGAAAATCCTACCTATTATGAAAATATACCGATAAAGTTTTGGGGCCATGCTAGAAAGGTATTCAAGAGCCCTTGGATATGGATATTTGGCCTATGATGTGGCATAGGCTAAATCCATAATAAAAACTAACATTTTACCTATGATAATGATGATCATCTTGTTACTTATGTTGAATATTTAGATCAAAAAAGTTTGGGGTGGAGTGATGAGGATGAGGGACCCCATTATCCCTCATATATTATTTTTTACAATATGGTAACCACTAGGCATCTTGAGTTTAGTGGGCCACAAAGAAAATGCTAAAAGGAATACCCCTTATAACATAGCTCATGAGGATATTCCCAAAAATATATTCTACTTTTCTGGTTCTATCGCCCATGTTATGCCTACCAGGTCTCCTCATATTAAAGAATACCATGTCCCTCTATCTTATAGAGACCTTGCAAAGTTGGCGATTGCTCTCCATTTCATCAAAATGGATGGTACAATTAGAGTTTGCACTAATTTTTATGTGGCATATCCCAGAGAATGTGTTGTGGTGGACTCTCTTCATGATGCAAATCATGAATATACCATCTATCATAGTCATTTATTTTATGGGTAAAATCCTTGCACTACCATAATGTTTGTTAAATTAAGTGACACTTAGAATTTGTGCTGACTTTAAGAACCAATGAATGCAATGTAAAAAAAAATTATAAAAAAGAGAGAAAGAAGTTATGCATGGTGTTGCATATTTATTTAATTTAGTTTACATATTGCATCCACCATTTCTTGTTAATACTACATGGCTACCTATCATACTTTTGTATGTTTTGCTTAACATTTTGTTCTTTGCAATCTACTTGTCATACAATTACATTGCTACTTGCTCATTCTTGCATGACTGCTTCATCATATAGATTCTTTGGATTTTCATGATAATGGTAAGTGATGAAATCTAGTTAGGTCATAGCTCACATACATTGTACTAACACTAGGGCTCTTATGCCTAGTGAATCCCTAAATCTAGGGCTCATTGCCATGCATTTATATCATTGCATCCACTCATGTCATTCTATATTCCTTTAATTTGAAAGTTTTAATGATCCTCTTTTTTACTACCCCAAGTAAATGAATATAGTTATTCTTCTATGTATCCTTGTCCTTTGTATGTCTTCCTTTCCTCCATTTTTTCAAGACAAGGATACACGTTCGTTCTTCCATCTGTGACTCTTGCTTGTTATTTACACTTTCTCATTTCTTGATATTTTAATTATTAAGAGATCCTTGTGAGATAGGATAGATACCATATGAAGATACTTTATGGTGTTCATACAACTACTAACTATCTTGCACACATATCTTACTTCTTAAAATATCGAGAAAGGCACACACACACACTATCCTTATTTTTGTGTCCATTTCTTCTCTTGGTTTTTCAGTGCATGCTTCCAAAGGCCGAGCTTTAATTTGATCACTCATATTTTGTGCACACCACACCCTTATCAGGTAGTACTCACTTTTTCAAATTAATCATATTATTTTAGTACCCCATAGTGGATAGCTTCATGGTCATGAGTGAGGGGTAGTCTCCATTTGACCATTTGCAAGCATACATCCCAACTGGTATATCTCTCTATTTCTCTTTGGCCATCCTAGCGATAACTACATCCATAGTGGGTACCACTCTACATTTTTCCATCTCCCTTTTGTGAGCAAAAATCCTTGCTATATTATGTTCTTTTTTCCTTCTTTTTCTTTGGCTTTTTGGAGCTTTCATTTTTATCTCGTTCTTCTTCCCTGTTCATTTTTATTTTTTATCGATTCATCCGTGCATTCTCATGTTGAATTTCATTTTAGGTTTGCATTTTAGTTGTATTACATTTAGTTATATTCATACCATTCCATTAATTTAGGTTTATTACATCCATTATGTTTGTCATTCCCATGCATAAAAACTAAAAATCACATAATGCACACACATTTTCACACCATACAAATAATAAATAATCAAATTGCAACATGATATTACTAGAGGTCAAAAGGATTTTACGTACATATATCTAACTACTAAGTGTGCCATAGTCTAAGCCCAACACACTCGACTCCCCTTGGGATGTTTGCCACACTAAAAAATACTTCGCATGTCACCCTGATCCTAGCCCTAGCTCTAGGATCCTATTTCCTCTACTTCATCCATTGAAGGTGGTCTTGTTGGGGGTATGTTCACAGACTATGTAGTAGTTAATGATCCAAATCATAATTATCTTATTTTTAGAAGGGATGATGGTGGTGGCACTCACTAATCTATTAAGACTACCTAGAAGTACACTATCTGGTATAAGGTTACCCTCTACATGACTACCTCCAACCTCTCCCTCACCCTTTGCAGCTTTGATTATAGTACATAGATCTTATCACCTTGTTGGATATTGGTGATAATAGTCATCCCCTATATCTAATATCACTACCTATACTAGTCTAGCTAACTCATCTCTCCCCTAATTTTATCTACCTCTACATGTGTTTCCTCTCACTTAGTCTCCATTGTGCTAAATGCACTCTATATACCCTCGATCCTATTCGCTTTGTCCTCTAGAATAGGTCCATATCATACTATAGGGTTACTATATTGGCCTAAAATACCTCCCTCCATATATCCTCTCATACTATGATCCTACTCAGGATAGTTTCCACTGGTGTAGAGGCCTCTCTAGCTGCTCTACTTAGCCTAGGCTTGGCTATAATGGGGGTAAATCATGCTGCTATCACTACCCCAGTATTAGTAGTGGTGGTGGTTTCCACTACTATCTATACTTGGACTTATATTTATCTCTACTATGGGATATCTTGGCCCTACCTATATAAATTTTTGGATCATTGAGTGGCCTATCATATGTCTAGTTTCATCCGTTGGCCCATAATCTAGTGCCTCTACATTGGCCCTGGTGGGGAGATCCCCAAGGGCACAATATCCCTATACCATATTTGGTACCCAAGAGCCACCCCAACATCATCCACCCCTAGATCCACATAGAATGGGTCATCCAAGTCCTCCTCCACCCATATCCCCACATTGGGATCCCATCTAACCCTTGTGTATCCCTCTATACCTACCTATACCAGTAGTCTCCTACATTTAGTATCTCTTAGAAGATATCAAACTACCACTAGACTCGATTGAATTAGAAGATATCTATATTCCCCTTCTCCATAGTGACCCACCTAATCCTCCTCACCCTTGCTAGCTCCTCCACATCCTTATGCCATCGAAGGTATAGATACCATGATCACCATATGAGTTGGTGTTCTCATAGCTCATATATCACCCACCTCCCTAGTGGTAGGTTACCCGTATATGTTATCTACACCCTCTCACAGCTCCTAGCCCTTTTATATGCTATCAATCACTCTGGGTTGATCAATGGTCCTAGAAGTGCATATGGTCTCTACACTGCTATGTTCTCCCAACACCACACCTAGAGCAAGGTCATACAAATTGTTCTTATATGCCATTTTTACATGACATTGTATAATATCTTGTGCAACTAGACTAGTAGATATGTACCCCACACAAATATAACTCTTTAAACTCATATGTATACCACTAATTCTGCCATCACCCATGGTAGGTATCACTGACACATGTGGTATACTAGCAAATATACCACCATCCCATAGAACATAGTTATCTATGCATTGACCCCATAGCTCTCACACTTGGTGGACCCAAACTCCCAACAATATATGTAGCATGGTTCTCTATCCTAATGCTCTATAAACTACCCTCCCCTTGATGGTGATGTGCAATATGCACCACACATCATTTTGTGTGATCATCATCTTCCTGTTGGTAATTGAATGGTTGACAACTTTGAATACCATCTCTTTGCTAGTATTGTAAGCAATATCTGGTTTACCTCAACTTGAGGCATCTCTACAAGGTGGTGTAGCCTCACCACCTCTAGGGTACCTTGATGTACACGAGTGAGGCCATCTAGATCTACCTCTAAGGAGCTTGGTTGCCACTCACATGTCTCTATTACATCATGCTGCATCCAAAACCAATATTAAAAATTTTAATTAGTCCAACATACATAGTTAAATTAATTTAAAATAATAAAAATAATAAAATTAAAATCTATATAATAATTTATGTAGTAAAATGGTTGCCCATTTGCTCTTTGCTCCTTCTCATTGGTTTCGCTCATTCTTTGCTATCATTTTTTTTCTTGCTTTCTATTTTCCTTTTTTGAAATCATGCCCCTTTAGTTTTGGGTATGATTTTATCTATTTTTTCTTTCACCAAAATCATACCTCTTGTTTTTTTGGGTATGATTTCAATTAGCACGGTGAACCATCCGAAATAGTGGTCCAACCTTGAAATCGTTTTGGGTCATGCATGATAATTCATGGACAAAATAAAAAATGCAAAAAAGGACCTAAAATCTAACCTAACCTAATATTGAGGAAGTATTTTAGCCCTTACTTATGCTCACTCCATTACTACACCAGCCTCACCCATCACAACCACCAAATAGTGTATATGTCACACCATTTTCTTCTTTCTCCAAAGCCCTCTTCTTCCTCTTTATGTGGTGAAAATGGTTAGGGTTTTCACCCTCTTTTACCTTTTGTTTCTCTAAATGGTGTCCTTTTTTTGTTGTTTTCTCCTCCACTTTCTTTTGAGTCTACCATTTCAATTTTTATTAGGAATTTTGCATTCCTTGTAAAACTCAAGGGGGCATCCTATCCTGAGAAGCATTAATGTCCCTGATACCTCTATTTGCATGTAAAACATGAAACTTCTTGAAATGACACCATTTTGCACCATCCATTTCTTCTAAACCAACTACTCCTTTATTGCTTGATGTTCTTCACCCATAGGTATCTACATATTTATTTAATACATTTATTAATCCATAAATGTATCAAAGAGGGGGAAAAATGTAGACATGGAAAATTGACCCATATGAGTGAGTCATTTTCCTTAGAGCCTTAGGGAGATCCTTCAACTTGCCCAAGTGCAACTTTGGGACTCTCGCATCCCTTTTTTTCTTTTTTCTAGTTCTACTAAAATTATGGTTGGCCCTTACGAGGTGTGATTTTGGTAAGTTAGGGTTTTCTCTTAGAAAACACACCTTTTGAGCTAACTTCATCAAAGTTGGTCCTCCCTTAGGGGTTTCCTATTTGTTTGTGTTTCAAAACCCCTATAAATAGAGGTTTTTTGAATCTCCTTTTCAAACCCCATGGTTTCATAGCAAAAATGAGTTCACAAGTAAGCTAACAAATGAATCAAGGGTTTTTGGTAATTTTACTACTCAAGTGTTCAAGTGATCTTTGACCAAATTTTTGGTGTTATTCTACTACATTTTTATTTATTGTCCTTGCTGACAAAGTGTTGGATACTTGAGGAGGATTAAACCATAAAGTGGAGGTCTTCATCCTCTTGCCTACCTCTTTTCCTACCACCAGGTTGTTTTGTGCATTTTATCATTCTTAGATTATTAATTTTCATTGTTGTCATCACTCATTTCACATTAATCTACTTTTCTATGGTCTTTTACGAAATCATGGCCACCTCGTACAGGGCATGATTTTAGTTTTATTAGGTTTAGGGCAATATTCACTCCCAAACCCTAGGTATTGGTGTGCATGTTGCATCTAGGACATAATACTACTATTTACATTTTGTTTTTCATGCTGCTAAATTTCATTGCATTCTATTTGTCCATTTCCAAAGAAGGTCAACTTTCACTCTTGATTTTTAAACGTAAACTAAAAGGACCTAGGGGTATTGACTACTGCACTCTCTATCTCTACTATATAGTGGCATAATTAGCCCCCCTAACAGTGATCATATTTTCTAGGATTTTCTAAAAGCTATTTTTTTTTTGAATTTACATGGTGGAATCGGTAGCCACCACGAATCCGGGTAGGTTGTCCGACTTTTATGGTCACCACAGTATTCTATGCTATCCACCCCAGAAGCCGCCACATAGATCTTCGCGTAGTCCGCCCCTATAACCACCATGCCACAATCATTTTAAACCTTTTACGCCGCTGAAAGCACCAAGAAAGGGACAAGAGTTCAGTTCGACGAGGCCCGAGATTTGAACCTTGGACCTTCGCCCCCTTATGGGGTTTGGATGAACCAATTGGTCTACACCTTGGACCTTCTAAAAGCTATTTTTACAAGTTAAAGTTGTGGGATATTTTTGGACACAAGATAAGGCTTGGATCGAACATCAAAAAATATAAGTACCCTTGGTAAAGCTTTAGGTTATTTTCTATTGTGTTATTTTTCATTTCTATTTTAGATATAAACAAAAAAATAAAAGAAAAATATTTTTTATTATTTTCTAGGCATTTGAAGGAATAAAAGCATATAGTGTACATTTAGGGTTTAATCTTGTTTATGCATTTCACTTATGCCCTTGATCAAAAGATAAATATTTTCATTATTACATCTTAGGTTTAGATACCATTTAATTAAAGAAACAAACTAGGGTTAGATATTGTTTTCTTGCATCTTGTAAATTTTGCATAGTTTAGTTTGTAGAGACCAAACATAGGTGATTTGCTTAATTGAACAAATCAAACACTTCCACCCCATACTTGGAGCAAGTCCTAAAATTATTATTGGTGAACCCATCATTTTGGTGTTCCTAAGTGTAGAGAATATAATAGCCACCATGATCACCTTAGCTCTTAGTGGTTCTAGTTGAGAATCATACACGGTGCATAGTTTTCTCCCTCTACACCACAAAAGTACTCAAAAATAGAAATCTTAAAGTGTATAAATACACCAAGTAATTCACTATATATTGAATAAGGTAGTGGCAAGAATCAACCACTAAAGAAGTGGAAAAAATACTATATTGAAGGATATAAGCCATTTTCACCATTTGGCCCAATGGGGAGAATTGGAAATCACCATTAGGTTTTAGTGAAGAATAGCCACCAAAGGAGTGGTAGAAACACCAAAGAGAATTAGAGCCAACACATTGAGAAGGGTAACCACAAAGTTAATAAGTGAAACCACCTTACAAACCAAGGACAAGGAGTATCATTTTAGTCAGCCACCAGAGGAGCCACTAGAAGCTCCATATTAAGTCATTGAATCATCATCTGTGTATGCAAGAGAGTGTGCAAGCATAGAGACTTTGAGAGGAAGTTGAAAGGACATGGATAAGATAATAGGATTAGTTGAAATTGCAAAAACCAAAGGAGAAGCAAGTGTTGGCTTCCATAACTACCAATATACTAAAGAGAATGTGGTGGTTGTTGCATGATGAGGTAAAACAAACACTCAACTACTTGAGAATCATCTTAAGGAGGTTAAGTGAAATATTAAGAATTACAAAATAACAAGCATTACAAATAAAAAGAAGAGCTATTTGAAAAAGGTTTTTTAAAATATTCTTTCCACTTGGCATGTCGAAAGAGAAATGACAAGGGTTATTGGTAGGTGAAAAATACCTTATGAACAACATTAAATACATTAGAGGAGGTTATATTGTAGGGGATAGAGTGAAAGGAATAATGTAACCTAAAAATATTGAATCTTAAGATTGTAGTTGAAGAGAGCCTGAAGGAGAAAACTATTTTGAGTGTGAGAAGCTCATAATTGAAGGTGAATTTATTGCTATATCTAGAGAACATATTCAGAGCCCATTCACCAAGGAGACTAACATGTTTGAGTAATGTAAAAAATGCAAAGGCATTTCTAAGTTTGGAGAAGATCATTCACCAAGAATACCAACTTGTTTGAGGAGTGCACACATGGATAAGATTGAGAGCTTCAAAGCTTCTACGTGGAGGACGTTAAGAGCCTCAAACCTATTCACAAGAGAAAGTGAAAGGTCATCGAGAATGAAGGAGTCAAGAACATAGATTTCATGGAGAACATAGCTTACATTATAGCATGGCTATGTATATGAATTAATTATTAATGGTAGAGAAGCCTGCAAGCAACCAAAGGAAGGTCAAAGCATTAAAAATTTATATTAGCATGCATCATTCGCAAGGAGGTACATAAAATTTAATTTAATTCAATTAATGCAAATTTTAAGGAGCCATAAGGGATATTATTTCTAATTATTCTAAGGTTGAGATTAATTAATCTTGTATATTTTAGATTAATTGAATTAATGAAGAGCTAAGAGAAAAAAATGAATATTTAGAACCTTAGAAACTATATTGAGGTATTTTGGAAATACAATTTAAAGGTTTTAGAAATATCTCATTCTATTTGAAATTCAAACCACATTGAAATATTTTCAAATAGTCTAACTTGGTAGGATAAGGATTTCTACATAAACTAGGAATATTAAAAGTTGCAAATATGTTTGTTTTCTAAATTTCTTATTCAAGAGTTATAAGGACTTCAACATCTAATTAGATTTTTAAAATTTAGAAACCATATTGAAATTTTGAGAGATATAAATATTACAAAATAGAGATTTTTTGAAAGTTGGAAAATTAAGTTGATATTAGTCTCTTATTCAAATTAATGAGACATAAGTAATCCAACTTAAAGTTCTTGAAAGTAGTCTTATCAATATTGAAATTGCATTTAAATTGTCTTTAAAATTTCTATTCATAATTAGGGAGACAAAAGGAATTCAACTTAAAGAAAAATTTAGAAAGCTAAGTATTTTATCAAAGACATATTATATTCAAAACATTAGGGAGATATAAGGTAGTCTAAATGTATCATGATGACAAAAAATAAATTAATTCTTTCAAAATCCCACCTTCTTAAAGGATCTAGTTACAATTCATGGGAAAAAAAAAGTGAGGTCAATATTAATAGTTGAAAACATTTAGGATATTGTTAAAGGATAAAACACCAAACCTATTATAGATGCTAGAGAGATTCAAAAGTATGAACAAGATGAAGCAAAATCACTTATGATAATAACATTTGCAATTACAGATGATATACAACCATACATTAGTTTAGCAACAACATCTATAGAAACTTGGAATACTTTAGCCAAGATATTTAAAGAAAAGAATAAAACCACTATCTTGAATCTTCAAACCCAATTGCATTATTTATAAGTTAATGGTGGTGAAAGCATAGATTTTTTTCTAATAAAAGTGGTAGATATAAAAGTGAAATTTTTAACCTTAGGAGAAAAGGTAGAAGACAAGTTTCTTGTCCAAGTAACCCTAAGAACACTTCCAAAAAGCTACAAGCATCTAATCACATCTTTACAAATTATAAGATACATCATTTGATGAGTTGGTCAATATACTACAAGAATATGAGGTGGAAAATTTAGTGAAAGATGAAATGACTAACAATGGCTTAGTCTCAAAAGATAATCCACAAGGAAATATTACTTCATTCTTAAGGTGTAGACCTAAATGGAATAATAGATATTATCAAGTATGCAAAAAGAAAGGACATAGTACAAATGATTGTAGATTCAATCCAAGAAATAAATATCAAGGGAATCAAACAAATTTTGGAAGCCAAATAAATAGGTCATTTCAATTAAGATAATATAATAATCAATATAATTCACATCAACAACAATTTCAACATTCATATACTTCTCAGAATCAATACAATCAACCTCAACTACAATATAGAGAAGGGAAACAAAAGGGAAACTTAGCTCAAGAGATTCAAGAAATTCAATAACTAGAAGAACCTACAAAAGAACATGAAGTTAAAGCTCTTTTAGCAAAAATAGTACTTTATGAAGATACTAATTATTTATTTGATTAGGATACAAATAGGGATCATAATGAAGAAAGTAGAAAATAAGAGCTCAAATTCTAGAACCAGTTTGAAGACCATATTGAAGATTAAAGTCTTCAATAACCAAATAATGTAATACAGGGGGTGTTGGAGTATATTACATTATTTGGTACATGCTAATGTACCACCTTGGGTACATATTTAGATTAGGAATATATCTTATATTAGGATTTTATTATTTACTTTCTACAATGTAATAAGTCCACAAGTATTATTAGAATGTGCAGAGTATTTAATGATGTAAATGTGCATGTTATTTCATGTGCACATGAGTTCATAGAATAGGAAAGTGAAGAGTCATAGGAATATAGAAGGCCAAGACTAATCCATATGAAGAGTCACTTCTCAGTATATAAATAGGCATATATATAATTATGGTATACACACATACACACAATGTAGAGGAGAAGTCAAGTAGAGGTACAATGCAGAGCAGGTATGAAGTATAGAGAGTTTGAGATCTCCATTCTATATTAAAATACTATTTTCATGAGCTTTTGTTAACGATAGTTTTTTCAGTTATTGCTTAATTCTTTCATGAGTTTTATATGCTTTAGATATTTCCATTGTCTTATATTTAATATAGCATGTGTATTCTAGATCTTGTGGTTGCTTTTCATTAAGTATTTAGTATCAAAAGTTAACTTCTAAGGAAGTAGAGTGTATTCCCCTTACCCAAAGGGGAAAATGAGAACTTGTATTTCATAGGAAAAAAAGTCACAAATAATCAACAAAGCAACAATATCAATGCCACACTTCATTCTTAACATTGCATTTCACTTGCGTTTACATTCCAAAAATAATGCATTCATCCTAAAATTGTTTAAAGAGATGAGAATGTGAAGCAAAAATATGGTTAGGGTTGAGAGGATGGCTGGTGGCTGTAAGCACTATTTAAGCTCAAAAATTCAAAATCCAAAAGGTGGGAAGCATCATTTTCAAATTTTTGGAGTGCATGAGGATGGCCGCGAAGTTGACCAAGCTATGATTCATGTGGATGTTCTTGAGAATGGTCAGTATTTTGATAAGGTTGTTGAAGATGTTGCTACCTTTTGGGGTGATGTTTCTTCCAACAAAGGAAATACACCTAGGTCCCCCTTGGTCGTGGGAACCACTATTATGAAGCCTTCATTTGCTAAAATTATTGATGAAAATGCTTTTATATCTAATTCTTCTCTATATCCTTGGAATCAGTGGGGAACAAAGTTAAAATTCCTATAAGCCTAGCTTCCAATTATCTATCATTGGAAACATTTTCTCTTGTCGATAAAATTATGGGTGGAAGGCCTAATTTAGATACAATCAAAAGATGGGCTTTTTATAAATGGAAAGACAAAGGGTGTTTGGAAATATTTGGGCTTTCTCATGGATTCTTTGGAATTACACTCAACAACCAGGAGGGTGTGCACCGAATCCTTACTGGTGGTCCCTAGTTCCTGGGTAGGAAAATTGTTTTTCTCAAACAATGGTCTCTTGACTTTGACCCTGATTCCCAAAGCATCAATTATGCTCCGATTTGGGTTTGGCTTCCAAATCCCCCTTGGCACATTTGGCATGAAAATATCCTTAGTGCTATTGCTAAAACCATTGGGGATTTAGTGGCCATTAACCATGCTAATCTGGCTAGAACAAGAATTATTACTACTCTCATTTGTGTTAATATAAATTTGGACTCTACTCTCCCTACTTTTGTGGAATTATAATATGAGTCCTTCTACAAGAAGTAGGCCATTGAATATGAAAATAAGCCTCATTTCTACATTGAATTCTAGATATAGGGACATATTAGGGCCCAATACCCTTACTTAAAGGCTCAGGTTAAAATTGCTATTGAAAATCAAAAAGACAATGCTACCTTCTCCAAAGTTGAGAAAAGGAAATATCCTTCTTCTAAATGGATTTTTTCCATTCGATCAGGAACCATAAGTATTACAACACTAGAAATAATTTTATTCAGGGAGGCACCTCACATGAGCTACAACTTCACATTCATGCTAATGATAAGGGCAATATGATCTCCACTTTTGTTCATGATCAAAACAAGGAAGAGGTAAGTTCCTTCTTTGCACTCCCAAATAAGTTTCAAATTATTTTTGATTTACCATCTAGGGATACCAAAAATGAAGGAATTAATCAGTGCCCTGGTCCTATATTTAATCCATATTCATCCCATATTCAAGAAAAAAGGTAGGAACATTCCTCTATTCCTTCCTATCTTAATGGGATTCCTAACAACTCACCTAAGCCTGTGGTTGCAGACATTGGTTCCCCACATCCTTCTGTTGAGTTTTTTTTAAAGCTCTTCTGATCATTGTTCTTAGACCTAGATTGAGGAAGTTGATTTTCCTACCTATATCCTCAAATCCTCAAGCCCTGTGATTCAAATAATTAACACCTTTAGCCCAAAGTAAACTAGAATTCACAAAAAAATCTCCAATTGATTGTGTAGGTGAAAAAAAGAAGGACAAAACTTCAAATGTTTATCATTGGAAGCAAGGATTAGAAAATGAAATTGCTAATGGAATTCAAAAAATCCTATTTTACACAAGAATAAACTAGAGCAAATATAACACAAAATGCATCAAACCTCCCCAACCCTAGGGAAAGAGAGGCAAAAGAACTTTCAAATCTTCCAAATGAAAGTCCTCTCATAGAATGTGAGAGGTATTAATATCATGGCTAAACAAAGGTTAGCCAAGTCATTGAGAAGAGAAATTAGTCCTTCTATATTTGTAATGCAAGAAAACAAAGTTGAATATTTTATTGCTAAGTCTCTTTGCAATAAAATATGGAAGAATAGTGAATCTATTTTCTGTAATGCAAGAGGGGCTTTAGGGGATATCATATGTCTTTGGAATCCTGCATTCCTTAAGGATAGATTGATATATTCTAATGAGGAATATTATAGTATTCTTTTTTTTTAAGAAATATTCCAACTCTCCTTGGGTTCTCACCAATGTTTATGCCCCAAATTCCATCCCTGGTAGATCCAAACTATGGGAAATTTTATCATCTATTAGAAAAGCTTTCACAAAAATTCCCTGGGTCCTTGCGAGGTATTTTAATACTCCATTATTTCATTCTGATAAAATAGGAGGGGTGGGTATTTTTACAAAAAGCATGGATTATTTTCAATATTTTACTAACCATAATAAATTTATGGGTGTAAACCTAAAAGGAAATCAATTTATCTGGTCTAATAGAAGAAGCAATAGTTAGTTGATTAAGGTTAAACTTGATAGAGTTATTTTTTCTTAGGAAGCTACTGCAATTTTGGGGGATGCCAATATTCAATATCTTCTCAAAATTGGGTTTGACTATAGTCCTATTATCCTAGATACCAATAATCCTAAAAGCTTCAAAATACCTTTCATATTCAAAGCAATGTGGATGCAACATCTCGACTTTAGGGATATAATTATTTAGTGGTGGCAATTTTTTTTTTCAAGGATCACCTTCTTATAGACTTGGGAAAAAGCTTAAATTTATTAAATATAATATCAAAATTTGGAACAGGGATATCTTTACAAATCTTTTTCAGAACAAACAAGAAATTAAAAACCATATTTCTGCCATTGATAAAGATATCCAGGAAGGCCAAAGTTGTAGTGTTGAATAAATAAGCAATGAAGAAAATCTTCTATCCCAGTTTCATAACATCCTTCAGTGTGAAGAAATTTTTTGGAGGTAGAAGTCCCAAGCCATTTGGCTAAAGGAAGGTGATTCCAACACTAAATTTTTTCATGTTTCTACCATGAGGAATAGGAGCAACAATAGATTCAAAGAAATTCATTGCCAGGATGGATGAATTACTTCTGATATAAAGGATATTAGATCTGAAACCATTTATTATTTTATGCAACTACTTGAAAACCCTCCTATTGTTAGCTTAGGTGAGACCAAGGATTTATTTCTCCAATTCATTCCTCTTTCTATTCCTGAAGACATCAATTTTAAATTAATTGCTTGCCTTCAGGGTTATGCATAGTGGTGAATATTTGCCATTTGGGTGAATATTAGGATTTTCAAAATTAGAAATTGGCAAATATGAGGACCCTCAACTTCAGCCCATTCGCCTAAATGTTTTAGGACCAATGTTTTATTAGGGTTAATTCACCACAATATATATCCAAACATAGGCATATTTGTACTCGTTGGAAATCTCTTTTCAAGATTGATCTAATGGTGGTATTTTTATGAAGATGCAAGATGATTTAATAGGTTCAAAAGTGGCTACAAATATGACCTTATATTTTAGGGCTTCAAACACCCCAAATTTTGGTATGAAGATGCTTTATTTGATTTTATTATTATTATCCATGATTCACCTTGATTTTGATTAGGATTCACCATTTTTTTACAAGTATATTTTGAGTCCAACCCCTTATGCATAACCCTTCTTGCCTGTTTGATGAGGAAATCGAGTAGGCTTTGTTCTCCATGAAACCAGATAAAGCCCTTGGCCCTGATGGTTTCTCTACTAGATTTTTTTAGGCCTTTTGGAATTTTGTGGGTCCTTATTTGTGCAAAGCTATCAAGGAGATTTAAAACTCTAAATTCATTCCTTGAAGTTTCAATTCTACCTTTATTTCTCTCATTCCAAAAATTCCTAATGAAAAATCTTTCAATAATTTCAGGCCCATTAGTCTCTGTAATGTAGTTTATAAAGTTTTAACCAAGGACTTAGCTAATTGAATGAGAGATGTCATTCCTATTATAATTAACCATTGACAGGGAAGTTCAGTTCAAGGTAGATCGATCTTGGATGGAATTATTTATGTTCATGAAGCTTTCCATTCAACTTATTTCACTAAAAAAGTTGCTTTTATTTTAAAATTGGACATGAATAAAGCTTATGATAGGTTGAATTGGGACTTCCTCTTGCCAATTTTAACAAAATTTGGTTATCATCAGGTTTGGATCAACTTGATTAGTGGATGTGTATATTCTTCCTGGTTTTCTCTTTTAATTAATCATTCACCAGTCGATTATTTCCTAGAAGTAGAGGTTTAAGGCAAGGAGATCCTCTTTCCCCTCTCCTATTTATCATTGCTACAGAAGCACTTGGGATATCCATTTATGAAGCTAGACAATCAAGCTTAATTTTTGGTATTAAGGTGACTTCTCAAACCTCTCTTGTCACCCATAAACAATTTGTTGATGATACTATTTTATCTACATTTACATTTGTGGTTGGATCGAAAGTCATAAAGCATATTCTCCTTCTTTATGAGGAATAAGCAGGCCAAAAGGTAAAATTCCAAAAAAGTAAACTATTTTTCTTAACACCCCTTTGAGAAGACAACTCAAAATTGCCAACATCCTTGTATGTGCCATTTCCTCCTTGTCTGCTACTTATATGGGGATGCCTCTATGACGGGGACCGGAACAACTCAGCCCTTCACAAATTTTACTTTCTCATTAAATCTGTAGAAAATATTTCAATTTACATGCATTTTGAATTAAAAACAGTCCGCAGGCTTTACAAACACCGATGCTCAGCTTCGGTTCTTCCTCACTGTAACTACTTCCTTTCTCCGGTCCACCATCCCTTTTCATTACAAATTTTTGGGTTTTATCGAGGCCCCCCGATCCTCTCGGCAATTAATGCCTCTACCTAACAAAAATTTGAATTCAAATTTCCCCCTCCCCGGGTTTTTCAAATTTATGACATAAATGGGCCATCTGCCCGATCTACTCGGAGCTTGCATTAATGGCCTCTCTCATCTGCACCCATCGCTTCGGTCAGTCTGTCCTCTGTACGGTTGTCTCTTCCATCCAGCCATAACCAGTAATGGTTGCGTTGCCAGAATGCGCGGCCGACACCTCCCTTCTCCACTTTCGCGATCCCATCTTTGTTCTTTTAAACGTAGTCGTCCACTTGTTCATCTGGCCATGCCTTCTCCTTGTCGAAACATATTTGGTACACGCACCTTTCACAATTATCATGATACACATGGTCAATTTTGGCCTTGTATGGCCATCCGCATGTCCACCTTGGCTTGTTTTCTTCTCGGCCGCGATACCGCGACATGTCGTGATATCGCGACGCAACTTGCTGATTTGCTTTTGAATGTTGAATCGTCGCGATATCGCGACATCGCGATATCACGACGTCGCGATATCGTGACCAACTGCCTCCGTGCCATTGCTTCCACAATATCGTCGTGATATTGCGACGTCGCGATATCGCGACGAAAACTCCCTTGCACACTTCTGTTCAATCGATGTCGCGATATCATGACATCGCGATATCGTGACGAAACTCCTCTTGCCTTTGCTCTGCGAATAGACGTCATGATATCGCGACGTCGTGATACTGCGACGTCGTGATATCACGATGGAAACTCCACACTGCCTTTGATACTAACTGAGGTCGCGATATCATGATGAAAATTGGCCCTTGCCCTGCTAATGCTTTTGAGGTTGAGATTTCGTGACATGTCGCGAAATCGTGACATGTCGCGATTTCGTGACCTCACCCCAACTTCAGCCCAAACTTTGCAAACTTCCTCTTCTGCATTGCAAAACTTTCCCCCCCCCCGGGAAAGGACTAAAATACAAATACTTAAAGAAATTTTTAAGGATGCAGGATTGCTCCATTGCGGTCGGATGCTCCTGCATCAGACACCCGGGGTAAATAGAGAAGTGATCTTCACTTCGGTGCTGTCCGGTCACCGCCTTCGACAACACCTTCCAACATTCTCCTGCTTCTACAACCTGCTCAAATCTTGCTTCCTGGCAAGAAATTTTTCTGCCCTCTACCAAACAAATTCTGGCATTACTGCACACTTTCTCATCTTCGGTCTGCAATGGCTTCAACTTGTGCCGCACTCCATATTTCACCAAGGAATACGTATTTGCACGACCATCATGCACTGCATTTCGATCAAATTGCCATGGCCTTCCTAACAGCAAATGGCAAGCATCCATAGGGAAAACATCACACAGGACTTCATCCCGGTATCTCCCAATATTGAATGTGACTAAGCACTGTTCACGGACCCAAGCTCTGTGGTCCTTTCGCAACCACGCAATTTGGTATAGATGCGGGTGCCTCCTTCTTTCCAACTGCAACTTAGAAACCATCTCCTCGGAAACCAAGTTGTCTGTACTCCCATTGTCTATAATAACATTACAGACTTTGCCTGCACTTTTGCACCGGGTGCGAAACAAGCTTCTCCTTTGATCAGATTTGTCTTCCTCCACCAGCATGGTCCTCCTCACCATCATTGCTTCTCCCTTTTTAGCTTCTTCAGAATGTTCTGAGTCAGCATCTTCAACTGCCACAACTGCTCTGGCAGGACCCACTTGTTTCTTGTTCACTCTTTCTCGGTGTTGTGGACACTCAAATGCCCGATGTCCTTCTTCTCCATAGTGGAAACATGTTCCTCGAAACACTCCTCTTCCATACCCGCATCCAGATCTACCTCTTCCTCTCGGGTAGCCATCATTCTGAACTTGCGGTTTGGATTCTTCATCTTCTTTTTGATCCCGACTGCTGCTCTCCTCTTCTTTCTTCTCTTCCTTTCCTTCTTTCTTTCCACCGTTCTTTCCTCCTGGTCCTTTTACTCTTTGCTTGCTCTCAAACTTTTGGTTCAGCTTTTCTTCAACCTTCAAAGCAAATTGGTAAGCATCTTCAATGGTGCTTACCCGAACCAAACTCAACTCCTCCTGAACACTGGGTCTCAACCCATTAATGTAACGGGCCACTTTTTCCTTGCTTCTAAGTGCCCGGTTATGATGGAGATTTTATAGAATTCCTCTGTATATTCTTGAACTATTTTGTTCATCTGCCTCAAACTCCTTTTTTTTACGTAGCAAGTCCAGTTCATAATCTACGAGGATAAACTGCCTTTTCAATTTCTCCACCATTCTGTTCCATATTGTTATCCTCTCTTTTCCTCTTCGATTCCTCTCCAACTGTACCCCCTTCCACCATATGCTAGCATGACCCTTCAGTAGGGTCTTAGCAAATCTGACCCGGTTAGGGTCTTCAACCTCCTCGTATTCGAAATACTCTTCTAAATCATTTATCCAATCTATTAATTCCTCTGGATTTAAGTTCTCGAAATACGTAGAAACTTCTAACCTTGGCCTCTTCTTGATCTGAGATATAGCCTTGTACAGCCTAGCTTGTGTCGAATCAATAGCTTCTTCCTCTTCTTTCGACTGATTTTATTCTTCCACTTCATCCTCACTGTCTGCATCTCTTCTCGGCTCATGTCCTCTGCGCAGTTCTTCTTGCAGGGCCTGAACTTGCTGCTGCAAAGCCCAGAAATCTTTCGCTGCCATGCCTCTTCCACCCATGGGGTTTCTTCTCGGAGGCATCTTCACCTGATCTCAAGCCCTCCCACAAGTCCTGGTACAACTACCTCTCCTTCGGCGGTCTGCTGTATGCTCAGGAACTCCCGCTCTGATACCACTGATGGGGACCGAAACAACTCAGCCCTTTACAAATTTTACTTTCTCATTAAATCTGTAGAAAATATTTCAATTTACATGCATTCTGAATTAAAAACAGCCCGTAGGCTTTACAAACACCGATGCTCGGCTTCGGTTATTCCTCACTGTAACTACTTCCTTTCTCCGGTCCACCATCCCTTTTCATTACAAATTTTTGGGTTTTATCGAGGCCCCCCGATCCTCTCGGCAATTAATGCCTCTACCTAAAAAAAATTCGAATTCAAATTTCCCCCTCCCCGGGTTTTTCAAAATTTTGACATAAATGGGCCATCTGCCCGATCTACCCGAAGCTTGCATTAATGGCCTCCCTCATCTGCACCCATCGATTCGGTCAGTTTGTCCTCTGTACGGTTGTATCTTCCATTCAGCCATAACCAGTAATGGCTACGTTGCCAGAATCCGTGGCCGACACCTCCCTTCTCAACTTTCACGATCCCATATTTGTTCTTTTAAATGTAGCCATCCACTTGTTCATCCGGCCATGCCTTCTCCTTGTTGAAACATATTTGGTACACGTGCCTTTCACAATTATCATGATACACGTGGCAACCACGTGTCAATTTTGTCCTTGTATGGCCATCCGCGTGTCCACCTTGGCTTGTTTTCTTCTCGATCGCGATATCGCGACATGTCGTGATATCGTGACCCAACTTGTTGATTTGCTTTTGAATGTTGAACCGTCACGATATCACGACGTCACGATATCGTGACCAACTGCCTCTGCGCAATTGCTTCTACAATATCATCGTGATATCGCGACATCGCGATGGAAACTCCCTTGCACACTTCTATTCAACCGACGTCGCGATATCGCGACGTCGTGATATCGCGACAAAACTCCTCTTGCCTTTGCTCTGCGAACAGACGTCGTGATATCAAGACGTCGTGATACCGCGACGTCGCGATATCACGATGGAAAATCCACGCTGCCTTTGCTACTAATTGAGGTTGCGATATCGTGACGTCACGATATCACGACGAAAATTGGCCCTTGCCCTGCCAATGCTTTTGAGGTCGTGATTTCGTGACATGTCGCGATTTCGTGACCTCACCCCAACTTCAGCCCAAACTTTGCAAACTTCCTCTTCTGCATTGCAAAAATTCCCCCCCCCGGGAAAGGACTAAAATACAAATACTTAAAGAAATTTTTAAGGATGCAGGATTGCTCCATTGCGGTCGGATGCTCCTGCATCACTCTATTCATGGGTAATGCTTCTAAACATTTGTGGGACAATGTCATTGAAATATTCCAAAAAAATCTTTTTGGATGGAAAGATAATATTTTATCCCAACCTGGAAAAGCTATTCTAAAAATGGCCTGTTTACAAATCATACCCATCTACTTCCTTTCAATATTTAAAGCACCAGTCAAAGTTTATCAAAAAATTGAACAAATTCAAAAGCATTTCCTATGGGCAGGAGATGAAAATAAAAATAGATTTCACCTAGTTGCTTGGTAAAAAGTGTGTAAGCCTAAAGATAAAAGGGGAATTGGGCATAGAAGAATAAATTTGTTAAATCCTGCTCTCCTTGCAAAACAAGCTTGGCGTTTGATTTCAGGAGACCATGCAGAGTGGGTCAAAATTGTAAGAAGGAAATACCTCCAAAATTTTGATTTTTTATATGGAGAGGTTCCTTCTATTGGTTCCACCTTCTAGAAATCCATATGCTCCATGAAACAACTTCTAAAAAAGGGATTAAGGTGGTAGGTTGATAATGGAAACTCAGTGAATTTTAAGGAAGACAGGTGGATAGGCAACCTCCCCCTCTTACAATCTCCAGGATTTAGATTGCTAAAAGTTTTTACTGATCCCCTCTTTAGTACTAAAGTGGTGGACTTCCTCACTACTTTTAATGGCATCAAATCTTGGAAAAGGATCCAAAATTTTAATCTAGAAACTAAAATATCATCTCTTGAAGCCAGATTATCTTCCTTTCCTATCTCTTATAAGGCCTCTTGTGATCATCCCATATGGGAACCCACTGATTAAAAATAATTCTTTGTTAAGTCTTCTTATCAACTTTCCTTAACTTCTGTAGATGTTCTCGTTCAATCTTGTGTGGCTAAAAAATTTGACTCCAAAGGTTGTCTTTTTCTAATGGTTAGCCATTCTATATAGAATTTTTTTCGTTGAAAATATTATCAATCGAGGTATTCCCCTTCCTAACAAAATTTTCCTTTGTATTTTTGATTGGGAATCCACTAGCCATCTCTTTCTTTTTTTCTCCTACTCTAGGTCCATCCTAAATAACCATTTAATCAAGTTCAAATTAGTTGGGCATCTCCTCCATATTTAGTTGATATTTTCTCCCAATGGCCCAATCCTTTCCGAAATCCTTTTCTCAAAGGCCTCTGGAGTTTTTGACTTCATAACTATCTATGGAAGATTTTGCTTGAGTGCAATAGGCATGTTTTCTCTAAGGAACCTAGGGATATTGATTTTAAAACTAATAAAATTATATTTTTTGCCAAAGAAAATGCTCTGATTGCATCTTTTGATCCTTCACCTATTCCCTATTTTGAAGCTTCTTTACTCCTTTCATTTCACATTTCCTTGGAAAATCCTCATCCTTGCAACTCCCAAACTTCTAGAATAAACATAAAATGGAATCCTCCTCCTCTGGGATGGATTAAGCTCAATTTTTATGGAGCTACCAAAGGGAATCTAGGGAGAGTTGGTGTCGGAGGTATCCTTAGGGATCATCTTGGAAATTCTATCTTTGCCTTTGCAGAACCCATAGGGGATCAATCTAACAACATTGCAAAAGTAAGAGCTCTATGGAGAGGATTACAATTCATTAAACAATTTCCAATAAAACTCATCATTGAAGGGGATTCATTAAATATGATTAACTACTTTAAAAATTCCAAAAAACCAAGATGGAAAATCAAAAATCTCATTGAGGATGCTAGAAGCTTATTGCTACTCCAACAAGAAGTCATGGTTCAACATGCCTTCCAGGAAGCTAATGATGTTGCTGAAAAGTTGGTCAATATCAACACGTTTACCCCTAGGATGTTGACCTGGATAGATACTCTTGCATGTGATATTACTAAATTATTCAGGTTGGATATAATTCAAACTCGGAAAAATGAATCCATATCATTTAATACATGATATTCACCTTTTTTTGCCCTCAAAATTGAGAAGAGGGAATACTTTAGGCCCTAGTGTATCATGTATTGCGGATATTATCATAATCATCTTCATTACTCAAATATTTTCCATAATGACCATTATTTTTCCTAGGCATTCCCCTTTTCAAAGCTTCATATTGGAAATAATACCTTGGCACTTTTCCCTTGAGCAACACATAATACCTATGCAAAAAATTCATGTCACCACCTTATTCCTGTTTCTTTTTACCTGGTTTTTTTTTTTGGTAGATAAGATACTATAGAATTAATATCGGGTTTTACAGGTTGATCCAAAACCTTTTACAAAAATTAGCCCAGGGTTGTTGATGAACATGTCCTTACTAAGGATCCTATATATGTAAAATCTACATGCCGCCAAAGCCATTACATCCGGTAAGGCACATAGCCTGTTATCAAAAATAAACTTCCCATACAACATTTTTGGTATACCCCAAGAAAACACACCTGCATCATAATTACAAAAAAAGAAATAGACACAGATCCCTTCCTTGAAATAGTGGAGAAACAAAAAGTTGCAGACACACATAGTAGAGTACTAAAAAAAACTCCCACAAGCTCTATATTGACAGTTACTCTTAATAATTCTTTGGTAATTGCTTTCTTTCGTATATGACATGCTTTGGGACCACATCCCATCTTGGCCAATCAGCCTTGGAGAAGTGAACCTGCTGGCTATATTTATGGTAGTGGCTATCTAGTGGTCCACATGGCTCTAGATCGAAGTCTTATATTGCTATTTTTTTCCTGCCCTGTGATTATCAACCAACCTCAAATTACTAAGACAACTAGGATCCATGTTATCTGACATGTGACTGTCCCTATTAGTCTTTATGGTATTTCCAAGTAGCATCCACCAATACTGACAACTCGGATAATTTTTATTGTGAGTCCATTTCAAAAAAGATACGGGAATACTCATAGTCTTCGAACTTACAGTGCCTTCGCTATTGGTAAATTCGACTATCATTATTGGAATTATTGTTGAATAAGCTCCTCTACTTCACTCGGGACACCATGTTCCCATTTGAAAAGTCCGTCACCATCGACACCCAAATTGGCCAACTTATCAGCAAATTTGTTAGCTTCCCGAAAGACATGTTGGATTTTCTATCATGTCTTCCCTGGAAAAGGATCCTAGCCTCTTCAAAAATTGTTTTAATCCTCCAAGGAGGTGTTTTCAAATTATTGAGAAGATTTATAACATACATAGAGTCTCCTTCTATGATCAAATTGCCTTCTAAGTCTTGAGTCATTTTAAGGCCTCTCCACATAGCTCTAGCTTCAACTTCATTGTTTGTCCTTGTTCCTAAATATTTGGAAAACGCAAGCATCATATTCCCATTATGATCTCGTACAATATTGCCAGTGCCTACTCTGCCAGGATTGTCCTTAGCTGATCCATCAAAATTAAGCTTAAACCAACCCATAGGAGGTGGGGACCACTTAACATTGGCTTTGGGGTTGACTACCCTAGGCACAGACTCATCTAACAAGGTTAAGCTTAAATATTGAGCAAGCATGGTCTCCCTGCGGATGAGGTTTACACCTATCAAAAGGGATAAGGTTAACATTCTCATTGGCAAAGGATAATATCCTGGCAATGATAGTTTGATGATCATGGATAGACTCATTAAAGACTCTATGGTTCCTTTCTAACCACACCTACCAAAGATAGTGATTGAGATAAATTTTCCACATGTATCTAAGTCTTTGGCTTGAAAAGAGGCAAGGCCACTGGATGAACAAATCAAGTACGATGGATGGTTTAACCCAAGAAATATTGAAGGCCTAAGAAACCGCACTTAGGACAGTCAAGGAAAAAGGGTGCTCAAGGAAAATATGATAAATGGTCTCCCAATTAGCCCTGCACAGATAACAACGATTAGTGATAAAAATACCTTTACACATCATATTATCAATGGTTAGAATTCTTCCTTGGATAACCAACCATAAAAAGACTACAATTTTTGGAATTAAATTTTTTATCCAAACTAAGTCCTTTTGGAGGACAAAATCCTCATCATCAAGTAGAAGCTTGTAAGCTGATTTAATAGTAAACTACCCGTTTTTCATAGGAGCCCAGGTCACTTGATATTCCTTGGGTCTCATGGGGATAAACTGTTGCCCGATTACAAATATTATTTGATTCCACTTCAAATCCTTGAATCCTTATTTGTTTCCACTTCATTATGCCTCTGTCCTCAACCATATAATCGAAGACTTTTCTGCCAATGAGTTCTTTCGTGATATCTCTGATTCGGGCTAAGTTAGGATATTGTGTCAGTGGTTCGTCCTTAGCCCACCTATAATTCCAACAATTTATCCTCTCACCATTGCCTAAAACCCATCTTGAACCTTTTTTGATGATTTTCTTACAATTGAGAATTGCTTTCCAAAAATCAAAACCTCTGATTGGAACTGAGTCACTTAGAAATTCCATATTTTGAAGATACTTTCATTTGATGATAGTTGTCCATTCATTTTCTTCACCAGAAATGAGGTGCCAAGCTTGCTTAGCTAGTAAATCTAAATTCATATGAGCAATTCTCATCAGACCTAAGCCCCCATTTTCCTTGGGTCTACACACTTTGGTCCATCCTACAAGGTGTATCCTTTTATTCTCCTTTGATCAAGTCCATAAAAATTCTTTTTGGAGTTTCTCAAATTTATGGAAAACCTTCACAAGGGCTTTGAAAATGGAGAGGAAATAGACTGGAATGCTCTGAAGAGAGGCCTTAGTGAGGGTCATATTTCCTACTTGAGATAGAAGATGACCTTTCCATTGAGCACATTTTTTTTGAATTCTTTCAATAACCCTGTCCCACATTGACTCTCTCGGAGAACTAATGAAAAAAGGGAGACCAAGATACGAAGTGGGGAGGTTTGCTATATCACACCCTAAAATTTTTACAATCCTTCCTTGCCTATGAATGGGGGTGTTCAAGAAATATAACTTGCTTTTACTGAAATTAAATTTTTGACCAACAACATCCTCATAGAGTTGTAGGATGTATTTAATTCTTTTGACCTCAACCACCGACACCTTAGTCAATAGAAAGGTATCATCGATGAATTATTTGTGAGAAAAATAGCCCTAGTGAGAGATGTTGCCTTGATTCCTGATATTAGCCTTGAATTGCAAGCATTTTTGATGGTTCTACCTAAAGCTTCTACCAAAATGATGAATAACATGGGGCTGATATGGTCCCCATATCGAATTCCTCTACGACTTTGAAAGTAACTAGCAATTGTTCCATTAACCAGAATAGAGAACCATGATTTAGAAATGCATTCTTTGATCAAATTAACCCATTGGTGGTGAAAACTAAACTTAAGGAGGACAACAATTAGAAAGTCCCAATTTAGCTTGTCAAATGCTTTGTTCATATCAAGCTTGAGGGCAAAAATAGACCTGTTAGTCTTATGAGCAGAGTGCAGAGCTTCATGAACTATGATAACTCCATCCAAGATTGACCTACACTGGACAAAGCTTCCCTTGCATGGATCTATGATGTGGGGCAGAACATATCTCATTCTATTTGCAATGGATTTAGTTAGAATCTTGCAAGAAACATTACACAGATTGATTGGCCTGAAGTCAGCCATAGATTCAAGGGTTTTCTTCTTGGGAATTATAGAAATAAAAGTAGAGTTGAGAACTTTTGAGATATGATTGCTGGCTTGGAATTATTTGATAGCAAAAATTACATCCTCACTTACGATGTCCAAAAAAGCTTGATAGAAATGAGGGGGAAAGCCATCGGGTCCCGGGGCTTTGTCTGGCTCCATGCTAAACAAGGCTTCCTTAATTTTCTCATAAAAAAAGAGAGCTATAAGCTTAAGATTTATATCCTCATTTATCATGCTAGGAATGGATTGCAAGAGAATACCTTTGGCCTCCTCATTGCACTACGATTCCTGACTAAGGATAGAATTGAAATAAGTTACTGCCTCCTTTTTTATTTCTGTTAAGTCCTGAGTAATAGAACCATCTACTTTTTTTAAAATTTTTATCTTGTTATTGCTTCTATTTCTAAGTTTGGTGACGTGAAAAAAATTGGAATTTGAATCTCCATATTTCAACCAAATATCCCTTGATTTTTGCCTCCAATAGATTTCATCATAAGGAAAAATGTTATGAAACTCTGCTACTTTTGTCCGTTCCTCTTACCTAGTAGTTTCATTAGCATCACCATGTTGAATCCTCTGATCAATTATCTTAAAACTTTCAACAACCTATTTTTTATTTTCAAAGAGGTTCCCAAAGACCTCTTTGTTCCAAGTTTGAAGCTTTTCCTTAACAAACTTTAATTTGCCAGCAAGTTTAAAAGCTGCACTACCCCTAACAGGCTACTGCCACCATTGAATTAAGTTATCTCTGAAACTGGAATGTTTGATCCACATAGATTGAAATCTGAAAGGTTTCTTGAAGGACAGAGATTTAGGGATCTCCAAAAAAATGGGATTATGATCAGAGGCAATTTTAGGAAGGGCTTGCAGGGTAGAATAACCAAACAGAGTTGTAGCCTCCTTTGATAGAAAAACCTTTCAAGCCTTTCTTGAATGAGATGACACCCTATCTGCCGATTGCTCTTGGGTTTTGACTCATATTGTGTTAAAGGTTTTTTCCTCCATAATTTTCCATAATTATCAACTTTTGTTCCACGTGTGGGTTTTATCCTCCTGTTTGTAGCCATTTATTATTTTTGGCACCAATTGCATGGTTCCATGATCTATTTTCATCCCTTCTCTTTCTCGCATTTCAATATCTTAGGCTTCTAAATTGATATTTATTATTTCCATGTTTAGTTTACTATGTTTCCCAATTGGTCAACCATTCCATATATGGGCACACATTTCTATTATCATGACTGATCCTCTCCATTGGAAAATCTCTCTATGTGAAGTTTTGTACCCATTGGACCATCCTTTCTAGCATGTGAGCTTCCCCATACGAGGGCTTATTTTGAGAAAATATGTGAAGGGTATTCAAAAACATCTAAATTCTGGATCTATTTAAGCTTGGCTTAAAAAGTTCTCTGTTCTTCCTCTGTTTATCCTCTTCTCCTTTGTACCACTTATAAGAGCTTTTATTTCCTTCCTACAAGAGTCACTAGGATGACTTATATTGAGCTTGAAAATTTCTCCATTGAGCCCATTACTGAAGCAATAGTCAGTGATAGGGGATTTATTCCCTTTTTCAAGATATTTTTGGGAAATAACTGGGATATCAATATCAAATTTGCTTCAACTTGGGATAAGGGAGTGGTCATCATCCATGGTGTTGATTTCCTGGTGGATGTGGACATATTGGTGGAGCTGACTAGATAACCTACTACTGGCTACATAGTGAGAAGAGACAAACACAATTAAGAAGTGGAGGTATATCATTTTGAAGCTATGTCACCAATTAGGAAGCTCATTAAGCAGGGGTTATACCGCAAGGATCTTCCCAAACCATAGAAGGAAGTAATGAAACCTATCATGGAATACATAATAGTTGATAATCCTAATTCCTAGCTCTGTAGCTTTCATCTTTATTTTGTCAATAATTTTAGGGAATCAAAATTACATATGCATTTTTGTTGTAGAAGTTTCCCAAGGGTAACATCACCATTGAAGACAATACAGAATATGCCACTTCTTCCACACCAACTTCAAAGGTGAAAGGAGCAAAAAGAAAGGGAAAAGAGGATAAACATGAAGGCCCTCATAGTTATAGGAATAAGGTAAAAGTGGAAATTACTCCCATGAGGAGTTAAAAATGGCTCAAGAATAAAGAAATTCAAAGTTCTGAGAAGGCAAAGGAAGAGGATGTGGATGACCTCAATGACCCTTTTGAAAAGTATTTGCAGAAATTTGTTATCAAGACTATGTTTGCTACTATCGCTCAATTGGAAACCACCTGGGATGCTACACAGAGAGCTATCTCATAGTTGAATGACCAAAGTAATACAATCAATCTATTGTTCTTCTATGACACCTTCGATGATGAGGCCCCTGCTAATTTTACTGTTGCTGGCAAATTTGAGGTGAAAGAGGACGAGGTTGTAGAGACCGCCAAGGAAGAATTCAAGGATGTCTCTAAGGATGAGATCAGGGAAGGCAAAAAGGAAATTATTGAGGTGTTTATCATTGATTTATTTGCTCCTATATTGTTTTTTTTGTCCTGTTAGGGCTTCTCCATCTTTTTGTCTTAATCTTGTTTGTCTTTTTGTGTTTCAGTCTTTTCCTCTAGGATGCATTTTGCTAATACTTGCATCCTTTTCTTTTTAGTCTGGTCCTATAAGATGCACTTTGGTAATCCTTGCATCCTTTTATTTTCTATTGTACTAAGGCGTTAGAGTGCCTTTAAAATGCCCTCTATAATAAAATTCCTTAACTTACCAAAAAAAACAATATCAACGCCACTACAAAACCTTAAAATATTGTCATACAACTAAAACCACAATAAAATTTCACTAGATTAGATCAACATCCTTCCACTATCCTAACACAACTCCTTGAAACTAAGATGATATAACTCTCACCTATTAAACCTATCCACCTTACCAAAAAGAGAGCTCATTCCTCTCATTCTCATGAAAATTGTGCTTTCAACCACATTAGTGGCCATGGAACCAATGATTATAGAGGATTTAGAAATATAATTCAAGACTTAGATAATATAAACCTTAACCTTAGAGGTTCTAGTTCCCAACCTTACTTAGATTAGAATATTAGAACCTTCCAAGGTTCATCACCCATCCATAACCAAGGAGCAACACATTTTGCTTACTCAAACAATACCCCACCTTCATCAACCTTTCCCATAAAATATTTTTATCTCCTAGTTGAATCTTAGGTGCATTAAGGTCCCTTCAGTTAGTTCAGTAGGATAATAAAAACATAGGATAGGGTCCATCCCAAGTGGTAGCATACTTTTTCACTTTGTAGCATCCAAAAAGGCTTGCACCTAATATTGAATTTATTGAAAACGATACAAATAGGCATGCACAAATTGACAAGAATGAAAAGAACAAAATACAAAGATATTTTATTAATTTTGAATCAAGTCAAGTTACAAATCCATCCCTCTTAGGGATACCCATTTGATACAACAATTACAATAGTTTTAAATCCCCCTCAAGGGTAGGTACAATTCCAAATGCCTTTCAAAATGACACGAATTGCTCCAAGGTGTCGATGACCTTCTTCTCCATGATTAGAGGCATTTGTTGCCTTGCATCCCAAAACCCTGTTGATCCTGCATGCAATAAACAACAAGAAGCATTAGTAATAAAGGATGCCTCTCTTGATGAGACTTTTTGAGGAAATTGTATGCAAACATGACATAACTAGCATATAATCAAGAAAATGTAAGAAAGCTAGTAAACCTATGCAAAACATGGAAATATGCTATTAATAATGTAAAGGGAAAGCATATACATATATCCAATGGCATAATTATGAATTTAAAAGCATAGAAGCATGAAAAAGATTCATTAATACCTAATTGCAATATTGAAAGCAAAGCAATTAAACAAGCTAATTCTATCGGTCATAAATATCTAATAATGCAATTAAACCTAAATTATGCTTAATATAATGACATTAGTAAATCCTATGGTAATAAAATAGGGATATCAATGATAATACCCTGAACATGGCTCTGTGGCATAGTAGGAACTGTTAGCCATGGCTAATAGTCGGAGCTAAGCCTGAAATAAGTTTACACTCCAATTTAGGAGTTAAATCACTAAATCTCTCTATCAAATTGATGGTCAAGGGTCGCCTCTGTGTCCTCTGATAGAGATGGTGATTTAATTGTTTTGATTGCACATGGAATTGGTGTATTTGCATTTCTTGGCTCTCTTAACCTCCTAGGTTCTCCATGGCTTGAATTGCCAATTCAATATCTCAATTAAGGGTAAGAAAGAAATGTCACAATGTAATTAGGTGAGATTTGGAAGGGCTTCTCTGTGTTTGAATGAAATATTATCTCTCCTTTTTTCCCCAATTTGGATAGGGGTCTTATAGAACGTTGGAGGTCTATGTCCTAGCTTCATGAGGAAGCTAAGATAAAGATTGGGCAGTTGAGTTTATTGGATGAAAATATCCAAAACCTTCCTCACTCAAACCGCTTCAATCCGCAACCAATTGGCCATTTGGAACCAAATTTGAATCAGTCAAAGGCCAATTGATTCTAAGGCTTGATCATGAATGACAAGCGCGATCAGCTTTGCTAACCGTGGGTATCAGCGGTGGCTAGCATTAACTAGGCAAAGGTGCCCAAATGAGTGGTTAAAACCACTGCTATACCTTGGTATTTGTCCAAGGTATTCCATATGGCCTTCTAGCATGTCTCGTATGAGTAATCACCTCGATATGACACATTTTAGGTGTCTACACACTTTAGCTACACCATACCTATAAATAATTAAAAATAGCTAAGGATCCTTTGCTAGGTCACATCCATCCTTTGAATCCACATATCTTCTTTACTACCTATTCACATAACTATTTCTATTGGATCCTTGTTTGCATGGTTTAATTCTATCACAATTGGCTTGTTGAAAATGCTTAGTCATAAACTCAATTCCCATCATGAATATTTATCTACCTTTATTCACTTAGCCACCTTTATATTTTACCAACCTAAACATATATCATTAATATCTATCACATATTTTCAAAGTATAACACTTATGTAAAGCACAAGACTCTCATTACCATAAGAAGAGTATGTCCATATAATTACCACTACAATAATCTCAATATTCCTCCTTTACACATAAGAACACAAATAAAATCATATTACAATTATACTTAACATTACAATTAATCAACAAATCATAATTTATGGCTACATCAAATACATATATCTCATACTTATTCTTTTAACACATTACATATTTTTAGCTTTTTCTAGAGGTAAATAAATACTTTGAAATATCATTTAATCATTTAAAGTCCCTCTTGGGACAAAAAAAATTAAATTCCCCCATGGGTAAATCATTTAAAGTCCCTCTTGGGGCACACACATTTAAATTTCCCATGAGGAAGTCATTCAAAATTCCCTTTTTAGGAAAAACATTTAAAGACCCTCTTGGGAAAACAATTTAAAATGCCCCCTTGGGGCAATCATTTAAAGTCCCTTTTTAGGTAAAACATTTAAAGTTACCCTTAGGGTAATAATTCAAAAGTCTCCTTGGGCAAATAATTTAAAATACCCCCTTTGGGGCAATCATTTATAATCCCTCTTGGTGCACACATTTAAATCCCTACTTGGGAAAATCATTTAAAAGTCCCTCTTGAGCATATAAAATTTCAAGTCCCCTTGGGGCAATATTTAAAGCCCCTCTTGTGCATAGACATTTGGAGTCTCACTATGAAAACAAAGCATTTAAAAGTCCCGTTTGTGCATATTTAGATGAAAATTCACCCTTTACAATATTCAAAAAAATAGGAGTCCCATTTAGGTTATCATCACATGATTTGTATATGTATCTTGTATCATAGAAAAATATCTTACTAGACACTCCTTATGCACTTGCATAAGGATTAATAATTATACATATTTCATATAAAAAATATGGCCTAAGTGTTGTTGTATATATTTTTCTTTATGGACACATGATTTATACATATCATATCATATCATCATGCTAAGTACCCCCAACAAGCAAACTAAGTCCTTTGGGAAAGCCAAATAAGTCCTTCGGGTAATACTAACAAAGTCCTTCAACCAATGCTAACAAAGTCCTCTAGGCAAGCCAATTATGTCCTTTGGTCACATGCTAACAAAGTTCTTTGGGGAAAGCCAACTAAGTCCTCTAGGCACATGCAAACAAATTCCTATTTCTAAATCTAATTAAGACCTTCGGGCAATGCTAACAAATCCCTAGGAAATCTAAGTCCCCTAGGCACATTCTAACAAAGTCCTTTGGTAAATACTAACTAAGATCTTTGGGCAATGCTGAAAAAGTCCTCCAAGAAATACTAACAAAATCCTCCTAGAAACATTAACAATATCCTTCGAGAAAACTCTCAACACTATCCAAGTGATATTTATACATATTTTTCTTACTTGGATGCATCATCATTCAAAAAACCCTTTAAGTGTGTATCCAAGACCACTACTTAAGGGTGAATCAATATCAAACCTTATATACATCATGTACACCTACCCCCACTCATAGGGACATTAAACCTAGAACCATAAGTAGGCTCATCAAATCATACATTCTCTTGCAATCAATCACTATCCTGAATAACTCACCCTATTAAACCCATCCTAACCAATAGGTTCCCATCAGCCCCATGCAAATTGAGTTCTCTAATTTAATATTAGCCTCCCCTCTAAATTCCAAGGAGCACACATGATACATAGTAGCATTTAATGATTCCAAAAATACAACTCCCAATATTACTTTAGAAAAAAATATCTTCATTCCAATGCTCCTAATTAGTCTATAAATAAGCTAAGGGGTATTCATCAATCATATTCTCTTCTTCAGGATGATAACAAGATTTTTTTCATCATATTATTTTCTCATAAGCCTATGGGACATGACGTCCAATATCTACAATAAATACATCTACAAACTTTTGTTTATGCATTCTTGGGACCATCTCGTTCTTCCAATTTCCAATATTATCATTCAAACATCAGAATATATATCCATCTTGTATATTATCCCCACTTGGGGGAACGTATCAAGATAAATATATAAATAATTGTTCTTTAGACATATATCATAAACATTTTTCATTAGATAATGTACAAACATCACATATACACATATCTTTTCAAACATGCTCAGATCTCACCTATACCCCCTATGGTATATTATATTTATTCAAACATGCACAACTCTTAGACAAATTTTCAAAGCATAAGATATTATCCACATTAATTTTTTTTTACACCATGCTTCTCATAGCATGCCATGCATTTTTTCTTTAAAATTATTTAGGTATACCTCTCAAAGCATGCATTACTAACTACTAACAACAATACATATATCTTGTACATATTACAAGTACCTCATCATGCCTTAAGTACTTGTATTTTATGTAGAAAAATGGGCCGCCATTTAATCTAGGGTTATGCTTAAGGGGTCAGCCCCAAAATCTATTTGTAAAAATCAGGTGAATCGATCTTGAAATCCTGATGAATCGTGTCCTAGGACAAATGGTGAATTGAATTTATATTTCATAAAAAATTATAAAACTGTGGCAATTTTTTTTGTGTTGGGGACTATGCCTATCACTTGTAGAAATGCTGATATATTGCAATATTACCCATTGGTTACAACAATGTTGATCTATTGTAGCAATACTGATGGAATGCAACAATGTAGATCAGATGCAACGATGCCAAAACACCATAAATTTCATCCAAATTCTAGGACTGTAAGAAAAAATCAAAGGCCAATAAAACCTAAGATAAAGTCATACAGATTGGATGTAGTAATACCAATCTATTACAACTATGTTGATCAGACTATACTGATCATTTATAGCCATGTTGATGTATTGTAGCTATGATAATGTGTTACAGCTATGTCGATATGTTGTAATTATACTAATAAAACTATGTTGATCGATTGCATATATGTCAATGTGGTGCAACTATGCCAATGTGTTGTAGCTATATCGATTGGTTGTAGCTATTTTGATGTGTTATAGCAATATTGGAATGATTCAACAATGCCAAAACCATAAATCTCAACCTAAATTATAGGCTTTCAAGACAAAATCAAAGGTCAATAAACTCTATGATAGTAATAATGTTGATCAAAAGTAACCAATATGTTGCATCAATGTTGATCAAATGTAACAATGTTTATTAGATGCGGTAATGCTAAAAAGTAACCAATATGTTACATCAATGTTGATCAAATGTAACAATGTTGATTAGATGCGGTAATGCTGATAGGATGTGGCAATGCCGATTAGATGCAACAATATCAATGTGGTGTAGGAATATTGATCGAATGCAACAATGCAAATTAGATGCAACAATGCTGATCAGATGCAACAATAATGATGTGGTGCAAGAATGTTGATCAGATGCAACAATATTGATCAAAAGCAATAATGCTGATGTGGTGTAAGAATTTTGAACGAATGCAACAATGTTGTGTAGTGTAGAAATATCTATAGTGTGTACGAATATTGATCATATGTAGTAATATCGATTAGATAAAACAATGTTGATATGATGTAGTAATGTTGATGTGGTACACAAATATTGATTTAATGCAGCAAATATGATCAAATGTAGTAATGTTGATCAAATGCAACAATGTCGATCGTATGCTACAATGATGATGTGGTGTAGGAATTTCAATTAAATGTAGCAATGCTAATAGAATGTAGCAATGTCAATCGAATGCATCGACATCATTTGGATGCACCAATGTTGATCCAATGCAATAATACCAATAGGATGCAACAATATTGATGTGTTGTAGTAATGCCAATCAAATGCAACAATGTCCATTAGTTGTAGAAATACCAATCAGATGTAGTACTATCAATCAATTGTAGTAGTATGGATCCATTGTAGTAATGTTGATTGTTCACATTTATTTCAATCAGTTGTAAAAAATGGTTTCATTATAAATGGGTTGCATATGTGCCATGTGTCAACCATGCATTGAATGGTTGTATGTGAATACCACATGTCAATAATTTATTAAATGCTAAAATTTAGAAATTTTATATAAATGCATAAACAATCATTTTTTTGACTTTTCTAACATAAAGCACATCACAACACCTTCCATTTTAACATTTTTATGACACTGTCCAACACATTAATAATACCTTCCACCTTACACCCTAATATAGAGTCCCTCATGCCTTATGAAATAAACCACTGACATCCCCTTCCACCCCTGTAATATTAAAAATTAATTTAAAAAAAAAATTTCCCCCCTAATTTCTAAAAATTTAACAACACTGATTTACATGTCATGGGTCGAAGACCCTAGTCTTGAGGGTCTAGTTTCGATGTATCGGTTTGACACAAACACAAAACTACTACATAGGATAATTGCATGTTATGATAAATATTTGGCCATGGTAAATGTTTTTTTAAACAACAAGAATGTTAGATTTTCTATCATAAACTCAAACATATCCAGATTGATAGGATTGCCTCACACTGGTTGTGATCATATCACGTCAAAATTTATTTTAATCGAGAAAGACAAAGAGTACTTGGAGGGCTGAAGAACACAAGCTTATACTGAGAGGAGGGTATGAACAATATAAGACAACTTTTTATTTTCATTTCCCAATCAATATTATGAAATGTAAATATAGCAATACCAATATTAGTAATCAAAGCAATGTACAAATCGCCACATAAAATAGAGACACCATAATTTATGTGGTTCACCCAATATGGGCTACTCCACGAAGAAAATATTTCACTAAAATTTTCTCAACCAATCTCTTGCGAATCCTTTCCCTATTACAATATTTATGGATCTCTGTCCAAAGGAGATACCAATACCCTAAATTAATTTTGTGGATCTTTATCCATAGGAGACATCAATCTCCTAGTCTCTACTCTGGATAGTGATATTCTAGAAGAACTGCTGCCTCTACTGCACTAGCTAATGGATCTCTATTTATTGAAGACTCTTGTCATCACTTAGAATACCTATCCTCACTACCCTAGATAATGGATCTCTATCCACTAGAGACTATCATCTTCTATACTCTATCACCTCCAAAGCTTGCACTTAGATCTGTCTCAAATATGTACTAAACATAGTTCTTTAGTCTAGCACAAATCTGTCTTCAATATTTGTCTCTGGTCTAGCACAAACATGTCCTAAAATATGCACCAAACTTTGTCCTCAATATCTATCCTATGATCTATACTAAATACAATCCTTTGGTCTAGCACAAATCTGCTTAATATTTGTCTTCAAGACTTTACTCAAAGCTTGACTTGATCTCAAATTAACTTTGCTAGATCTGCTCCAAACCTTAACTCAAGTTTTGAATAAATCAATCAAATTTGCTCTCAAGTCTTCTCAAATACTTGTCTCCAATCTACTTTGTAAGATTCCATAAAAGCTCACACTAATCTGTCCTCAAGTCATCCCTAGAACTTGTCCAATTTGGTTTAATAAGTCCTTTCAAGAACTTAACCAAATATGCTCAATAATCTAAATTGTAAGCTTCCACAAAAGCTTACCCAAATATTTCTACAAGTCTTCTCAAAGACTTACCTCAAATATGCTCAACAAGTCCACACAAGAACTTGTCCAATCTGTTCAATAAGTACTCTCAAGAACTTATACAAATATGCTCAAAATATGTATTGTAATCTGCCACAAAAGCTTATCCAAATCTATCCACAATTATTCTTAAAGACTTACCTCAAATATTCTCAAAAAGTCCACACTAGAACTTGTCCAATCTCATAGAAACATAAAGAGAATTATTAGAGACTCAATATGCTCTATACTCAAGACAATGCTCAATCAATTTCAATCACTCTTTCGGAAACATATAGAGAATTCTTAGAGACTCAATATGCTTCAAATAAATTACTTTCTCAATTCATAATATAGAATAGTTTGTCTTATGGAACTTGAACAATCACTTCACGCATCCAATTGACTAGGCTCAACCAAATCTACTTAACCAATCTCTCAATGAAACAATCCTTGCTTACAAACCCTAGTCCAAGCATATGACATTTACTCAAAATGTTTCCAACAATGCTCAACAAAAAATCTCACATAATAATGATAATCATGTTCTTTTCACACCATAGTTCAAGTTCTTCACATAACTCACTTCAACAACAATGCTTATGAAAAACTCTCACATAACAATGATACTTATGTTCTTTTCAAATTCTAGCTCTTTGCTCAACCAATGGCTTCAACAACAATGATTATAAAATAAGGTTTTAATAATAACTCTTTATTCCAGAAAACCTTGAAGCATTAAATAAAACACACTCAATAAGGAAGCCCTAATCAAATCCTTTTCACTCCAAACTTATTTTCAGAAATACACTCACATTCATCATTTTTACACATAGAAGAATTTGCCCATACCTTTTTCTTGATTGGAGAAAATTCTCTCAAAACTGAAATCAAACAATACCTTCTTATTTGCCAAGTATCAAGGGTTAGATAACAAGTGTTATACTTCACAAATACCGGTATAGCTCAATTTCATGATACACCTTATATCTCCATCTCGATAACAATATTCAACTATAATATCTTCACAAAAATTACCCTTTCAAAATACAACGTAAAATACCTATTTATCACCTAGGTAAATAATTCCAACATTGCCTTATGACTCCCTAACCTTAGCATAATAATCAAATTGGATAAAATATCCCTTATACCTCCTAAACCTTAGCACACATGCAAAATAAAACTTTAATTTATAAAAACCTTTTTAAAATCCCCTTCCATGATTTTTGGGGATTCAACCCTACACCCTCTCCTCAGCTGGCACCTTGGCTACGGCTAGCTAGCCATGTGATCCAAGCGCTCCACGTGCTAGCTTAAGTACCTTGGATTCTTAAGCCCTTTTGACAAAGGCTTTAAAGCCTTTGGCCTCTCCTTTGCCTAGCCTCTAGCTAGACCACACGAGCGCTCTCCTCCACCTTGCCACTTGCACAACCACGATGCACTCCATTCACCGTTGCTATCTCTGACTCCACAATTTCTGTAGACTTCAAATTTTTGCATGTGCCTCAAATCAAATAATAAATTTTCCTAAGGTTTGAATTGGGGTTTAAATACCCTTTTTTACCTTTGCACTTCATTTCGGTGGATGTTTTGATTTTGATGACGTCGGTACTTTATAAATTATAAATTATAATTTATAAATTATTTAAATTCAAAAGAATTTAAATCTTATAAATTATATTTATAAACCTTAGAATTTAATAAAAATTAAAGCCCTCTTGAGGTAAAATTAAAACCTCTATTTGCTCTTCACTGATTTGATGAAGATTATTCCACCACCATGGTTTTAATAAAAACCTTAATTCTGCCATCACAATGTTAGAGAACTATCATAATGATTTTAATAAAAACCTTTTAATTTGCTCATCCATGGTTTTAATAAAAACCTGCCTTCATTTGCTTCCACATAATATTAAAAATATTATGAAGCTCTTTTGCCATTAACCTTTGCATTGTTCTTCTCAACATCAATGACGACTTTATTCCTTGACATCAATGACAACTTAAATCAAAATGTCCAACAATCTCCCCCTTTGTCATTGATGGCAACCCAAATTCTTTTTACTGAAAAGTTGACCTTGCTCCCCCTAGCTCAATGCTCTCTCCTCTTTACTCAAATACCAAATATCTCCCCCTTACTCAAATCTCTCATCCTTTTACATTAATGGCAAAGGGTCACCTTTGTGGCTTAGGGCTAAGAATGATTCTCTTAGCTTAGTCCCTCCCCCACCTTTTCTTGAGGTGGTTAATTCTGGGGTGGGAGTATTTCTACTCCCAAAAAGCACTGTTCTTTACATTTATCCTATTTTATTCTTATATTTTCCTTCTATTTCCTCTGACTATTTCTTTCCATGTACATGTTACTTTCCATGTCCATTTTCTTGTTCATGTTCCTGCTCTTTTTCATATCCATGTTCCTATTCCTGTTCCTATTTCTATTCTTGTTCATTCTTGATTCTGAAATGTTTGCTCTACACACCTTTGTTGTGTTACAATTATTATTACATTTATAACACTTAATGTTATTATTACTTGGAGGTGCAAATGTATTAGGATTTTTCCTATTGAAGTCATATCCTCTTCTATCATGAACCCTGTAATTCATTGCCTCGTGACAAAACTGATTAAATGAGTAGCAATATCCATGGAAAAGCTATATGTTCCCATATCATTGTATTTCATGTGTCCTACACTGTAAATCCATGTGTCCAAATATGTGACATGAAAAACATCTTCCATTGAAGTTTCCTTGTCTTGACCTCATTGGTCCCTTAGTCTCTCTTGACCTATTCTGATTGCTATTCCATGTATATTTTCTTTGTGCATTGTTCTTGTTGAACTTTCGATTGTCCAACTCATCCTCAAATGTATCACTTTATTTTATACTGTCTACTTCTAAAGTGTCTTCATCTAAAGTTTCTTCTCCTCTAGAACTTTAGATTGACTTTCCCTCCCATTTATTCTGAACCTATTCAAATCCAAGACCTGTTTTGCTTGATGTAGGATTTGTATCTTTATGAACTTGTAGACACCTAAATCACGTAAATCAGATAATACTATTAGTGCATTACATATGCCCTCTTATCGACAACATATGGCCTTATTAGGCACCCTTCTAGGCTAGAAAAATGTTTTGAAAAGCCTCCAAAACATAGTTTGGAGGCTTCCTAGCAGTCTAGGGTAGTTTTGGAGCTCCTACTGGTGGGCGTCCCACCTAGGGATGGCCACAGTTGGTGACCGTCCCACCCAGAAATGACCATCAGCAACCGTCCCTGGGTGGGACGACCCATAAATGGACCAAAGAAAAAGTCAAAGGATGTGCTAAATGGTAATGCAAGACTACCATTAGCACATCCAATCACCCTAAATTAATTGGGGACCTGCTCATGGATAGTAGGAAAATTTATTGGGAGCACAAAAATGGGTAACCTTCTCCTAATCATGCCATGACGCGATTAGGACACATGGTGTCACCTACCTCACATGGCAAAGATGCCCTTTTTCCCTAAGTGCCCTCTTGGGCTATAAAGGAGCTCCAAAATCCCATTTTTAGAAGAGGATAATTTGGAGAATAGAGCAATGAAGTGCTGCCCAAATCATATCCCACATTTTGTAAACCAAACACACCTTTGCCTTGGCCTTGAAACCCTCTTCATCCGAAGGCAATTTCAAGGGAAAATAGGCTCAAACCACCAAAACCAAACCAAAAAAATTGGAATATTCTTTGGAACCATCTGTTGAAAACACCCCATACCACTTTTGGACCAATTCCCACAACCATAGGTGATAAAACTTTGATAATTTTGTGACCGTCCCACCTAGGGATGACCAGTAGTCTGCCCATGGCACACCCCAGGAAGACCACAAAATATGGTGAAATTTCAGAGAAATTCCCCCATAGTCCCCTTAGGAATGTCTAGAGGAACCCATGGCCCAAATTTGAGGTAGTTTGGAGGAGTTTTGATGTTGGTTTGGTGATCCCCAATGTTGCAGGTCTATTTGGCTCACTCCGGGACGACCAGTAGTTAAGCACAATTTCACCTTTAATATTACCTCCAAAGTTGCTTATTTGTGTTTAGATCATCTTTATATATGCATATGCTTATTTTAGATCATCTTTATATATGCATATGCTTATTTTAGATCAGTTTTTGTATATGTAGATCGCTTTGTTTAGTCGTAGTATATGCTTCTTTTGCTATGTTTTCAAGGCTTTCTTCATCTTATGAAACAGGTGCTATTAACCCCATTTTAGTCCCTTGTGTGTAGGTTCAGGTAGTTCTACGTAGAAGGAAGGAGATAAGAAGACTAGAAGAACAGGTTGAAGGATAGCTTTCAATCGTAAGATGTGATATTTACATCAAACACAAATGTTTACACTGCTTTGAGGCCCATTTTAAGGGACTAGATCCCTTGAACATTGTAATGGAAATTGTATCAATTTGTGAAAGCCCTCAAGGGGATATTTGTAATCGTATGTTTGAAGCTATACATTGATTAAATATAAGGATAAATCCACCATTTGGTTATTCATTTGCTTCATTTTGATAGATTACAAGTTTATGTGTTATTTCCCTTGAATGCTTCATAGATGCTTTACATTGCAATGAAATGCCCTTAAGGCGGTGTAGTAAATTTCACATATTCAGAACTTATCCAAGGTCTTTGAGCTATTTTTAAACCCTTTTAGCTTGAATTTGGCGTCTTCTAAATCTCATCTTAGTAGAGTCATTTATTGTGTGAACTTTTCATATTCTAATATATTTGCTTCTAATTTATCCTTGAACTTCTTTGTCATGGCCTTTTATTTTTCTAGATCCTCTACAAGCATCCTTCTCTTTTCATCACATTCTTGAAATATAATTTCAAGTTTAGAGTTTTGCTTTCTTACCTTCTTCACTATTTCAAGGGCATAGATAAGTTCTCCCTTGAGATCATATCCATATTTCTCTAAATATTCCTCTATTTGTTTACCTTTGTCCATATCTTTATTTTCTATTGGCTTGTCTTCTATAGGATCACCTTATCCTTCTTCTAGTACCATTAGAATATTATCTTCTGGTCCTTCAAGTGTATCTTCATATTCATCATCACTAAAACTATAACCATTCCTTGTACAACTATATTCAAGATGTCCAAAGTTACCACATCTAAAACACTTGAGAATTACTGGATTCCTTTTCTTAACTTCTTTTTCTTCACTCATAAATAGGACTTCCAAAGTTACCACATCTAAAACACACATTTGTGATGTTAAAAATTGTAAACAAGCTTGGGATGCTTTAATCACCATCTATGAAGGGAAGAATCAGTCCACTATTCTTAACCTTTAATCTCAACTACATACACTTAGTATAAAATTTGGTGAAACAATTGATCTATTCTTATGGAGAGTGGTATAATTGAAAGCCAAATTGAATGCTATGAGAGAAGTAGTGGAAGATAAGCTGTTAACTTTTGTAATTTTGAGTGCTTTACTAGATTCCTATAATGTGTTGATTACATCCCTTCAAGTGTTATGTAGATAAGTTAATTTTGTGGAGTTGGTCAATTTTCTTGAAACTAAGGAGACAAATCAACTTCAAACAGATGAAGTGAGAGATAATGCACTTTACTCAAAACAAGAAGGAAAGAAACAATGTAACTTTCATAAGGGAGGATCTTCTTCCAAAGGAAAAGGGAAACAACCTCAATAGAAAGAAAAGAAATATTGCAAAATATGTGATATACATAACCATGACACCAATAGGTTTTGGTTCAAGAATAAACAACCCAATGACCAAGATCAAAAGAAAAAGGTAAAGGGGAAATACAAACCACAAAAGAAGAATAAGCAATGCAAAGAACATGTTTCTTATGAGGAATCAGACTCATATTCTGAGAGATCACACAAGGTACTCATGAATCACACATATTCTTAGTAGAAGGATCTTGTGTGGTATATTGATTTTAGATCCAACAAACACATGGCTAGTGATAAATCATGGTTTGAGATATTTGAGGTAAAGGAAGGCAAACTAGTGACAATATCTATTGATAAGACCTACCGAGTTTAGGGTGAAGGATATATTTTAACCACTCTTCCATATGGAAAATTTTAGATTGAAAAATTTCTCTATGTTCCTGAATTGGCAAACAATTTGTTGTTCATCCCTCATATCTTGGATAAAAACATGAATGTTGTTTTTAGATTTGAGGGTGGCAGGAAGTGATGCTTCATCACCAGAAAGGAAAAACATGTAGTAATAAGTTTATACAAGCATATCTTATTTATATTAGATGCAATTTCTACACCTCATGTTGCAATGGTAGCAAACACAAAGGAGGTTATTTCTCTTTTCAATAAAATATATGGGCATCTAAGTTCAGGATATTTGCTCAAGTTGAGTAAATATGTGATGGTGAAAGGTCTTCCCAATATTTCATCCACTTTTCTAGTTTTCTCGGATTGCTTATCAGGGAAGCAACACCAAGTAAAATTTGAGGTAAGATCTTCATGAGCTAAGAGACCTTTGGAGTTGGTACACACCGATCTATGTGGTCCTATTTCAAAAATTTAAGGTGGAAAGATGTATTTTTAGTTGTTTATTGACGAATACTTATGGAATAGGTGGGTTTTCTTTCTACAATTGAAATCAGAGAAATTTCTATTTTTTTAGTAGTTCAAGAAGAATGTTGAGAAGGAGTCAGGATGTTCCATTAAGACCCTTCACTTAGATCAAGGAAGGAATATACCTCTAAAGAATTTTCATCATTTTTGAATTCACATGGGATTAAGAGTCAATTGACAATAGCCTATACTCCATAGAAAAATGGAGTTTCTAAGAGGAGAAATCATTCCATCATGGAAATAGTTCACTTTATGCTTAAGGGCGCACATCGTGAGCAATAGTATTGGGTAGAATCAATCAGTATAGCAATGTACCTCCTGAATAGAGCACCCATAGAGGCTTTACAAGGAATGACTCCAAAAGAAGCATGGAGTGGTAGAAAACCCTCCATTTCTCATATAAAGAAGTTAGATAAGAAATCCCTACTATGTATTTTTCTTGATTATGATGAGCATTCAAAGGGATATCGATTGATAGATTCTAAAACCAATAAAACTCACTTAATTAGAGATGTATTTGATGAAGCTTTCACATCAGATGACACATCTACAACTGTATACCTATATGAAGAGGAGCCTAAGTAAGAGACTCTAGCCCCATAGAAAAAGGTTCCAAAATGATATACTAGTATATTGAGAGATTCAAAGTTGACTTCACTTCTAGATATAACTCTAGATCAACCTTGCACATGTAGCATGAATTAGTAGATGAGAGAAGAGGTATCAACTTTAGAGGTTGACGAGCTTTTCCAACAGTTTGATGAAATTTTTGTAGATGCAAAGGAAGACAAAAAAATAGATATGGATAATGAAAGGGTTTATTTGTTTGCATTGGATTAGAATGAAACCACAACAATTCAAGATGCACTTAGTGAGCCACAATGGAAGGCTTCTATGGATGCAGAACATATGTCTCTCATGAAAAATAATACAGGGAAGCTAGTTGATCTACCTTCAGTAAAGAAGACCATTGGCTACAAATGGGTGTTCAAAGTGAAGTATAAGGTAGATGGAACTATTGATAAGCATAATGCCCATTTTGTTGCAAAGGGATATGCTCAAAAAGAAGGTATTGATTATGAAGAGACTTTTGCACCCATGGCAAGAATGACTACCATTCATGTACTTTGTGCTATGGTAGCTCAATTTGGGTGGAAGTTACATTAGATGGATGTCAAAAGTGCCTTATTAAATGGTGACTTGCAAGAAGAAGTGTATATGACCCAACCTGCAAGATTTGTAGTTGAAGGTCAAAAATAGAAGGTTTGCAAGTTGGTTAAATATGTGTATGGGTTAAAAAAATCTCCATGAGATTGGTACATCAGAATAAAAAATCACCTATTGCAACATGGATTCAAAAGAAGTACTTCAGATGCTAATATCTATATCAAGAATAATGGTTATGAAATAGTGATTCTAGTACTCTATGTGGATGATTTGATCATCACTAGAATTTTAGAGAAATTTATTTATGAAGTGAAATATAACTTGAAACAGTCATTTAAGATGATAGATTTAGGACTTATTCACTATTATCTTGGTTTAGAAGTGAAACAAAAGAAGAATCATATCAAAGTGACATAGAAGAAGTATGCCAAGATATTTATTGAAAAATATCGCATAACTGATTGCAAGACTAAAGCAACTATAATGGAACTAGGGCTTAAATTATCATGATATGATACTTCACCACATGTAGATGGTGCTCTCTATCACCAACTAATTAGGAGTCTCATATATCTGACCAACACTAGGTCAGATATCAATTTTTCTATTGTTATATTTCAAGGTTCATGCATGAACCTAAGGTGAGTCATTGAAAATTAGCAAAATAGGTTCTTCATTATGTCTATGGTAGTATAGACTATGGCCTAGATTACAATAAGAATGATAATTTATTCTTACAGGGATACACAGACTCAGACTATGCCAGATCCATTGATGATTTAAAATGAACTTTTGTATATATTTTCCATCTTGGATGTGGACCTGGCTCTTGGCACAGTAAGAAGCAATAGGTGGTTGCTTTATCTTATATAGAGGTAGAATATTGTGCAACATGTGGAGCAGTCTGCGAGGTGATATGGTTGAGTTGCATTCTTTCAAGTATGGGTATTCCAAAGAATCTTCCAATTCACTTGTTTTGTGATAATAAAGGTATTTTGAAGCTTTTCAAGAATCCAATATTTCATGAACACTCAAAAAATATTGATACTCAATGTCATTTCATTCGATATGAAGTTCAAAAACACAACATACAACTCCAATACATTCCTACTAATGAACAGGTTGTAGATATTTTCACTAAGGCACTTGCATGTGTCAAATTTGAGTTGTTTTGCAACACACTTTGTATTTCAAAATAATTTAATAAAGGGGGGATGTTAGCATAAACCATCATATATTTTTTATTACATTATATTGATCATTTTTTATTAGAGCATATTCTCCTTAAGTGCTTAATCTAGGAGTTAGGGCATAGTTGGTTGGATTCTCATTGGAATCCGTTGAACTGCATCAATGATGCATCAACTGATTCATTATATGATATATATTCTACACTATGTGAATAAAATGATTAATAATTTGAATTCCAATTTTATATCAAAGTGTATTTGATTTTGGTCAATGTGCTTATTTTTTGGGCAATGTAGTGTAATATCTTGCTCTCCGACATAGGTTTCACCATTCCAATAGCCTACCAAACCTGAGTAGGAAAAGCACTCAAACCTATATGCACAATTTGAAGCACCCTTGATGCACATAGATAGTCTTGCATAGACTTCTAGGTAGGAAAAAAATATAGAAAGCCACACAACACTCCTCATTGCAGAGCACTGAAATCATTACTAGGCACAGAGACCAGACCTACAGATTCTCTAATGTAATGTCAGACATGGTGAAATAAGCATGCAAACTGAAATGTGAATCATGCACATAAACCTGTGCACATGATTATAGAATCTAATGATTCTTTGATAGAGGCACATTCTTTGAGGCATGCACACTGAGACTATTCATTGATGTAGTAGATTCTTGTTGATGTGGTAGATTCCTTGGTGATGTAGTAAGATTCCATTGTGATGATGTGGGTGACATGTGTTTGGTGATGTGGAAGCATTCATTGATGTGTCTCACTCTCATTGGTTGCAAGGGGAAGCAAAATAGTTGTCTTTTTTGACTGCCCAAAGGTAGTCACATAAGAAAGAGTGCACGCTTTGTTTTATCCTACGACTTTGTAGTCGACAGCTACATGTGGGACAAATTATCCCCAAAGATTTTTTTTTAAATATTTTTATGGCTAGAGAGACATAAAAGGTACATCATACCATATATATTTCATCCATTCCAATAGCGGAGTTGGTCAGGAGATTTGTGCAAGGGTGCTCAAGGAGGTTGCATGAGTTCAAATCGCGTTGAATGCAGTTTTTTGCTTCAAACAAAGGCATATGGAGGAATATTAAGGTATTTTTTTTTCACCTTCTTTTTCATTGCCTAAGAATCTATTTTCATATTTTTCTAAATAGCAAGTGCATTTTTTAGTGGCATGGAGGGATAAGTAAATATTTGCACTTAGTTTCTTTTGCACTTTGAAAGGGTACATCAAATTTTTCCACCTTGTTTATTTTGCAATCCAAAGGGGGGAGAAAAGCATTGTTTCTTTTGCAAAATTCTAATACAAAGGAGGGGAAAATTTTTTATTTGAATATCATTTTTGCAAATAAAAAAAATCAAATATTTTACAAAAAATATTTTAACAAAAGATGCATTTTTGGTGCAAATTGACATCTTGAAAACAAAACTGGCATTGTAAATAGGTGTATCTTTTGTGGAAAACAAAACCTATAGTTAAAATTTGTGGGCACTTGTGATTTTTTACTGCATTTAATTTCCTATTTTTTGCATTTCAATCATAAGTTAAAAATCAAAAACAAGAAAGACCCCAAATTTTACACCTATTTGTGTAATTTATTGCACCGTAGTGTTTGGTATATGTGATACCTCTGGACCACACTTACAGGTAATGTTGTTGTGCTTTGGACTATTGTATCTATCACCTAACATAGCTGCAAAAATTTTGTCTAAGATTGTTCTCTATAAATCATCAAGGAGAAATAAGGAAAGCCTATTTATTTTAATATTCACTCCATTTTATACCCTAATTCATTCTTATTTCTTGGCTTAAACTCCTCCAACTCATCATCCTTTTTTAGAAGGGTTTTGAGGTAGGTTCCATCAATTTTATTGAATTCCCTTTCATGTAATCTTTGTAGTATATCAAAAGGGGGACCATTTGGTGATATAAGGAACCTTCACAATGGCCATTGTTCACAAATATCTGTCAGATTCATAGTTGCTCAAAGGTTCTAATTTTACACCATGGAAAAAAATATGAGAGCTATTCTTCAAGTTGAAGATTTGTGGGATGTAGTAACTAGCACTACACCACGTCCTACCTCACCAGTACTGGATCAAGAAGCATATGATAAGAAGGACATAAAATATCTCATGTTTATCCTGCTTGCTACTACAGATGAGATACAACCACACATTTATGATGCTAAAATTGGTAAACAATATTGGGATTCTTTAATCACCATTTATGAAGGGAAGAATCAGTCCACTATTCTTAACCTTCAATCTCAACTACATACACTGAGTATGAAATATGGTGAAACAGTTGAACTATTCTTACATAGAGTGGCAGAATTGACAACCAAATTGAATTCTATGGGAGAAGCAGTGGAAGATAGGCTCTTAAATTCTATAATTTTGAGAGATTTACCATATTCTTATAAGGTATTCATCACATTACTTCAATTTTTTGGTAGAAAAGTTACTTTTGTAGAGTTTGTCAATTTGCTTCAATCTGAGAAGGTAAATCAACTTCAAAGATATGAAGTGATAGATAATACACTTTACCAAAACAAGGGGGAAAGAAACAAGGTAAATTTCAGAAGGGAGGATCTTATTCCAAAGGAAAATGGAAATAATATCAACAGAAAGAAAAGAAATATTACAAAATCTATGATATGGATAACCATAACACCAATAGGTGTTGGTTCAAGAATAAAAAACCCAATGAACAAGATCAAAAGAAAAAGGGAAAGGGAAAATACAAACCATAGACAAAGACTAAGCAAACCAAGGGACATGTTGCTTATGAGTAATTAGACTCATATTCTAAGAGAGCACACAAGGTACTCATGACTCACACATCTTCTCAGCAAAAGGATCCTATGTGGTATATTGATTTTGGAGCCAACAAACACATGAATGGTGATAAATTATGGTTTGATATATTTGAGGTAAATGAAGGCAAACTAGTGACAATCTCTAATGATAATACCTACCGAGTTTAGGGTGAAGGATATATTCACATCACTCTTCCATATAGATAATGTCAGATTGAGAAAGTTCTCTATGTTCTTGAATTGGCAAACAATTTATTGTTCATCTCTCAGATCTTGGATAAAAACATGGATGTTATTTTTAGAGTTGAGGATGGTAGGAAGGGATGCTTCATCACCAGAAAGGAAAAGCATATAGCAATAAGTTCATACAAGCATGGATTATTTATCTTAGATACCATTTATATGCCTCATGGTGATAAACATAAATTATGACACTTATCTTTGGCACAAGATAAATGAGCATCTAAATTCAGGATTTTTGCTCGAGTTGAGTAAATATGATATGGTGAAAGGTCTTTAACCTTTCATCCACTTTTTCAATTTTCTCAGATTGCTTAGCAGGAAAGAAACACCAAGTACCATTTGAGGTAAGCTCTTCATGAGATAATAATTCTTTGGAGTTGGTACACACCGATCTATGCGGTCCTATGCCAAAAAATTATAGTGGAAAGACGTATTTTTAGTTTTGTTTATGACTACTCATGGAAGATGTGGGGTTTATTTTTACAATTGAAACTAGAGGTATTTCTATATTTTTAGCAGTTCAAGAAGAGTGTTGATAAGGAGTCAATATGTTCCATTAAGACCCTCCGCTCATATTGGAGGGGAAATATACCTCCAAAAAAAATTCATCATTTTTGAATTCACATGGGATTAAGAGACAACTAACAATAGCCTATAATCCATAGCAAAATAGAGTTGCTAAGATGAGGAACCGTTCCATCATGGAAATGGTTTACTGTATGCCTAAGGGAGCACATATTGGGTAGAAGTTGTCAATACAACAACATACCTCCTGAATAGAGCACCCACAAAGGCTCTACAAGGAATGACTCCACAAGAAGCATGGAATGGTAGGAAACCCTCCATTTCTCATCTAAGGATTTTTTTGCGTAAGGCATTCATGCATATTCTAAAATAAAAGAGAAAGAATTTAGATGAGAAATACCTACCGTGTGTTTTTCTTGGTTATGATGAGCATTCATAGGGATATCGGTTAATAGATCCTAAAACCAATAAAAATCACTTAAGTAGAGATGTATTTGATGAAGATTTCACATTCGATGACACATCTATAGTTGTATACTTGGATGAAGATGAGACTAAGAAAGAGATTCCACCCCCACAGAAAAGGTTCCAAAATGGTATACCACCCCCACAGAAAAAGGTTCCAAAATGGTATACTAGCACATTAAGAGATTCAAAGTTGACTTCACTTCCAGATCTAACTCTAGATCGACCTTGCACACGCAACATGACTCAGTATATGAGAAAAGAGGCATCAAATTTAGAGGTTGACAAGCTTTGCCAATAGTTTGATGAAATTTTTTATATGCAAAGGAAGAAAGAGAAGTAGATATGGATGATGAAAGGGTTTATATGTCTACATTGGATGAGAATGAACCCACAACAATTCAATATGCACTTAGTGAGCCACAGTGGAAGGCTTCTATGGATGCAAAACACATGTCTCTCATGAAAATAACACATGGAAGCTAGTTGATCTACCATAAGGATAGGATCCCATTGGATACAAATGGATGTTCAAAGTGAAGTATAAGGTAGATGGAACTATTGATAAGCATAAGGTCCATCTTGTTGCAAAGGGCTATGCTTAGAAAGAAGGCATTGATTATGAAGAAAATTTTGCACCCACTACAAAAATGACTACCATTCATGTACTTTATGCTATGGTAGCTCATTTGGGGTGGAATTTAAATTAGATGAATGTCAAAATTGCCTTCTTAAATGGTGACTTGCAAGAAGAAGTGTATATGACCCAGCCTGAAGGATTTGTAGTTAAAGGCCAAGAACAGAAAGTTTGCAAGTTGTTTAAATCCTTCTATGGATTAAAACAAGCTCCGCACTCTTGGTACATCAAAATGGATATCACCTATTGTAGCATGGATTCAAAAGAATTCCTTCAGATGCTAATCTCTATATCAAGAAAAATGGTTCTGACATAGTGATTGTAGTACTCTATGTGGATGATTTGATCATCACTAGAAGTTTATAGAAATTGATTTATGCAGTGAAATATGACTTGAAATAATCATTTGAGATGATATATCTAGGACTTCTTCACTATTGTCTTAGTTTACAAGTAGAACAGAAGAATAATCATATCAAAGTAACACAAAAGAAGTATGCCAAGATATTGATTGAAAAATATTTCATGACTGATTGCAAGCCTAATGCAAATCCAATGGAACCAGGGCTTAAGTTATCATGATATGATACTTCACCATAGTTAGATGGTACTTTATATCACCAACTGATTGTGAGTCTCATATATTTGACCAACACTAGGCCAAATATTAGTTTTGTTGTAGGTTATCTTTCAAGGTTCATGGAGGAACCTAAGGTGATTCATTGAAAAGAAACAAAACGAGTTCTTAATTTTGTTCATAGAAATATAGAATATGGCTTTGAGTACAATAAGAAAGATAATTTCTTCATACATGGATACATAGACTCAAACTATGCCAGATCCATTGATGATAGAAAATCAAATTTTGGATATATTTTCTATTTTGGATCTGGACCTGTCTCTTGGCATAGTAATAAGGAATAGGTGGTTGATTTATATTCTATAGAGGCATAATATAATGTATCACATGGATTAGTCTACGAGGTGATATGGTTGAGTTACATTCTTTCAAGTATGGGTCTTCCAAAGAATCTTCCAATTCACTTGTTCTATAATAATCAAGGTGTTTTGAAGCTTGTCAAGAATCCAGTCTTTCGTGAACATACCAAACATACTGATACTCAATATCATTTTATTCCATATGAAGTTCCAAAACATAATATACAGCTCAAATACATTTCCACTGATGAACAGGTTATAGATATTTTCACTAAGGTACTTGCATGTGTTAAATTTGAGTTGTTTTGCAACACACTTTGTATTTCAAAATAATGTAATAAGGGGGATGTTAGCATAGACCATCATATATTTTGTATTACATTATATTGATCATATTTGATTAAGCATATATTCTCCTTAATCACTTAATCTAGGAGCTAGGGCATAGTTGGTTGGATTCTCGTTTGAATCCGTTGAACTAAATCAATGATGCATCAACTGATTCATCATATGCTATATATTCTACACTATGTGAATAAAGTGATTAATGCTCTAAATTCCAATTTGTCATAGGTGATAAAGTCACAAATTCTCAACAAATAAATAATATCAATGTCACTATAAACCCTAAAAATATTGTCATACAACTAAAACCACAACAAAATTTCCCTAGATTAGATCAATGTCCTTCCACTATCCTAACACAACTCCTTGAAACCAATATTATAGAACTCCTACCTATAAAAACTATTAACCTAACCAAAATAAGAGCTCATTCCTCTCATTCTCATTTACATCATGCTTTCCATCACATTAATGGCCATGCAACCAATAATTATTGAGGCCTTAGAAATATAATTCAAGACTTGATAGACAATGGAAACCTTGACTTTAGGGGTTCTATTTACTAACCTTAGATAAGAATATTAAAGCCTTCCAATATCCATCAACCATCCATAACCAAGGGGTAAAAAATTATGCTTGCTCCAAAAATACCCCACCTTAATCAAACTTTTCCATAAAATCCTTTTATCTCCTTGTTGAGTCTTAGGTGCATTAAGGTCCTTTCAGTCAGTCTGATAGGATAAGAATATCATAGTATAGGGTCCATCCCAAGTGGTATTTGTAACCAAGGAAAATCACCATGCCATGAAAACATAAATATTTATATTACAAAAGAAGTCTTTTGAGTTACAAAATAGACTTTTAGTTACAATATGACCTCCAAGATGGAGGGCTTATTTTATACAAGTTTATGGTGCTACATATTTTTTTCCTTTGGCCATCCTCATGTTGAGAGGTTTTTTTGAGTCTTGTTGTTTGACATCCTAATACTCTATTATGCTTCAAATATCTATACACAAAACCACAAAAGAAGGTTGTCAGTAGCATCTATTAGGCCTCTCTAGATGAGGCTCAAATCTATAAAAAATGCTTTTACAAAACTTACAAAAACCTTAGCAAAAATATACAAAATGCATTATAGATGTTAGAAAACACTATAAGGGGGTCTACCTTACTTTGCTTACCTTTTTTATGTTAGCTTGTTATCTCTGTTTGTGACTTTGTGACTGTAGGGAGTGACTATTAGCTGTAGGGAGCGACTATCAGCTATATGGAGTGGTTGACTCTGTGTAGTCATAGGGAGTGGTTGTTCTTCTATTACTAATAGGGATGTAAGATTTTGTGTGGGTCTTCTTGGTGGTGTTTAGAGCCAATGGTGAAACTCTAGTGTTGTTCGATTTCCTGGCTTGTGAATGACTATGAATGGAAGACTTGTTGACTCTTCAAAGAAGCTCCATTGGCATGGTAGTTTGACACACGAAAAGGGGAGAAATACCTCAAAATCCTTAACACTCTAAAAGGTTAGAAGGAGGGATAACAAATTTTGGCATATTTTTAGTAGCAACTTCATATATTCTTTCCAAATGAAGAAATATGGGGGATTTATAGAATTTGTGAAGTGGAAAGAGTGGTTAAGTGGAGATGATGTGGAGATGACATGGCAATAAGGTGGAGGATGGCAAGACCAAATAAAATCTAGGAATTTTCACATGGAGGAATGTGCACCCTCCAAATTTATTAGCCTTGGGTGAGATGAGTCCTCACCCACCCAATGCCATAAATTGTCCTAGGGAGAAGTGAGAGGGGCATGGGAAAATGTGAGCATTGGGTGATGTAAGTGCAATGAAGGATGAGAAGGACTCCAAAATTTATTATGAATGTTTAATAATTTTGACTTGGGCCTTGGTGGGGAATTTTAAATTCAATTGAAATTGAATGGAAATATGTGGGGGAGGATTTTAGAAGTTAATATGGGGATTATGATGGGGCATTGAGATTTCTGGGAATTGGGTTGAGGATAGTACAAGTTTTTTTGGGTCATGTCAAGGGTTTAGCTATGTCTATAGTAGGGTGATTAGAGGTTAATTTAGGATCTATATTAGGGGACTTTTGGGATAATAAAGGTTATGGAAATTTTGAGGTGGATTGGAAGGATTAGGAGGGTTAATAGGGGATTATAAGAATTAAATGATAGTAGGAGGAGATTAGGGAACTATTAAAAGAAACTTAGGAAATTAGGAGAAATAAAGGAATTTAAGAGAAATTAAGGTGTTGAAGGGGGTATTTTGAATAAATAAAGAAAATTAAAGGGGAATTAGAGATATTAGAGGTAAATGAGGAGAATTTAAAGAAATTAGAGATAAATTAAAAGAGTTTAATGGAATTTTGGAATTTTAAAGAAATTAATTAGATAAATTAGAGGAATTTAGAGAAATTGGATAGGATTTGAGGAATTGGTAAGGGTTTTGTGACAACTTAGGGATTTTGATGAATCAACAAGGATTTGAAAGAGGATTTAGGGATTTTGATAGGTTGATTGGGAGGTAGGATTAGGTGGTTACAAAATTGGCTAATTTTGGGTGTCTATAGTTCCCCATTTTGTACCATGTTATGTGAAAGCATAATGCAATGAAAAAATAAATGATACCTGGTTAATGTGATGGAAAATTTTGTTTGTTGCCCCAAAAAAAAGAAGGTGAATGATGTATGAGTGTGGCTTTTAAAAAATTTATGGGTTTTTTCTACCCCCTCAAGCAACAAGTGGGTGGAATAAGGAAGGACTGCCAATAATGATCTTATTGGAAAGAGGAAGTATTATGGGCAATGGGAGAGGAGAGATGTGATGGTCAAAGAGAGAAACTTGGTGTGGAACTAGGGGAAAATTTGTGGGTGTTATTGTTATTATTGTTTTTTGTTTGTTGTTTTTGTTTTTTACTATGGGTATCCTTATGGTAACCTCCTCATCCTACCAGATTGCATGGATGACCAGTTGCTACAATCATCAAGTATATTAGAGTAGACCATTATTCATGAGACTCACTCAGAAGGCTAGTAAATGTGTTCAATAGGGACGATAAAATGGAATGACAAAAAAGTTAATCTATGAACAATAAAGTAAATCTAATTTATGAACTAGAAAGTAAGTCTATGCTATGTGCATGAAATTAAATCTATTCTACAAATATAAAGTTAAATCTATTCTATGTGCATGGAATTAAATCTATTTAACCAACATTAAATTAAATATACTCTATGCATAGGAAAATAAATCTACTCTACCAACATGAAATTAAATTGAATATTTTTGCATGTAAGTAAATATATTCTACCAACATAAAATTAAATCTAATCGATATGTAGGAAAGTAAATCTATTCTACCAACATGAAATTAAATCTAATCTATGTGCACTAAATTAAATCTATTCTACCAAAATAAAGTTAAATATAATCTATGCATAGGAAAGCAAATCTAGTCTACCAACATGATATTGAATTGAATATATGTGCAGGAAAGTAAATATATTCTATCAACATGAAATTAAATCTAATCTATGCATAGGAAAGCAGTAAATCTATGCTAGGAAAGTAGAAAAACTACACTAGGAAAGTAGTAAATAACGATTGATTGATGGGGAAGGTGTGATACCTTGAACATCCCCAAGGTATTTTATGATTGATTAATTTCTATGTAGCGGAGAAGGTGTGATCCCTTGAACATCCCTAGGTTGTTTATGTCAGGATCCCATATCCTACCATTTCCTTATTATTAACAATATTGTAATTAATTTAATTATTAATAGTATAATTAATAATATAATTAATATTATATTATTAATTATTAATAGTATGATTAATTATATTATTAAATTATTAATAATATAATTAATTATTATGTGAACCGTCATATTGAGCGGACGTAGGATTAGGGTTAGGGTAGATATAAATGTGTGAAGGAGTAATATTGTAAATCATCCATGAAATATAAAATATACAATTTATTGAAGGGACTTCCCAAACAATACAAAAGTGATTCTTTTAGTCTAGGTTTATTTATTTAATTATTTATTTATCAATTTATTGTGCTAGGAACCCTAGGTTCCTACCATCTGGTATCAGAGCCTTATGGATCCAACCATATGGGACATGAATATCAAGGAAATGAAAAATGACATCGCAAAAATTATAAGAATAAATGAACAATACCATAAGAAACAAATGGAACTTTACAAATAAATGAACAATACCATAAGAAACAAATGGAACTTTTTTATCGTATAGAGTATTTAATGAAAATGCAAGAGGAGGAGACCTAAGCCATGGAATCCTAGAGGAGGAGCCCATAGCTATAGAATCCCAGGTGGAATCCCAAGTGGAATCCCAGGTGGAATCCTAGGTGGTACCCATTGCTCTCCCTAAGAAAAAAAAATGCAATTGAACAAATTGCTCCAAACCCTAAATTAATTGTTTCTTTGGATGAGCCCATAACCATAGAACTTTCAGAAATATCCATTGCATCTTCCGAGAAGAAAGAAATTAATAGAAACCCTAAAAATGCAAAAATATTTTTAATAAAAGTGCACAAGGGAAAAGAAGATATCAAGGATGCTAGTTTCCAAAATCAGTATTTTATAAAATTAGATCCATTGCTACTAATTTGAGCAAGGTCAAGTTGAAAAATGGCAAAATTGTTCTCCAACCTCCACCTGTTGCACCTCCGGTTTCAGAGTCTAATACTTCTCAGAAGCAACAATATTTCAAAGAATATAGTTTTGCTTCTTTTGCATCTTTCCAACAGGGTGTTGGAATTTTATTTTTATCGCTAAAACAACTTACTAAAAAGGAAGGTGTAGTAAGCAATGGTAAAATAAATTTTCCTGCTGCTACTCACCCTCCACCTTGGCCACCACCAAATTCCTATTAATGCCAACCAAAAATGAAGGGTTGATTGCTACTGTGACTTCTCATCAGAATTTTTTTGGTCTGTCAAGCAACAACATTCTTCATTGAAATTTTCACTATGATGCTATGGTGTTTTGTAAATTAGGTTTGCTCACATGGTGCGAACGAATATTAGTTTTCTTTTGATGCATCTACAAACACTTTTAAGCTAGCTATGGCAAGTGGATCCCAAATGCCTTTTGAATATTGTACTGGCTTCAATTAGACGTCTCAAATTAGAGTTGTCAGAATTGTTGATCGTCACTAATTTATTTTGTTAAGTATGAGTATGGGCATTCAATGTTCCTCTTCATTTTGTTTACCCATGACTATGACACTGTGTGAAATGGACACTTACTGTACAACTTGAAATATGTTGTGCAGCCTGCTAATGAATGTTACTACACTATTTTTGTGTCCTCTTTTGTTGGATGGCAATGGAAATATTATATTTAATAACATAGTATATAACCTATTGAACAGTCCGAATTCAATGGTTACCTACCATTTGGAGGAAATTGAAATTGACAAAAAGTTTGATACAAGGCTGGGGACTAGGGATTAGGATTCTAAAGGTTTGATAATTTTACACTGACAAACTTCCTTATCATAGCAAAGGAGAAGTACGCTGTGATCAAACCTACCATTCACTCTCACCATTGGATTTTTATGGCATAAAAAAAAATAAACACCAACTACACAAGAAGTGATATGCCATTGATAGCCACGTCAACTACCACAGGTAGCCACTATTTTGAATATAAGTCATTGTTGGAAAATTGTACGCTCTCTAAAGGATCATCAACTAATAGCAATTACAACCAAAGGATAAGTGTTTGAAAGGAGAAGTTGCGTCTTCAACCAAATGATCTTCGTAGTAGATTATGGACAAGTGGCAGGAGCTGCACAGCCATTACAAAAAGCATAATAACCAGAGCTGCATTTCAATCAAATTGCATCACTGGTTTGCGCCGAACTGCAGCACCCTTCAGTTCGTATCTCACATCCTCGAGAGCTAAAATGATTTTTGAGAAGATTAAGATGTATATCAATTCTAAAAATGACAAGGGGTTTAGTTCATCCTCGTGTTACCACCAGGCTTCATGGGTGGTCTAATGTCGGTGGCTTTATTTGGTTATAAAGATTGTAACAATTTCCTTCGTTGTAAATTATGATAAAGTTCGAAAGATAGACAAGAATTTGCAGACCCATAATATGACAGAAACCTACAAGCTGAATGTAGGGTGACTGTCAGTCCGAGACTTGGCTGTTATGGAGGTTGTTATTTCCAGATAGGACTTCTATACTAGTTTTGTAAATTTAGCATCTCCATATGTCAGCAATGGGTGGATTGGAGGGTGAAATCTCAATCTTTTATCCTTATTAAATCGGACCAGGCATCACCATAGAGCTACCATTTTGAATCGCCGCTGTAAACGCTACCACCATTTATAGAATAGTATCGGGAATGTCTTGGTCATTCGCTAAACTAGAAAAATATTAAGGAATGTAAAATATTAAGAGAAGATCAGATGCAAGCAGTTCAAATTCCGGCGTATCCACAAATTTTGGCAAGGTAAAATCCAATTTTTCGATACGTTTCCACTTCTTCGGCAAACTCTGATGTGCTTGCAGTTTTCTGTCTGGTGAACTTCGACAAACTCTGCTTGTCACATGATTTTGTTATAACCTAAAGTTATAATTCTATCGTAGTCATTTGTCATACATTTGCGACCAGAGTTACAAGGAAACACAATTGGAATATTACACCTGAAGATCTCGCTGACTGGGTAAAACAAATATTTCAATTCTATATTGTGGTTTCTCACAATATTAATCGAAATCCAGGCTGATATCTATGCAAGTCGTATCCAAAACTGACAAGTATTACATCTCATATAAAATAATTCCATGATGTTAAAAGTTAAATACTTGCTATATATTGAAAGCCAAATGCAATATTTGAATTAAAAAAAAAAGAGTAATGCTTACTGATAAGGAAGGATTGCGAGTATGGGATATCCTTCAAATTTAGAAGAAATCACATTTTGATAATGAGTAAAATGTTGAAATGCCTAGAGGTAGATAAGTCTTAAAACATATTCCAGTCATTTCCATAAGAGCTTATGACGATGGAGATAATGGAGGTCGCCGATTTTCAAAATTTTAGATTCTTATTTTGTCTTTAAAGAGGTTGACGCACCTCGTAAACTTCGCCATCACACCATTCAAAGTTCACTTTCCTTCGTAAGGCCAAGTTATTATAATATGCTCCAACACATGGTACTCACTTTTATCAACATCCTCTTAAAGTAATTTGATTCAAGGATAAGTCTCGCTGTGGATAACAAAAGAAAAAAATATATACTTCCATCTACTCTACAAACTGAGCTTTTCAGAAGATGATGCTTAAGGCGCTATGAAGACTAATTTAATGGTTCTACGATTGCTTCAATAGAAAAGGGGATATGGTGGTGAATAAAGATTTAATGATGTGAGCTTATGGGTGCTAGGTCGATGCAAGATAATATGTCATTGTGCAATAGAAAACAATGTGATGAATTGGATGAAGGGTGAGATATAGGGGTTGAATGGAACAAAATTGGTCAATAGGAAACTATTTAGGGGTAGGTGGATGGTAATGGAAACCACCCCATGTGGTTGGCAACCATACTTGGTGGCCAAAAGAGTGATCCATTTGTAGTTGTTTGATGTTTTGGGGACCAAATGATGTCAAAATTGGACAAAATTATAGTCATTGAAAATATTTCTTTGATTCCTATCCAATGGTGGTATTTTTGGGAACTTTAGAGAAGATTTTATAGGGTAAAAGGTCGCTCAAATATGACCTTATTTTAGGGATGATAAATGCTCGATTTGGAGTCATTGAAAGGCAAATATGGCTTAGGTGGTTAGAAAGTGGATGTAGGAGGGTGAACTGATGATAACTGATAAAAAGTAGGTGAATTATGGGTTATTATAGAGATAGTGAATTGGAGTGGAGTGGTAAGACAATTGGAGGACAACAACAAGGATTATTATTTTGGTTGGGTTAGGAGAGACCATCATTTTGAAGTCATTCATTTTTTTATAAGGATGAGGTATGTAACTAACCATGTGAGGGACTATATTAATTAATTCATAAGGGGGATATAATGATGAGATGATGGTTGTGATGTATGAATAGTATGATACAAGTGTTTATGGTATGTAGACTTCTATGTTTGATGGAGGTATATGGTTGGATGGATAGGACATGTTAGATAACACTGATTTGATATGATAAGATGATAGATGATGATGTGTCTACTTAGTGATATGGTTTAGACTTGGATGTGTTTGTTTGATCACTATTTGGGATTCATGTATATGCATTTTATGATAAAAATTAGGGTACTTAATCAATGACAAAGTAGTAGTCATGATGATACATGAAGACAATATGAGAAATTATAAACACAATAGATATAAGATGTAAGACATGGATGGTGATGTATGAACTTAATAAATGATGATAAACAATGTATGATATAATACGAATTGATATATTAAGACATACGTGCAATGAACAATGTGGAACTAACATACAATGTTGCCCTTGACATCGTAGGGTTTTCAAATCCTAGAAGTGTTTTAGGAAACTCAAACACCCTAGTTGTACCAATCAAGTTAACCTAATAATTAGTCAAGTAATTTAAGATAATAAGAGAATTCTAGGGAGTAAGGTCTCTCAAGGACTAGAGTATGTACAATGAGATTAATTTCTAATTTTGACGAGGTTGGATTGACCAATTATAGTGCAAGCCATTGTAAGCTAGCTCATATGTGAGTGGTCATAGGTCTATAAAAAATAATATTTCTAATGTGATAGATATGTCAACACATAGAGGACATACTCCACTTATATTCAAGCATCTATAGACCATATGGAGATAGCCCCATAATCCTTTGATGTTGCTCCACTACCAACCAAATATTTATAGCCTTAGTGGAGACATCTAAAATATGCTATGATCCATGATGAATTATGAAAATGATTTTTCTTTATTTATTTTATGTCTTGCTTTCTTATTTTTCTTTGTCTCTCTCAGTTTTTTGACATATGGATCCTTGGGTTCGAATTATGCACATGATAAGAGGAGTAGGGGAAACTGTTCACTTTATATCTAGAGCTATGCATGGTTTCATCTTTCCTAGACTTAAAATATGATTAATGTGTGAGATATGTATGTGATCTAAAAGAAAATTCAAGGTAAATAGGAGAGTCCTACAACACTTAAAGACTTGATGATATTCAATGAAGGTTGATTGGGATACTAGGTATGGCTAATTAACTAAATAACCTCCAATTTTGAGCAACTCAAGGCACTAGGACAATGGAAACAAGTGGAGCATGTGACAAAAAAATGAGGGAGGGAGAAATGATAAATAATATAATGGATAAAAAAACATGATGCACACAAAATTATGACATAATGGACAAAGAGAAAATAAAGAAAACATGAGATATATGAATGGATGTGATATGTATAACTAGTTTATGTCATTAATTAATTACACCTATCAAAATTAGGAGATACATACACATGAAACCAAAAGGAAGGTTAAATTAACACACTATAAGATATATGCAGGAATGTAATGGATGAATGAGGTGGATAAATGCAATGAAAGGATGTGATGCAATGAAATTGATGTTATGGAGGGAGGGTGAATTTACTTTGGTGTAAAATTTTATGGAAAGAGGGACAACTTCCCCCGACTAGTGGAATGATACAAAGAAGATTAGAATATTCACTATGTAAGTATTATATGTACAAATTGATAAATGGTCCAAAGGGGTTATGTATAGAGAAGAACATGGGGATTAATAGGGGGTGGGTGATTGTATGTATGCACTTTATTAATTCAATGAACCATGCTTAACAAATTAAACCAACAAAACTAACTGGTAATGAATGGAACATGATTAGATAAAACATGGAAAAAAAGGATGAAGAATGAGGGAAGAAAGTGAGAGAGTGGATGGAAAGTCTTCATTTTTATCCAACCACTCTTCAACATCTTTTAGTTTTTTAATCACAACTTTGGCATTGCACACTTTCAATATCCCATTGATTCTACTTCTTTAAGGTGTTGAAAAATGGTTTGATGAAAATAAAGAATGGAGGAAAGAGGTGATGGGCACTTTAGTCATTATGTGGTGCAAGAAATTTGGGAGGGAAATGGGTTGCAACTCCTCCTAAACCAAGGGATAGCTTGGGAAGATAGAATCAATTTTTAAAGGATGGATGACTCCCCTAGCTTAGGGGAGATCTTTGAAAAAGGATGGGTTTCCCTAGTCATAAAAGCAAGTTGAGGAGGTAGGAGTATAATGATAATAGGAGAAAAGTAGGAAGAGGTAAAAGGTATGAGGGAAGGAAGGAAAAATGAAGAGGGAGAATGTAAGGAAGAGGAAGAAAGGAGATAGGAAGAAAGAAAAAGAACCAACCATAGGTACGTAGGCACTGAAAACATGATTATACAATCATGACATGGAATAAATCCAAGAGGAAGATAAGAAGCAGGTTGAATAGGTAAAGAAGAAGGAGGAGATAGAGAAAAAATAGTGAATTATGGGATGATGATGGTAGTGAATGACAGATGCAAAGGGGACTGAAGTGTCACTTAAGAAGGAGACAAGATTATCTTGAATCATGATCAATGTAGGATGGCCTAGTGATGGAAGGGATGAATATATTTGGATATTGCTATTGATAGATTGTGGAGCATATTGGAGTTGATAAATGAGCCAACCATATGGTAGGTGTTCTCATGATGATGCAATTAATTGTAAGTGGTCTTATGTTTTCCACTTTGATGTAGCATAGGCATGTAAAACCATACATACATTGGCATTGCACATAACAAATAGGATTTGATTAGAGTTTTTGTTGAGAAAAAAGTCTTAATTTTGATCCAACAAAGTAGGGTTCATGACAGTTTAAGGCAATATTCTTGGACATACATCAATTCCAAGAATGGATGTTGAATATTAATCAAGGTCATGATAACATGGATTAGGTAAGGTCATTCAACACAAGCAATAAGATGATTTGTGATGGGTTGTGATTTGGGTGTAGGAAATCGGTTGGTGGTTATATGCAAGATGTAGACGGGTAAAAGAGGTGAATTAATGAAGAATAGGATATCAAAGAAGAAAGAATTCATTAGAAAATGGTCATGTTGTTGAGATAGTTAATTCCTTATGATCTAGTAAATCTTGTCCTAGACATTGGAACTATCAATATTCCTTGATGTCATTACCTTTTTGCCTATGATATATGCAATAATGATATTTTTTGTACCATATAGATTTTGGCTTGTTGGTTTTCATAGGGTAAAGTTCAAGTAAGGAGATAACTTTTGTGACATATAATTTTTGGAAAACACTTTAAAATGTCTTTTATAAGGGCCCCCAAACATGATGTGGAGGACAATGATGCATAGGTTGATTAGAGGGTTGATATGAAGAAGAGGGAGTGGAGGAATATTGGTTTAAGGAAAGGTTTGAAGTTAGTGTGGGTATTCCTTGATGACTTAATTTGAGCATAAGGTTTGTAATTCAGTCTGATAGTTATTGTAGATAACTTGGAGGTGGATTTGGAGTAGGTAAGATAGGTGTGAGTGGTTTGATGACTTAGTGAGGGTTAAGTTAGTGGGGATAAGGAATTGGAAAGGGTAAAGGGAGAAGGATAAGGTGGGTGGAAAGGTTATAGGTGTTGAGGCAGGGCTAGAATGGGAGGTGGAAGAGGTGAAAATTGGAAGAATAGGTGGAAGACATGAGGTTTTATTATGTAATGAGGAGAAATATATCCTCTTAGAAAGAGTTTGGGTTAGAGTGGCCTATGACATTGGGCCTCAGTTGGAATGTGAATGTCAAAAAATAACCAGGGTGGGTTGGCATGGGAAAATATGGATAATGGGAGAGGGACTAGGTAGCATGAGAGGATTCTCCCCCAAATGGGTTGAAGGAGTTGCTAAGGGGTTAGGGACTAAATTAGAATGATCCATAGGAGGCTACACTTAGAATGGGACAAGATAGAATGGGAAGGAATATATGGGATGGATGTGAGCAAAACACAAAGGCATATTTTAGGAGTGGTTTTGATGGTGGTTTATATGTTTTTGTATGGTCAAGATGCACTAGCTAATTAAATAAAAATACAAACAAACAAACAATGGTTATTTTGGTGTTGTGTGCATGTGATTTGCCTTTTTGGTCTTGTTTTGAAGATCTTTTGGGTGGTTTTGGGATGGATTTGAGATGATATAGGAATTTTCATAATGGTTTTGGTATATTTTATTTTTTATTTTTTTTATTTTGTTTTGGTTTTGTGTGTTTGATGTATCCTATTCCTAGAAACTAAAAGGGGATGGATGGAGTGGACTCCACAAGGGTGTGTTTATGTCCACCTCTGTAATGAGAAATGGTACATAAATGACTAAAAAGGCTTCCTAGGATGGGGGTTGGATCTGAGTATCCTAAGGGAAAAAATGAACCTCTCAAGAGAGGTTGCATTGTGTAAGTCCTGCTACTAGCCCAACTAATATTTCGCTTCACCCTTAGTCAGGCTTAAAAAAATAATAGTTTTGCATCCACTAATTATTAATCCCTATGAATAAAGGGAATATAACCTTAGATTACCCTAGGCTAGTCCCAAGGGTAACAAGTTCTTCGATGATGAAGTCATATAAACTATGCATTCTACACTAAGGTGTCTAAGGGCTCAACCAATGGTTGGTGGTGAAGTCCAATGTCACTGGAAGGTTTGCCTTGCAAAATAATTTACAACAAAATAAGGGTGCAAGTTGTGTGATTCAAATTTTGTTGTGTTTTTGTTTTTTTTTATTTACATGGTGGAATCGGTAGCCGCCACGAATCTGGGCAGGCTGTCCAGATTTTATGGCCGCCATAGTATTCTACGCTGTCTGCCCTAGAAGCCGCCACATAGATCTTCGCGCAGTCTGCCCCTATAAACACCATGCCACAATCATTTTAAACCTTTTACGCCACTGAAAGCACCAGGAAGGGGACAAGCGTTCAGTCCGACGAGGCCCGAGATTTGAACCTTGGACCATCGCCCCCCTTATGGGGTTTGGATGAACCAATTGGTCTACACCTCGGACCTTGTTTTTTTTTTTTTTTTTTTTAAATTTTTTTTTCAAATTTTTTTGTTTAACATGCAAAGACTAGGGCTAATCCTAAGGATGCAATATGCAAGAAAAGCAAAACACTATTCCTAAGATTATATTAAGGGATGAAATTCAACCAATATAAAGAGGAATGATATAAGAAGGCACTAACTAAGAGGAGATGAATGATTCTATGCTAAAGACCAAATAAAGAAAAGTGGGAACCTAGACTAAAATAGAATATAGGAAACTTATGCTTGGAGAATGGAACAAAAATACTAAAAATAAAGGTATGACCTATGCTAAAGAAAAGAGAAGACAATGAACCTAAACCTAGAGGAATAAAGCAGAGAAGAAAATGCATATTGATAAAAAAATAGAAGCTATAATTATGGATAGAATGTAGAATATGAATGGGAAAGGTTGCAAGATGACTTAAATCCATAAATCCAACCATACTGAGTAGATAATTACCACATAGGGTTACTTATGACCACACATTTTGGCTATTGACTACAGAGGGTAGTTGAGACTATGGTCCAGAGGTAGGTCATAGAACAAAACAAAGGAAAGTTGATTTGGAGAATGCCTAGAGGGAAATAGATAATTGTTTTTAACCTAAACTAAACATAATGTTGAGGACAATAAAAAAAACTATGCTAATGGCAAAGGAATATGAAAATTATATCCTATGGAAATAATAAGGATGCTCTAAATGCAACTATCTTAAAGAATGCAACTATGTTAAAAGAATTCAAAGCAATTTTAAAATTCAAACATCTATGCTAAGAATAATGGAAACAAAACTAAATTAAAGCAATTAAAGTAACCTATGCTGAGAACATATAAAAAACTACTCTAAGGCAATAAAATTCATCTATGCTAGAAACATAAAGCAACTAGTCTAAAGCAAGGAAAACAATCATGCTATGGAAAGTAAAAAACCAACTATATTAAATAATTCAAAAGTACTTAATCTAGTAAAATGAAAGCGATCTATACCAATGAAATCAAACAACTAAGCTAGGAAATATAAAAGCACCTATGATGAAAGATAAAATCCAAACTATGCTATGGAAATATAAATAAATATGCTAATGAGTCATGCACCATTGTGTCAAGAATGCTAGGAAAATAAAAGGCACCTATTCTAATGAAATTAGAGGCAAGCTATGATATGAAAAATAAAAAAACTTATGCTAATGAGACATGAGACATTGAACCAAGAATGATAAAAGAAACTATACTAAAGAAGTTAAAATCAACTATGGAAAGAAAAGCAAAAGAAGTTATTCCAAGCAAATGAAAACCAACTAAACTAAAGAATGTGAAAGACTATGACAAGAAGGTAAAATACACCTCTTCTAAGGAAATAAAAGGCTACCTAACTATTGTAACTAAACTAAAGAGAGGAAGCTTAAGAGAATCTAGGGGACTAAATAACTATACTGAGGAGATAAATATCTATGTCAATTTAAGAAGTGAAAATATTATGTTAAACTAAACTTAAAATTGACAAGCAAACAATGGCAGAGAAAATAATGGTAATGTTGATCTATATTAAACTAGCTTGAGCCACTAACTTGTGAACCTACACTTGTTTTTAGATGAGTCTTTTGGTTGAGTCTAAGACTATGCTTGACCATAGGAAGTGGTTGTTGACTATAGGATGCAGTTGATGACTGCATAGAGAAATTGAACTTGAGTCTAGGTTGATGGATTGAGCCTCAGTGTAGATGAAATGATGTTGTTTTTGAAGACACTGAGTGCTTATAAGCTTGTTCTTGTTGTTGAATGGGATGAGTCTATTGGTTGAGTATGAGACTATGCTTGACTGCATGGATTAGTTGTTGACTACATGATGTGGTTGATGACCACAAAAAGTGGTTGAATCTAAGTTTGGGTTGATGGATTGAGTCTCATTGTATATGTAATGATGTTGTTTTTGAATATATTGAGTGCCTATGATAGAAATAAGGAAAAAAATTCAATAAAAATATCAAGATAGAAAAAGAACAATGATAAACCCAAAATAAAGCACACAAGTCATGTTATGTTAAAAAATAAATATGACAAGACCTTGTTACTCCTATGGCCTATGCAAAACAAAAGGTGCCTAATGTGCTAAGGGTAGAAATCCCCACCGTGATTTCCATTTTTGTAACCAAATAAAAGCACCATGCCATGAAAACAACAACAATATTTTCTATTACAAAATAAGTCTTTTGAGTTACAAAACAAAATTTTAGTTACAATATAACCTCCAAGATGGAGGGCTTCTTTTATACAACAAGTTTATGGTGCTACAAAAATATTTTTCTTTTGACCACCCTCAAGTTTTTGGGAAGGTTTTTTTGAGTCTTGTTGCTTGACCTCCCAAGACTCTATTCTAATCCCAATATTTACACATAAACCCATAAAATAAGGTTGTCAATAACATCTATTTGACCTCTCTAGATGAGGCCCAAATCCATAAAAATGTTACAAAACTTACAAAAACCTTTTCAAAAAGCTACAAAATGTATTAAAGAGGTTATGAAACCCTAGAAGGAGGTCTACCTTACCTTGATTATCTTATTTTGTTAGCTTTTTGTCTTTGTTTGTGACTCTATGTGGTCGTAGGAAGCAGTTGTTATTTGTAGGGAGTAACTATCAGCTATAGGGAGTGGTTCAATTTATGTAGTAATAGAGAATGACTATCCTTCTATTGTTAATGGGGATATAATATTTGGTGTGGGTCTTATTGGTGGTGTTTAGAGCCAATAGTAAAAATTTGGTGTTGATTGGACACCTAGTTTATGAAAAACTATGAATGGAAGACTTGTTGACTCTTCAAAGAAGCTCCATTGGCAAGGTATTTTGACACACAAAAGGGGAGCAATCTCTCAAAATAATTAGAACTCTCAAAGGAGAGAAGGAGGGTTAACAAAATTTTGCTAGGGTTTTGGTAGCACCTTCATATGTTCTTACCAAATGAATTAATAAGGGGGGATTGATAGAACTTGTGAAGGGGTAAGGGTGGTCAAGTGGAGATGATGTGGAGATGACATGACAACCAATTGGAGGGTGACAAGACTAAGGAAAATCTAGGAATTTCCACATGGACTATGCACCCTAAAAATTTCTTGGCCTTAGGTGAGGTGAGCGGTCACCCACCCAATTTCCATAAATTGACCTTGGGGAAAGTGAAGGACATATTTGGACATGTGAGCATTGGGTTATGTCGCATAATTTAAAATTCACAAAAATATGCAATAGATGATGAGGACTCAAAAATTTATTAAGAATATTTAATAGGTTTGACTTGGGCCTTGGTGGGAAATTTTAAATTCAATTGAAATTGCATGGAAATGTGTGGGGGAGGATCTAGGAAGTTAATGTGGGAATTATTATGGGGCATTAGAATTTATAGGGATTGGGTTGGGGATTTTAATTTTAATTTTTTTGCATCATGTCAAGGGTTTAGCTATGGCTATAGGGGAGTGATTAGAGGTTAATATAGGAGCTATATTATGGGATTTAGGGGATAAGAAAGGTTATGAAAATTTTGAGGTGGATTGGAAGAATTAGGAGGGTTAATAGGGGATTAGATGAATTAAATGAGAGTAGGGGAGATTAGGGAAATATTAAGAGGAACTTAGGAAATTAGGAGAAATAAAGGAATTTAAGAGGAATTAAGATGTTGAAGGGGGGATTTAGAATAAATAAAAGAAATTAAATGGGAATTAGGGAGATTAGAGAGAAATGAGGAGAATTTAGAAAAACTAGAGAGAAATTAGAAGAGTTTAATGGAATTTGGGAATTTTAAAGAAATTAATTAGAGAAATTAGAGGAATTTAGGGAAATTGGATAGGATTTCATGAATTGGTAAGGGTTTTGCGATAATTTAGGTATTTTGATGAATTAACCAAGATTTCAAAGGAAATTTAGAGGTTTTGATAGGTTGATTGGGAGATAGGCTTAGGTGGCTACAAAATTGGCTAATTTTAGGTGTCTATAGTAGCATGATTTTCCCTTTAGATACACTATACCTATAAACCATTCAAAATAGCTAAGGATCCTTTGCTAGGTCATAGCCACCCTTTCAATCCACATATCTTCTTAACTACCTACTCATATGACTATTTGCATTGGCTCCTTGTCTGCATGGTTGCCTTCTATCACAATTGGCTTGTTGCACATGCTTAGTCATAAAATCAATCCCCATAATCAATATTTATCTACATTTATATTTTGCCAACCTAAACATAGATCGTTAATATCTATCACATATTTGTCAAACTATTACACTCCTGCAAACCGCAAGACTCTTCTTACCATAATAAGAGTATGTGCACATAATCACTACTACAATAATCTCAATATTTCTCCTTTATACATAAGGACAAAAATAAAAACATATTACAATTATCCTTAACATTACAATTAATCAAAAAATCACCCTTTATGGCTACATCAAATACATATATCTCATACCTATTATTTTAACATATTACATATTTTTGGCCTTGTCTAGAGGTAAATAAATACTTTGAAACATCACTTAATCATTTAAAGTCCCTTTTGGGACATAAGCATTTAAAGTACCCCATGGGGCAATTATTTAAAGTCCCTCTTGGAGCACATACATTTAAAGTCCCCCATGTGGTAATCATTTAAAGTACCTCTTTAGGGTAAATATTTAAAGTCCCCCTTGCAACAATCATTGAAAATTTCCCCTTTAGGGTAATAATTTAAAATCCCTCTTGGGACACATATTTAAAGTCCCCCTCGGGGTAATAATTTAAAGTCCATCTTGGGCATAGACATTTGAAGTCCCCTTGTGGTAATAAGGAATTTCAAATTTCCCCTTGGGCATACTCACATGAAAATAAACCCTTTGCAACATTCAAAAAAATAGGGATTCCATTTAGGTTATCACCACATGATGTATATATGTATCTGTAGACACTGAAAACATATCATGTGTAGGGGACTGCTCATATGGGCATCCTAATAGACCATATGAATGATATTGGACCATTTCAAGACAAAGTAGTGGTTCTAACCACTCAATTTGGTAAGAGTTGGCATACTCAGACTTAGCCATGGCTGACACCCACAACTAACAAATCTAGATGTGCCTCAGAGCCATGGCTAGCCCTAAAACTATTTTGAATTCCCAATTTAAACCAAATGCAGTTACAACAACTATGATGATGGTTTTTCAAGAAATTTTAGGTGAGGAAGCAACTAGAACCTTCCTCCCAACCGTCCCAACCTCTTGGTTCTTGATATTGGTTTCTCCATGAAACTAGACCAAGGACTTAAGAAGGATATAAGACCCCCTTTCAAATTGGGGAAAAGTTTGGAATATTTTTGAATTGAACGTAGCAAAGGTCTACAAAATTGTGGAGTCATTAAAAAACCCTTGAGGAGTGCTTAATTGCTACCAACTTGTAAAATATTATTGCATTCAAAGCTATGGAAGATTCAAGAGTCTAAGGAGATCAATCATCCCAATTGAACCTCTTCCACATCCAATTCAGAGAATTAACATTGTAAATCCATGAAAGAACACATAGGTGACCCTTGATCATTAATTCCATGAAGGAAATTGAGGATCCAAGCCTTGATTACAAGAGAAAGAGGATTTTCTCCTCAGTCGTGACTATCAACCATGACTAACAGTGCTAGCTGCACCTCAGATCCACAACAAGGGTTTGATCTTTGATTTATTTTATTTTAGCCATAAATTTCTATGTCAAATATGTATTTACGTAGATCTGAATTATATTAGTTTTCTTTCATGCATTTGTAAGATTAAATTTAAGAATTATAAGTATATTTGCTTCCATTTTTCTTGTATTTGTCAATAGAGACTAGTTTCATTGAATTTGATGCATTTCAAGCTTTAATAGTTAATTAGGTTGCCTAATTGCTATATTTCTTGTTTTCTTTATAATATTTATAGTAATATAAATATTTCATGCATATATTTACTAGTTTACATGATTTATTGCTATGTTTTTCATCATTTATGCAATTGTCCATCAAGTGCCTCATCAAGAGAGGCCTCCTTTGCTATTAACCCCTTTTATATTGTTTCTTGAATGTAGGTTTATAGGATATGAGAATTTCAAAGTATTCTTGGCAATATATTCCTCCAAACATGTGAGAATAAGGCTATCTTTGGGTTTGAGAAGTTCATGTCCATTCTAGAGAGTCTACGGATTACAACAATACCTTTTTAGGGGCCTCAAAATATTGTATCAATTGTATTAAGGATTTGGGTATCCCTAAGAGGGACATATTTGTAATTGGGATTTGACAAAGTTTTAATAAAAGAAACCTTACTTTCTTTTTAAATTCATTGTTGTCCATATTTTTATGTTTTAATGCTTGATGTTAATTGATGCACTAGTTAGGTGTATGCTTTTTAGATTGGTACAGATGTAAATCACAATGGGAACCTACAAATTACGCTGTAGATGACTGATTTTCTATGTTTTTTTGTTGTAGATCTCCACCATGGTTAACAACCATGGTGAAAAGTATCAGCCATGCTTGATAGCCATGGTGAATAGTATTAGCCACACCAGATAGCCATGACTAATAGAGAACATAAATACCCCATCTAGAGGAGGTATGTACACTCCTCGTGAGATAGAGCTAAGCATGGGATATCCCATCATGGGAGCATATATCAAAATCATACACCTCATGGATTTACTAGATCTACTGAAGAGTACATTTTGGAGGAGAGAGCTACAACCAAGTTGGTTCCCATCCATACTCGAGCTAAGGGTGGTTCTAGGTCCCTGCTAGTTCAAGATAGACAAATAGAAAATTTGTCCATTCAGGGGCAAGAAGAGAGGGCTGCTTCAGATCGTAGGCCCATTAAAAATCCATATAATAATGAAAAATAAGTTTATGATTGACACAACTAGACTTGGAGAGAATGGTACTCCACCAAATCAACCATGGAAGACAAGATAACTTGAGGATCTTGATAAAGTCCTAGCGCAATTAGAGTATAAACCATCATTTGTGCAGTATCATTATATAATTTCTCGTAGTGAGATCACATGAAGGAATATAAGAGAACCCGATGAATGCTCTAAGAATTCTCATAGTATATGTGCCCCATCAACCTCTGTGGGCACATATTACAGATAATAATAGAATACAAATTCCATATACATAGAAAAAGGTAAGAGCGTGGCAAGCAAGTCCATTGGGGGACACACTAACAAAGCTGCCTAAATAGAAAAAATCCACAAAATACCACATAAGAATGATCTCATAGATCAATCACAAAAATTGGTGTTATAGCAATGGTATCAGATATTACAAGATCAATTGGAATATGTACATGTAGAGCGTGAGCACCTAAAAAATGAGGATACTCAAATATAGAGGTTGTTAAGGCAACATATTTTTGAGCAACACATGCATAAGCAATGCATCCTACATCAAAAGGATCATGCTAAGAGAGAGGATTAGTTGGCTCATTCCAATTTACCCCCTTAAAATTAATACAAGGAGCGCACACATAGATGAGCTGCTTCACAACCTAAATTGCACCCTAAACACATTAAAAATTGTACTCACCATAAGACCCAAAATATGATGCAACACCAAGTACTTGAACATCATGGGCATACATAGTATGAGAAAGTAGAAAGAGATGAGTAAGAATAAGAATATCCTAATATCTCCTTAGTGGACATGGAGGATGAGCCTAGTCCTCCACCTCGACCCAAGAAGAGTTTACCTCCTAAGGCTCCTCAAAGACCTCTCAGAGAAGAAGAAATTCTATATTCGAAGGCCTATTAGGCCCTGACAGATAAGGTTAGAGCAATTGAAAAAAAAATGATGGCTTATCAAAATCCAACCTTAAAAAAAATACACAATGATACTTTATGTCCTTCAGTGCCCATTCAAGTGTATCCTGATCACTTCGAGATGCCAAAGCTAGAGAAATTTCAAGGAGAGTAAGATGCTCAGGAATATGTCATGAACTTTATGGATATGTGCTTTCAGATAGAAAGCAATGATTCTCTATTGCTAAGAACCTTCATCACAACCATTTCAAGCCCTTCTTGAGAGTGGTTCAACCAACTTAAGAGGTAAAACATAACCAACTTTGAACAGCTGGCCAATACATTTCTTGAAAACTTCTCCTTCAACATCAAGAAGAAGGTAAACCTATTTGATTTGGCTACTTTAATGCAACACGACAATGAGCCGATCATGGATTATAGGAAAATATGGAGAAATTTAAAGGTAAAGTTGCCATTTTTTATTCTGATCACAGAACTAAGTTGGATGTTTACAAAGAGTTATATGAAGCACATATCATTACTGTTATAGTTGCAATAGTATCAAAAATTTGAGGAGGCCTTGGTGTAAGCCAAGGTAATTGAGTACATCAAGTTATAGGAGGGTAACTTGAATCTCCAGAACAAGAAGGAGTAGAATAAGAAGAACACCCAAAATCAGAATCACCAAGCCAAGCTGGCCCATGTGAACCAAGTGGTGTTAAAACTCCAGAAAGGGGATAAGGGATAGCAACAAAACTATCAAGCCCAACATCCTCCTATGTGATATGACCAGTGCAAAAATAATAATAATGGTAAAAATAAATAGCAATACCCCCATCGCTAGTTCACACCATTATCAGAGTTGATGACATCATTCTTCCATCAACTGTGTGAGGCTAATGCCATAAACTTACTAGAGATAAAATTGCAAGACCCTAATCAACCTAAACCAAAAGAGTATAGGGATGATCTGTATTGTGCCTACCACATAATGAAATGACATGATATCGAAGGATGTTATAGTTTCAAATACATGGTGCAAAATATGATTGAAAAAGGTTTGTTAATTATGGATAACCCTCAGGCTTTAGAAAACCAAAATATGGGGATCTTCAAGAACCCCTTACCAAATCACAAGCCACCAAGGAACAATGCCAGTCATGTGAATCAAGTTTCCAACTCAAGGATTCGTAGGCATGGCCAATGTTGTCACAAGATAAGAGAGGTATGAGTGACCAAATCCACCTCCAACTCCAAGTAGGGTGCAATTTGTGCTTTCACAGAGGTCAACATAAAATATACCAAGCCCACAAACTAGACTGATGATGACAATAATGAGTAGGCTTATTCAAAGCCTACAGATAACTCTAGAAAAGTTGTCAATATATGAACTGATACAATAGTCTCCCAAGCACAGGGATATGCTCATGGACATCCTAAGGTCTATCAAAGTTCAATCCTAGGACCTTGAAGCATTTACAAATTTCATGGGACATGTGCAATAGTGAAGTGAGTCAATGATTTAATTTAATGATCATGAGATTAAAATGACCTCTATTACTATAGTGGACCCATTACTACATATAATTGCATGTGTTAACTACACACCCTTTAAATGTGTATTGATTGATACAAGGTCATCAATCAACATAATTACTACCAAGGCATTAGAATATCTAAAGTTTCCAAAATCGTACATTGTACCTTCTACCTTCATGTTGAGAGCATTTAATGATGCACTATGCTCAACAACAGGTGCTATATTTATTTTGAATAGGGTTGGAATGAAGATCATCCCTGTGATGTGTCATGTGATAGAAGGTGCAGTGCAGTATAACATCCTCCTGTGGAGGCCTTGAATTAGATAAATGCATTGTGTTCCCTTAATTTTACATAAATATATTAAATATATACATGAGGGATAAGTTTACATGGTTCCTTCCAATGAGGAGCCATTTAAATAAGTGAACCTACCCTATTTACCTAGAGATTTCATTCTCCCTTTAATGCACCTAGATATACGGCTGAAATCACCCATAAAACATCTAGAAGGTAAACTAAAATAGGTGAGTGCAAGACCTTCCTTGTTAGCACCACAACTATCAAAGCACACAATAGCAACTTCAACAAAGCATATAGCATCTACGATCCTTAATAATGATAAGAAGATTAAGGTAAAGCTAGGTAAGCAAGAGATAAAGCAAGCACCCAAAGTAGAAACTGTCGAGGTTCCTAGTCTCATGGATGAAGGGGATGCTCAAAATCAAGTCGTGGAGGCACCTTAGCCTACCTCACCTACTTATTTAGTAGGTTCATCTACATCACAGGTGACCGTACATTTGGTTAATCCCAAGCTAGCTAAGTATATAGTGTAGAACGTGATATTCACACCATTTATCGATACTACACAGGACATGGGTCAATATCAAGTCCATTATTTTTTTGTGGGGATAATGGTACCACTGCAGGTGCCACCCAACCAAACAAATTTCATTTATAGAGGTCTTGACCAACTTACAAATTACATGACCATAGATGAGGATGATGATGAACCATTCTCTGCAAATGTTCATTATTTGTCTAACCCTGTGTTCACCTTGTGCTATTTCAAATGTTACCATTGGCATGGTTATGGTCTAGGCTTATTTGAGAAAGGGAAAAAAACTCCCTACAAACCACAATAGTAGTTGCCAACTGATAGGTTTGGGTTGGGATACCATATCAAAGGATAGGATGAGCTTTTAGTAGTATCTCTAGATCATTTGAACCTTATTTTGGTGGATAATGTGGATTGGAATACTTATCACCCTAACCCTTCCTACATATGAAGGGGTAATAGGGTTGGTGATTTATGTTTCTATAGAACCACCTGAGATCTATCATGATAACACCATGGTAGAGGTCAATAGAGTAGACATTCCAAGAGCTGAATTGGACATTAAAAGTTGTGAAGTTGTTGACAACACTGGCATGCATATCCAGAATCTAGGTATAGCAATAGACACTGGATCAAAATTTGCTTCTAGGGAAGTGTAAGTAGAGTCCATTGTAGAAAGCGATGGACTAGAATGTGATTTTAGCATATATTATAATGAGTAGTCCTTGAACAATGAATGATATGAGGTTAAAACTAAGTTGGCCTACTTAGGCCCTCTACATTTAAGACATCTATTACCCATGGAGACAGTGAGTGGGAATAAGGGGTCCCTCATTGATGATAGTGGCTATGAGGAGCGGGCCTAACTTGGGCCTCATTTTTCTAATCACTCAAGGTGAAGGAATCATATACGATAGCTATGACCAAGATGAGACTAAGAGGGCCTATCTTGGGCCTCACTATTTATGTCATCATCATATATTGATTGACATCGATGAGATGTATCAAAGAGTATATCTTGGCCTGCACCTCAAAGTAAGACCACAAAATTTAGATATGAATTATCATATAGTCTTCCTTGATTCATCGACATATTAGTAGCTCCTTGAGCTCAATGATCCCATTTTGCAGTCTATTCATAGACTAGATCTAAATATTTCCATACCCCTAGAGCCACATCTCTGGTATGGGAATAGCACAAATAACATAGAGTTGCACACACATGGTCCTAGAGATATAATCCATTCCATCAACATGATATTCATTGATTTGACCACTCCACTTCACAATCCAACTGATCCTTCCAAAACATTGTATCTTAATTTAGATGCTATTGATTGAGATCACACTGATTCACCACTAGAGCTTGAATATTTCTTCCTTAACAAAGAAATATTGCAACCTTTCCTTTTTATACCAGGTTGTGCACATGATGTTTATCACGCTAAGGGAAATTTTGATGCAGGACCCTTAAACCTAGTTGATGACATCCACTTGATTCCTACATCTCACCGGCTTGAGGAGGGATAACATATGTCAGTAGAGGAAACCTTCAATGTGGATATCAGTGATGATCCCACTAATCATAAGAAGGTTAAGTTTGGAGAGAGTCTGTCTGTTGATGAACATGCCAACGTCATCCCTCTACTAAAAGAGAGACCTGATCTCTTTGCTTGGACATACAAGGATATATCATGAATAGATCCAAAAATGGTTACTCATAACCTTTTTCTAGACCCCTCTAAAATTTATATCAAGTAAAAGCTTAGGAATATGCATCCAACCATCACTTTAATGGTTAAATACGAGTTGCAAAAGCTATTGGATGTTGATTTTATTATCTCCATCGACTATCCAAAATGGATATCAAACATGGTACTTGTAGGAAAACCTTATGGAAGGATTTGTATTGGTATATATTTTAGAGACCTCAACAAGGAAACACTAAAGGATTCATTCATGTTGCCTAACATAGATGCTCTTATAGATGCAATTGCAGGTCATGAGATGCTCTCCCTTATGGATGGTTTTTTTGGTTACAATCAAATTCGAATTAAAGCTGAAGACCAGCATAAAATTGCATTCACAATGCCAATGGGATAATTCTGTTATAAAGTTATGCCATTCAGCCTTAAAAATGTTGGTTCCACATATCAGCAAGCCATGACATACATTTTCCATGACTACATGCACAAAATATTAGAATATTATATCGATGACTTATTGGCAAAGTCAATGATGTGTTTGAAGCATGCAGAGGTTCTCAGAAAGGTCTTTGATCACCTAATAGAGCATAATGTCAGGTTGAATCCCTTAAAGTGTGTATTTGGCATAACTTCAGGAAAGCTCTTGGGATTCATCATTTTAAAATTAGGGATCAAAGTCAAACTAGTGAAGGTCAAGGCCATACTAGAAATAAGTCCTCCCACTAATATAAAAGAACTAATAAACCTGCAGGGCAAAGTAGCATCCATAAAGCAATTTATCGCATAATTATCAAAAAAATACTGACCCATGAATTGACTACTACACAAGGATGTCCCATTCAACTAGAATGAGAACTGCCAAGTGGCCTTAATTGAAATTAATGTACACTCCTCGTGAGACAGAGCTGAGCATGGGACATCCCATCATGGGAGCATATATCATAATCATACACCTTGTGGATCTACTAGATCTGTTGAAGTGTACATCATGGAGGAGGGAGCTACAACCAAGTTGGTTCCCATCCATACTCGAGCTAAGGGTGGCTCTAGGCCCCTGCTAGTTCAAGATAGACAAATAGAAAAATTACCCATTCAGGGGTAGGAAGAGAGGGCTACTTCAGATATTTGGCCCATTCAAAATCTAGACAATAATGAACTTAATAAGTTTATGATTGACACAACTATACTTGGAGAGAATGGTACTCCACCGGATCAACCATGGAAGATAAGACAACTTAAGGGTATTGATAGAGTCCTAGCACAATTAGGGTATAAACCATCGATTGTGCACTCTCATTCTATGATTTCTCGTAGTGAGATTACACAAAGGAATATAAGAGAACCCAAAGAATGCTCTAATAATTCTCGTAGTATATGTGCCCCATCAACCTACGTGGGTACAAATTATAGACAAAAACAAAATGCAAATGCCATCTACACAGACATAGGCAATATTATGGCAAACAAGTCCATTGGGGGACACACTAACACAGCTGTCCAAATAGAATAAATCTACCAAATATCACATATGGCTGATATCATAGATAAATTACAAAAATTGGTGTTAGAAAAATGGTAGCAAATCTTCCACAATCAATTGGAAGATGTACATGCAGAGCGTGAGCACCTCAAAAATGAGGATACTCAAAGATAGAGGTTATTAAGGCAACACATTTTTAAGCAACACATGCACGAGTAATGAATCCTACATAAAAAGGAACATGCTAAGAGAGAGGATCAATTGGCTCATGCCAATTTACCCCCTTAGAGTGAATACAAGGAGCACACTCACATACGAGCTACTTCATAGCCTAAATTGCACCTTGAACACATTAAAAATTATACTCACCACATGACCCAAAATACGATGCAACACAAAGCACTTGAACATCATGGGCATACATAGTACAAGGAAGTAGCAAGATATGAGTAAGAATAGGAATATCTTGAGATCTCCGTAGTGGATCAAAAATCTGACAGAGATCTTCGATATGGTTGGTAAGTTTATTTGATTTGGCTATAAGTTCATCTACATAGTCTTCCACATTTTTGTGCATTAGATCATGAAAGATGTAGATCATGTCTCGTTGATAGGTTGCCCCAACATTTTTAAGGCCAAAGGGCATGACCTTGTAGCAAAAATTCCCCCAAGATGTTGTGAAGGAATTTTTATGTTGATCAGCTGGGTTGATGCGAATTTGATTATATTTAGAAAATCCATCCATGAGGGAAATCATTTCGTGACCTGCGATGGAGTCTACGAGGGATTCAATGTTGGGTAAAGGGAAGTTGTCCTTGGGATAAGATTTTTTTAGGTCACGAAAGTCTGTGCAAATGCGAATGTCTCCGGATGGTTTGGGGACAGGGACCATGTTGGATACCCACTTGGGATAGTCGATGGGTATTATGAAATCAACGTCTATGAGCTTTTAGAGCTCAAATTTTACTATCAATGCAATAGTTGGATGCATGTGCCACAACTTTTGTCTTACTGGTTTGGCATTGGGATCTAGTATAATATTATGCACTAATACGATAGGGTCAAGTCCTGACATGTCTTTGTAAGACCATGTGAACACTTTATATTAGGAAGTTCATGAAGGTGATGCACTCTTTGAGTGAGAGGCTAGCGACTAATTTGAGGATGTGTGGATTTTATGGATCGTCATTGATGTCTACATCGATCGTGTCTTTGATGAGCATGTGAGATCCATCGTGCAATTATTCAGGGATAGGAATGAGATTGAAGTCATAGATGACCTCATTGAACTCATACTTATCATCTATGTAAATGCCTATTTGATAGACCTAAGGGGTTTGGGAAAACGTGGATGAGAAAGGGGCATTTTCCACTCGCAAGACGTGAGGAGAGATAAGAAAGTCTCTAGGTGCTGGTATATGTGAGATGTGTGCTAGATTGATAAAGTTTGGGTTTAGGGTATCATCTCGAATCCGCTGGTGGCTATAGTGGAGGGGAGAGTGTAAATTTACCTCAACCATGTTAATATATATTGAAGGTGAATTAGGTGGGGTAGAATCCAGTGATAGAGGTTGGATAAGTTGTGCGCATCCTAAGAGGCTCAAGGGATATCGTAGGATGACTGGTGGTGAACAAGGACGAGAGGCTTCTCTCTGTAATTGTCTATGTATAGGCGAGAATACAAGAAGATGTATCAATCATGGGTCAGGAAAAACCAAGTTTGGTTATATAGGTGGTGGATCAGATGGGAGTGCATCCAAATTTATTGGTGGTGTAGCTAGAGATAAGGTAGAAAAGTTTTTTGTCGATCTTTGAATATCATAGAACAAGGAGGTATCAGGCATAGAATATTATTGGAAGAAATAATAGGGCAGGATGATGGTTGATATGGGCAAAGGTGTGTCTTATAGCATATCCATGTCAATGTATTCTTCCAAGATATGTGTTGGGTGTGGAGGAGGATGTAAGGATAAATCTTGGATTTCATATTCTAATGTATAGACAACAGTTGGGTGATAACCTAGGCCAATTTTTTTGATAGGTGATTGAACACAAGGTTTAATGGGTGTACGTAGGCCTTGCTCATAATGACCTAACCCAAATCCATGACAATGGAAGCATTGTAGGTAGCGTAAGGCAAATTGAGGGTTGGATAGGTGTGTAATTGCATCACCAGAGCTAGATTGTGGTGGTGAAGAAGTTGGTGAGGGGATCGAAGAGTCTACTCATGCATACACAAAGTTGGTGTGGTTTTCAGGACTTCCTAACTATATGATGGTTCCAATAGTCAACACCGAGGTTGAGGGATAGCCAAAATATTGGGTATATTGGATAGGGGTGTCACATACACGGGTTTCACGTATGTTATAGTCTCCTAGACCATTGTTTTTCATGAAGATGGATACATGTGGTGTGGCACGCTCTAGTAACTAGGGTGGCGTATTCGAGTCAGAAGAGAAAGGAGAAATTTGGGATTTTTATTATGGTGGTAGTTGAAGGGTGTGAAGGTTCATCCAATTTGGGTGTTGGTTTTTTGGGTTCATGATGTTTGGTTGTTGTGGCTTGAACAGGCTATTTGTTCTACATAGGTAATGGCATCAGTGCAGGTGCAAGGATGCGTGGAGACATGAATGACTTAGGTTTTGGTCGAAAGGGAAGAGGCGATGTATACGGTGTATAAAGGATAGGGGCTTCCATATGTGAGGGTGGAGGAGGTAATATGGTCGGTTGTGTGATGGGTGGCAATGATGGTTACGACACCGCGGGTGGAAATTGGAATGGTAGAGGTTGGGAGGATTGTGGAGGCCATGAGATTGATGACAAGAAAGGCATGGTATCAGTTTTAGGTTGCAGATGATGCTAATGGTGCATATATCGAGACTTGTGGTGTTGATGAACACTGGGTTCTGGGGATGGAAATTGGAGAGGATATCGATGCTCCTACTAACTGGTGAGAGGATACAGGGAATAATTGGGAATATGAGAATGAAGGTGCAGGGGGAAGGTCTGTGACATTACAAAACTTAAAGGGATATCCATCGACTAAGACACAGTGAACAAGTCCATTATGGATGTACTTGAGGCAATGATAAAATGTGGATGGTACATGCTGCATGTCTCTGATCCAAGGGTGACCGAGGAGAATATTGTATTGCATTTCTCCTTGAATAATGTGAAATAGGATGGGGATCATACAGATGCCTATGCGAATGGGTAGAACTATGGATCCTATGATAGGTCTCATGGAACCATCAAAAGCACGTAGGTCTAGGGAAGGTGTAGCAAAATGTGCTGGAAGGAGGTGTAGGTGATGTAGGGCTGTTGTGTATATGATACTGATGGATGAGCCCGTGTCAACGAGTACCCACTTGTAGGTAATATCATTGATATTATCTTGTATGTTGAGGGGAGGGTCGAATCCTTCACAAATGAGTTTCATTATCTTATGGTCGTGGAAGCTAATTGAAGGTTGAAGGTATCATGGGATGTTCCCTATGAAATTGAAAAAAGCATTTGTGTCATGTGTCTCTAAGTCAATGGAACGTAGGATGTCATTCAAAGCCTCACAATGGGGTTGATACTACTGTAGGAGGTCGAATATGGATAGCCATGCGGGGGCATTGCATAGTTGATGGGTTAGACTACCACGAATGGTAATCACATTTTGAGGTGGTGGTGGTACAATATTAGGCATTTGGGGTGTTTGCAAGGATGTAAACTGGATAGGGGGAGAAACAATAGGTGTTGTCTGGCACGACGAGTACCGTTGGTTTCTCATAGTAAGGTTGATCATGCCTACTACTCCACGTTATGGAGGATCGCGCTGGACATTGTTGACTTGGTGAGTGGGTGTTGGAGGATTTATTAGAGGTCTAGGAGGATTGGGTCCCTTGTGATCCAATAGAGGGTTTTGGAAAATTCCTAGGTGTTGGTTCTATAGGGCTAAAGGGTTTGCTACCTAAATAGTGACCTTATCGATTAGGCCTTGAACTTGCCCTTGAAAGGAGCGATATGAATCGATATTATGGCCACGCTACCTATAAAAGGGAAAAAAGAGTTGCTTGTTATAGTCATGAGATTTAGGTGAATTTGGATCCAATGGGCAGATATTGGGTAGAACAAGATGGTTTCCCTCATACAATCTATGGAACAAGGTTGGTAATGGTTTAGATAAGGGTGTAAAGTTGCACGGTGGACCCTATGGACGCATGCCATGGTATTGTTGTGGTTGAGGTGGGACAAGTGCATTAGCTTGGAGTGCTTGCTATTGTGGTGTATAGGGTGGAGGAATCGGTACTAGTTCTAGGGTAGCAGCTGCGACTTGGTTGGTTTGATATGGTCATGGGTAAGGTTGATTCAGTGTAGGTCTATTGAAGTGGAAGTTGGAGTTATAGTTGGTTTTAGCTCTCAACTTAATCTTCTCAGACTGGACCTTAATATCTTCGATCATTTTTGCTTGTGAGATAGCATCTTCAAAAGTGCGACTTTGGTGAAGTTGGAGGGATGTGGAAATGTGTTTGTGGCAACTCATGGAAAAGAGTGGCATAATCTACAAGGTGGGGAGGCTATGGGTGGGATCATGAATAATAAATCTCCATTTGATAACAAACTCAGTAATGGGTTCATCGTCTACCTGTCGTAAGGCATAGACATCAGAAAATGTGGTCTTTTTCTTGATGTTGATGGAAAAGTGCTCTAAGAAGGAATTGGCCAGCTACTCAAAGGTGTACAAGCTATGGCGTGGTAGCATGTTGTACCAATCCAATGCTAGTCCAACAAGGAATAGGGAGAAGATATGCAACATAAGAGGGTTACTGCTATGTAGCTATTAGCAGGATGAGCGGTAGTTGCTCATATGTTCTCTGGGATCTTCCTTGCCTCTATACTTGTCAAATTTTGGTATTTCAAAGAGATAGGGATAAGGAGAGATAGTTACTGATGGATGTACTGGTTCATTACATAGTTCATCATAGCAAGGCTTTTGTGGTCCATAGCTAGAGGTGTGTAGGTTCAAAATTTTGACTTCATCTCACAAGATTTGAAGTTTGGGTGTCATAGGAGTCGAGGATTGGGCTATGGTAGGCTAACCTTGTGGATGTGGTGGATATTGGTATTTTTGTTCTTCATAATATTGTGGGTAATACTATTGTGTCTAATCATGATAAGGTAGGTATTGGGTGACGTGTGTTGTCATGTCTACAGGCACACTAGATTGTGGGGTAGGTTTCTATTGAGGATAATAATACTGTGACTGGGAAACATGCGGTTGTGGCATGGGTACTTGTTGGTTTGGAGCCTACTGTACTAGTTGGATTGGGGGTGGCAATGACCAAATTTTAGGAGGCATAAATAAGATAGGTGTACATGGTGGTAGCGTAGGTGTTGGTGCTACTAGTGCTAGGCGTGGTCGAGATGAGGTATCAAAATATGGGATCTGTCACTGCCCTGGAGGGTAGGAAGTAGGGAAGCTAAACTATGTGGAATATTTTGGTTGAGTAGGTGTATAAGTTGCCTATGTCGGTCCATAGGTAGAATGGATATGGGTAATGGGAACCTAAAAAGGAATAGGTGGCAGTATCCTAAAGGTTGTCATAGGAAAAAGTGGCTCCAAGGTTTGGGCGTCATGCACTACGGGTACCTAGGAGATAGGCAGGAAAGGTGCTAAAAAGGTGGGATAAGTTGCTGAGGTAGGAGCTTGGGTTGAGGGGAAAGTGTAGGTGTACACTCTTTCTTGGGTTTGCACCTCTTGATCCTAAAGAGGTTGTTGGGAAGTACCCTCAGATATGGTGAAGAACGACTCTTGAGAAGAGGATGGTTGGTATTCTTGTGAAGAGTACAGGTATGAGGTTTGAGGGAATTTTTGTAGTTATTACTGGGTAGGGATCTATTATAAAGTTGTAAGGATGGATTCTGGATTCCTACAGTGGACGAGGATGGGTCAGACACCATTCCTATGGTAGGGGCGAATGATGTGATCTCAGGATGGGTATGTTTTAGAAGGGAGGAATCATTCTCAAACAGGGATTGCGATAGATTCTGGAAGAAGGGATGTGCAAAGGTGGGTGACGTAGGCATGACCTCCTCATCTATGGTAAGGGATGGGGGAGATTGTCCTAGTACTATGTAGATCACATGGTCACAGAACATGGTCGACGAATTAGGTGAGGATGGGGCTGAAAAGAGCGGGTAATCCTCTATGAGTGAAGTAGCAAGAATTTCACTCAAAGTTGACATATCCTCATGAGGAATCATGTGTGTGAATTGTGCATCGGATTCTATGCATGAATCAGATGTTTCTATAATCCTCTCCTTCATGATAGAAGGAGTAAGAGTGGACTGACTAGAGGAAGGGGGAGGCCATTCCTCCATAGAGCGTGATTGATCACGCACTCTACTACGGGTGACCACAGGCATAGTGGCATGCGTAAAAGGGTATTTTAGAAATAAACCCTATGTGATGTAGACTCAACTATGTCTACTGTGCATGTGAAGTAAGTGACATGTTGTGTGTAGAAAAAAAATATATAGTGCAGTGTGTTGAGATCGGTATGTGATCATGCAAACAACAATAAACTGGAATCAATTCTAAATGCTAATAAAATAAAAGTGTTATGTTAATTTTATGTGTTGTAATGTTGATACTTCCTATGTAGAATCATGGGTAATGGAGTGAATACTCTAGCAAATTAGGAATTTCGTCAATAACAAACCTCTTGCAACACCTAAAGATGCACAAGATAGAATGGTACAACAACGTGCAAATGATGACTAGTATGGAAGGTGCAGTAAAATGGTATCCTGAAGGGGTGGAACTCACTATGCTAAATCAAGTTCACAATATCCTCTTATGAGAAGAGGTGGCACTATTTGAGACCTTCTACTGGCATACCCATGCTTTCGCTTCACCCTCGGGTGGGCTTAGTCAAGAACAATAGTTACCAATTCCACAAATTATACAAGCCTTGTGGATGAAGGTGCAAATCCTGTCCCACTCTGTAGGTAACCGTTGGTGATGAAATCCAGGGACCAATCACAAAAGTGGGGGATTTTACGATGATGAAATCCAAAAAAATGCTCCTGTGGGGCTGCTCGGTGTCTAGGGGGGTGAGCTAATGGAGAGTAAAACTCGATCCACACCAGTCTCAAACGATGGATTGGGGATGAAGTCTAATCTCACAACTTGTTTAAATACAACATGAGTGTGTGTTGGTTTGTGTTTTGATAACGGTGTATGCAAGATAAGAAACTAGCTACTTGCATTTTCAAAATAAAACTAATCCTAATGCCTTTTTGAAATCAAATGATTAGATAGCTTACAATATTTGTAAAGAAATGGTCTAGCCTAAATTCCTTTGTGAAGCAAACTAATATACTTTGAAAAAAATAGAAACATGAAATCTAAATGTGTTTGGAGTAAAGGGGATTATGAAACCCTAACTTGCACTTTCAAAATGTAAAATTCTTTTAGAAATGTAAGAGGGTATTAGAAACCCTGATTTCACATTAGGATGTAAAGTTCCTTTTAGGAATGGAAGCTATGAACGAAGGAAGAACAAATTATGTGCATGCCATATGCAAAAATAAAAGACAAATGCAAATTTATTTGAGAAATAAATTTTATACACTTGCTGGAAAGTAGAGGTCCTAAATTTTTTAGAAACCTAATTCTTCAACCACGTTGCAATGAACCCAAAACTAGGCCTCGTAATGGTCATTCAACTAGTCAGTGTATTTTTTACTTCCAAAACTTGCAATAGAGGCAGCAAAAATGAAAATGCCTACATTTTTATGCTAAGGGAGGTTTGCTTGGCCCCTGAAAAGATCACCCCAACTGATTTGGAGGTTCTTGAGGTGTTTGTGCTCAAATCATGACTCGGGTTACAAATTTGACCTAAATCATAGGGTGGGCTACAAATCAGGTTCAAAGGCTTTAAATCAGATATTTTATGGCCTATGAAAATTCCTAGGGCTTTGGAGGCTTTAGTGAAACATAATTCTGGTACTTGCAAGACACAAAAATAGAGGATAATATTAGATTTATAAGAAAAGTGAATCTAGCACTATCCGTTGTGGGTGTCCCATCGGGCGTTCCAAAATGGCACGACCAAAATTTGAAATTTGATTTAACAACAAGTAATAACACAAGTCATTCAGAAATATACTGCTTTATTAATTATCAATTTTGTATAGGTTACAAATAGGGAGATTTTACCCTTTTCTTTTCACGAATAAACAATATAGGCCTGATACCTCCTTCTAATGTCCCTCGGTGTAGGTGGGATTCTTTGTATGCGGGCCATCGTTGGGTTGTTGTTTTTTGGTGTTCTTCTCCTTCAAATCTATTGAATTACCTGAAAGAAACTTGCAAGAAAGGGTCAATACATTGAGGGGCTTGCCTTAGTCAGGCCCCATGTTTATCAAGATGAGATGATTGTAAAACCATAACAAAAATTGAAATAAAATATGCAAAAGATAATAATATGCTAAAACAGAGCTTACCTCCCAAATATGAGGTGATTTGGGGCTTGCAGACACACTTTGCGACCCAAGTCACTAATTGGAGTTTATAGACTAAACCTCAGTTTGATTCGAACCAGGGTTAGATTAAGAAATGTTATGTGGAAACATCACATTTCTTATGATAAATATCTCATCCTCACACATGTGTGAGGATGGATTAGGGCTAATCCTTATTAGGAGGTGCTTAAGCCAATTTAAACATGATTAAAGAAATATCTCAACAAACCCTAATCTCACACATGTGGGAGGATTTGATTAAAGCTAATCAAGATTAAAGGTTATTTTAATTAAATTTACCCTAAAAAGTGACTTAAGTCAACATTAAATTAGAATTTGATAACTGACTCATTAATTAATTTGGCGAACTAATACCCTGTGGGAGCCTCAATTATGTATGAATAGACCGTCGAATGATATTTTGATGTGCCAGATGTAATTTGGAAGGCTTATAAGGGTTTAGGACCTGAAAGCTAGTGAAGTAGTATATGGGAGTCTACACGATGCTATGAAAATCTATGGCGATCTACACATGACTACGCATGACTACAGCTGTCTATGCATGACTACACATAACTACAATAATCTACGCATGTCTAGGATGATCTACAATAGTCTACGCTGGTCTACAATAGCCTAGGGGTGCCTAGTACGAACTATGTAAACCTACAAGTGTCCAGAAGGATCTACAAGTACGTAGGTATAGTAGTTTGCAACTTTTGGGTGTCTACAAGGATATTCTGGTAAATTTTAGTAGATTTTGTATTTTATTTTCCTTCCCGTGTATTGATTTATAGCTAAATCCTATTGGAAAAATTAACATTAAATTTCATTAAGGTATTCAAAATTTATTTGTAGACGATTATTTATATTAGCCCATAACAAACAAAGATAAATTAGCAATAAAATATATTCTATCCGAAGAATAAATGATTAATTTTAGCCTTGAACACTATAATATTTTAGCCTATGCTAAAATATTATAGTGTTCATATGCTTCTATAAAATAATAAAATAACTTAATAATAGTCTAACATCCTCACCTTATTAGATTATCTGAAGTACATAGAGAGTTGCAAAACCACTCAAATTTGACACATGCAAGTGCCTTTGTGAAAATATCTACAACTTGTTCATCATTGGAAATGTTCTAGAAGTGAATCTTGTGCTTTAGAACTTCATATCAAATAAAGTGACATTGAGTGTCAATATGCGTTGTTTGTTCATGGAGCACTAGATTCTTGACCAGCTTCAAAACACCTTGGTTTTCTCAATTTAAGTGTATTGAAAGATTCTTCGAAAGACCCATACTTGAAATAATGATATGTAGTTATATCACTTCACACATTACTCCTCATGCTACATGATATTCTACCTCTATAGATGAAAGGTCAACAACTTGATACTTCTTGTTCTGCTAAGAGATAGGTATAGATCTAATATGAAATATATATCTTGACGTTGATTTTTTGTCATCTATATATCCAACATAATCTGAGTTCATGTATTCTTGTAAGAAGAATTTGTTATTTTTATTGTAGTCCAGGCCATATTTTTTTATGCCATAGACATAGAGTAAAACTTACTTCACTACCTTCCAATGACTGACCTTAGGTACTTGCATGTGAAGAACATACACTTATAATGAGAGAGGGGGATGAATAGTATAAGATAAAACCTTTTAATTTTTAATCTAAACAATAGCATTAACAATATCAAAGTAGTAAAAATTGCATAAATAATAACACACACGAGAGATATAATTTAATATGGTTCACCCAATGTGGGCTACTCCATGGAGAAAATATTTCCACTAGAATTTTCTCAAACAAATATCTTGGGAATCACTTCCCTATTACAATGTTTATGGACCTTTATCCAAAGGAAACACCAATACCCTAATGCTCTGGTTCATGGAACTCTATCCATAGGAGAACTCTTTCTCCACTACTCTGGTTGGTTATCTTCTAGAAGACTTTTATCCCCACTACACTGGCTTGTGGATCTCTCTCCATAGAAGACCTTTGTCCCCACTGCCCTTGTCAATTGATCTCCATCCACTAGAGATTGTTCTCCTCTACTCTATCACATTCAAAGCCTGCTCTCAATTCTGCTCAATCTCTATCTCAAATATGCACTAAACTTTGTTCTTGGTCTAGCAAAAATATTCTCTCAAATATGCACCAAACACTATCCTCAAATATGCCCCAAGCCTTAACATAAATATTGAACAAATCATCAATCAAGCCTTCTCTTAAATCTGCCTTCAAATATTCTCTAAGACTTGCTCAAATATGCCTTCAAGTCTTCTCAAAGACTTGCTCAAATCTTCCTTCAAGATTTCATAAAAGCTTGCTCAACTTTTTCCTCAACCTTTCACGAAAGCTTGCTCAAATTTTTTCATAAGCTTTCACAAAAGCTTACTCAACTCTATTCACAAGCTTTCACAAAATCTTGCTCAAATATGTCCACAAGATTTTATAAAAACTTGCTCAAATAACTAAACACATGTATACACAACACAACTTAAATCTCTTTTAGAAAAATCTCTTCACATAAACAAATAGATCTCAAAAACTTTCCAACAATGTTATGTCAAACACCCTTTTTACTCCACCTTTTATTTTAGAAAACCTTCAATCCAAACACACTTTAAACAAAGGATGATATGCCCATACCTTTTGCTTTGATGGAGATTATGTCTTCAAAACCTGTCTCACTCACAATTTCTTTTATAACTATAAAAGGTTAGCACAACACTTCTTTATGAGTTAGCAAACCTTAAATATGTGTGCCCAATTAAATTCCAAACCACTCTCTTGGTTTCTCAAATTATTGTATCAACTCATGTAATCAAACCCTTCAAAATATTTTAGCAAAACATAAAAACAATCAAAATACCTCATACACCTTTTAACTCCCTCTTAACACATTCAAAACAAAATCAGCAAGGATTCTTATTACTCCAATATTTCACTTTCAAAATAATTCAATATAACTTCCTTAAAAACTTAAATGCATGGAATAAAAAATTATTCCCTTATATCTCCCACTTATCATAAATACATTTCCAAAATAAATATAACTACCATTCAAAATAATATTCCAAAGCACTTAACAACTTCACTAAAGCCAAATTATTGGAAACATTTTTTATGGCAAAATTAAAAATTAATTTTCAAACCTTATACCTCTAAAGTTAGGCACATACCTTGTAACTTATAACCTTAGGCATCACTTTATTTAACCAAAAAATTAATGCCTTGTGCTCTACCTCCTGCAGAAATTGAACCCCCTCTCGTCTGCCACCTGTGCCTTAACTGTGGCCAAACCACCACGTGAGCTAAGCACTCATACAAAATCTCTATCGTGCTTACTACCATTTATTATTTCTTTTGGTGCTAAACTGCGTAAAAAAAAAACCTTCCCTCTCTACTACCATCGGGAATCGAATGCGAGACCTACCGTTCGCCAAGACTTAACGCTGCCAAGCCTACTACTAGGAAAACTGCATGGTTGGTGATAGGGGCATGCAAATTTATCTCTTTATTTTCATTATTCCTTTATGCCTTTAAAATTAAAAACCTTCGACCTTCTTTTCTCATGAAATTCGCATCAATCGATTAATCCAAACACTCACACATACATTTGAGAGACTTACTTTTGGCCTTCAAAAATTTATGGTATAAATACCATTTTTCCTCCTTGCTTGGATGTCGGCGGAATTTAAACATTAAATTTTATTCTTGGTGCCAAACTCACTTCTATTTATAAAATTATTATAATATAAATATTATAATTATTTTATAGTTAACCTTAGGCTATTCTCTTAACACTTTAATATTATAATAATAAATATTATAATATTATTTCCTTTGGGCCTATGTATTTCCTTCCTTTACGGTATTTAGGTAATATTTTGACCAACCATGTGAAGCTTTAACCAAATATCTTGAGCTTAAAATATAAATATTTTAACCCTCTTTTTGTTAGTTCCCTTGCACTAAGATGAACTGACTTTTTACATCAATAGGATTTGCTCTTAGTTGAATAGCCAAGGAAAATACCCTCATCACATCTTGAATCAAACCTACCCAAATTTTTCTCTTCTCGTCTTATGTAACATTTGCTTCCAAAGATTTTGAAATATTTTACTGTGGTTGGTCTTCCTTTCCAGAGCTCATATGGGGTTTTGTGGTGATTTACTCTTATTTGAGCTCTATTGATGATATACACTATTGTATGTACTGCCTCTTTCCAAAAATAATCTGAAATCTTAGACTCATTTAACATAGCTCTAGCCATATTTTCAATAGACCTATTTTTCCTTTCAACTACCCCATTTTGTTGAGGATTTCTTGTTGTTGAATATTCTCTTTTGATCCCATGTTGTTCAAAAAATTCTATGAATTCATTTGAGGTAAATTATCCTCCTGTATGTGATCTTAAACTCTTAATCCTTCTACCTATTTTATTTTCCACTAATTCTTTAAAATATTTAAACTTCTCAAGAGCTTATGACTTTTCTTTCAAGAAGGCTACCCAAATCATTCTAGAATAATCATCTATAAATAATATAAAGTAACTTTCACCTTGTAGACTCTTTGTACTTGTAGGACCACATAGGTAAGTGTGCACTAGTCTCAATGGATCAGATGACATAAATCATTTTGAGTTGAAACTTGTTCTAGTTTGCTTCCCATGTTGATATTGTGCACAAATTGTATTTTATGGCCTTTTTATCTTGGGTAAATATCTGACTGCCTGCTTGTTGCTTATTTTTACTATGTTTTCAAAGTTTAAATGACCCATTCTTCTATGCCACAACCAACTCTCATCTTCTTGTGATAAGAAGCACTTTTCTCCCTTAATCTCACTTAGCATGTAGAGATTGTTTGTAGTTCTATTTGCATCTGCAATGAGCTTTCCAATTTTAGATTTTCTGATCTCACATCTATTTGGATGAAAGGTAATCGTGTGTCCCTGATCATACAGTTAGCTTATACTTAGTAAATTATGTCTCAATCCTTTGATATACAATACATTCTCTATCCTTATTTTTCCATTATCTAATCTTAAAGTTCCTTTCCCATAGATTTTTGCTGAACCATTATTACCAAATTTAACTGATCCTCCATTAATTTCTTTAAGTACAAGAAATTTACTTTTGTCTTCTATCATATGACTAGAACAACCACTATCAAGGAACCACTATTTTCCTTTATCTTTTACATGAAGGATTGTTTGTACTAACATTGACTTAACTTTCTCTTGCTCTTTTCTTTCTCTCCTAATTGTTTAAGTTGTATTATTTTTTCTTGGTTCAAGAAATACCATTTTACACCCTTTAGCCTTGTTCCCAAAATTATTGTATTTATGACATATGACATCATCATTCATAAGAGGCGCAAAAGAATTGAAATTTCTAACATTTATTTTTCATATAACTAGTACAATGTGCAGCTCTATGACCATATTTGTTACATAAAAAACAATAGCCATGGAAGAGATTTTGTAACCTTTTGGAGTGCCTTGAATAATATAGTTGAGTGCTTCTTCTTTTATTGTTCCTATGATTGAATTTTGTCCATGGGTCTTCTTTGCCTTCTCATTTTATGTTACCTTTTCCTTCCAGAGTATTAGTATGAGTCATGAGCTCATATTTGTTTGATGTCTCTATTTCTTGAGAGCTTGACTCCTATTTCTATTTTCCTATCTTTATACCTTACCATAATTTAGTCTTTTCAACTTTCTTCCTTAGAGATAATTTTTTATTCCAATATTTCACACTTTGCCTATCTTATTATTAATAGTTCTACTATTTCCTGTTCAATTTTATTTCCCTCTTCCACTTTTACCTTGAGTTCTGTGAGATTTTGTAGAAGTTCCTTATTTGCTTCTTCATCCTCTTGAATTTGATCCTTCAAACTTGAGTTCTTCCTCCTAATTTTTTCCAAAGTTTTTAGATCAACGAAAAAATCCTCTTTTATGTCAATCATGTCCTCTTATTCATTTTTTGAGGTCATGTATCTTCTTAAGGGATCTTTCTCCAAGCTATTAGGCTTTTCATGAAGGAGCCCGCTCTAATACCAATTGAAGAACATACGCTTATACCGAGAGGGGGGCTGAATAGTATAAGATAAAACATTTTACTTTTTAATAGAAACAATAGCATTAACAATATCAAAGTAGTAAATATTGCACAAATCATCACACACATGAGAGACATGATTTAATGTGGTTCACCCAATGTGGGATACTCCTCGGAGAAAATATTTCCACTAGAATTTTCTCAAACAAATCTCTTGAAAATCACTTCCCTATTACAATGTTTATGGACCTCTGTCCAAAGGACAAACCAATTCCCTAATGCTCTAGTTCATGGAAATCTATCCATGGGATAACTCTTTCTCCACTGCTCTGGTTGGTGATCTTCTAGAAAACTTTTGTCCCCATTACACTGGCTTTTAGATATCTCTCCACAGAAGACCTCTATCCTCACTGCCCTGGCTAATGGATCTCTATCCACTAGAGATTGTTGTCCTATACTCTATGACCTCCAAATATTGCTCTCAATTCTACTCAATATTTATCTCAAATTTGTACTAAACTCTATTCTCTATCTAGCACAAATTTTCTCTCAAATCTGCATCAAACACTATCCTCAAATATTCCCCAAGCATTAACACAAAGCTTGAACAAATAATCAATCAAACCTAATCTCAAATCTGCCTTCAAGTCTTCTCTAAGAATTGCTAAAATCTACCTTCAAGTCTTATCCAAGAATTTCTCAAATATGCCTTCAAGATTTCACAAAAGCTTGCTCAACTCTATCCTCAAGCTTTCACAAAATATTGCTCAAATTTGTTCATAAGCTTTCACAAAAGCTTACTCAACTCAATTCACAATCTTTCACAAAAGCTTGCTCAAATCTATCCACAAGATTTTACAACAGCTTGCTTATATAACCAAACACATGCATATGCAACACAACTTAAATCTCTTTCATAAAACTCTATTCACATAAACAAATAGATCTAAAAATTTTTCCAACAATTTTCTATCAAAAAACCCTTTTTACTTCACCTTTTATTTCATAAAACCTTCAATCCAAAAATACTTCAAACAAAGGATGATGTGCCCATACATTTTTCTTTGATGGAGATTATGTCTTCAAAACCTGTCTCACTCACAATATCTTTTGCAACTATAAAAGGTTAGCACAAAACTTCTTTATGAGTTAGCAAACCTTCAAAATGTGTGCCCAATTAAATTCCAAACCACTCTCTTGTTTTCTCAAATTATTGCATCAAATCATATAATCAAACCCTTCAAAATATTTTAGCAAAACATACAAACAATTAAAATACCTCATACACATTTTAACTCCCTCTTAACACATTCAAAACAAAATCAACAAGGATTCTTATTACTCCAATAATTCACTTTCAAACTAATTCACTATAACTTCCTTCAAAACTTAAATGCATGGAATAAAAAATTATTCCCTTATATATCTCACTTATCATAAATGTATTTCCAAAATATATATAACCACCATTCAAAATAATATTCCAAAACACTTAACAACTTCACTAAAGCCAAATTATTTCAAACCCTTTTTATGGAAAAAATAAAAATTAATTTTCAAACCTTATACCTCCCAAGTTAGGTACATACCTTGTAACTTAGAACCTTAGGCATCAATTTATTTAACTAAAAATTAATGCCTTGCGCACTGCCTCCCATAGGAATAAAACTCCCACTCGTTTACCACCTATGCCTTAGCTATGGCCAAACTACCATATGAGCTAAGCGCTCTCACTAAACCTTTATCACACCTACTACCATTTATTCCTTTTGTTGGTGCCAAACTGCATTAAAAAATAACCTTCCCTCTCTATTGTCATTTGGAATTGAATGTGAGACCTGACGTTCACCAAGACTTAACGCTGCAAAGCCTACCGCTAGGATAACCGCATGGTTGGTGATAGGGGTATGCAACTTTGTCCCTTTAGTTTTCATGTTTTTATTTATGCCTTTAAAATTAAAAACCTTAAACATTCTTTTCTCATGAAATTCGCATCAATATATTAATTCAAACACTCACACATCCATTCGAGAGACTTACTTTTGACCTTCAAAACTTTATGGGATAAATACCATTTTTCCTCCTTGCTCGAACGTCAGAGGAATTTAAACATTTAAATTTTATTCTTGACACCAAACCCACTTAGGGTTATAAAATTATTATAATATAAATATTATAATTATTTTATAGTTAACCTTAGTCTATTCTCTTAACACTTTAATATTATAATAATAAATATTATAATATTATTTCCTTTGGGCCTAGGTATTTCCTTCCTTTAGGTTATTTAGGTAATATTTTAACCAACCATGTGAAGCTTTAACAAAATATCTTGAGCTTAAAATATAAATATTTTAACCCTCTTTTTTTCAATTCCCTTGCACTGAGATGAACTGACATTTGACATCAATGACAACATAACTACTCAAAATTTCCAACAACATGAACCTTAAAATATAGTTTACATCAAAGCTGATATTCGACCTGGTATTAGTTAGATATATAAAACTCCTAATCAATTGTTGATAGAGAGTTCCATTTACCTAAGGATATTTTTCATATCGAGATAGTTGTAACTCTATTTCCATTGGAGTTGCTTTGGGCTTACAATATGTCATGTAATATTTTTCAATGAGTGCCTTGGCATATTTCATTTGTGTGACCCTGATGTGGTTCTTTTTTTCACAACTTCTATGCCAAGATAATAATGTATAAGTCCTAGATATATCATTTCAAATGACTTCTTCAAGTCACCCTTCACTACTTATATCATCTCTTTTGAGCTACCAATGATGATCAGATCATCAACATAGAGCACAAGTATCTCTATTTCAAAACTTAATTTTTTGAAATAGATATTGACATTTAAGGGACTTCTCTTAAAACCATGTTGTAGGAGGTGATTATCAATCTTAATGTACCAATATCTTAGATTTTGTTTCAACCCATACAAGGACTTTATCAATTTGCAAATATTTTGCTCTTGTCGTTCAAAAACATATCCTTCAGGTTGAGTCATCTAAACTTCTTTGATATCACCATTCAAGAAGGCACTCTTCACATCCATCGAATGAAGCTTCCACTCGAACTGAGTTGTCATTGCACAAAGTACATGAATTATTGTCATATTTGTAGTTGATGTGAATGTCTCTTCATAATCTATACCTTCTTTTTTAGTATAGCCCTTTGCAACAAGGAAATTTTATGCTTGTCAATAGTTCCATATACCTTATACTTGAATTTGTAGACCCATTTGCAACCAATGGATTTCTTTCCAGTAGGAATATCAACTAGCTCCTATGTTTTTTATTCATAAGAGACATATATTATGCATCCATAGCTACCTTCCATTGAGGTACAATAAGTATTTATTGCACTGAAGTGGTTTCATGCTCCACCACTAAAGTCATAAAACCACTATCTTCCTCTTCACACATTTTTTCTTCTTCATATTTTTCTTTCTTGGCATGAAATATTTTAAGTACATGGTTGATTGGAATTGAGATCAAGAGGTGCATCTAATTTTGTATCTCTTATTGTGCTAGTATACCATCTTGGAAATTTCTTTTTTTTTGGGGGAGCCCTTGATTCAAGATATTCAAATTATAGGAGTATAGAAGGAGATCTATCTTTGCTATTTTCTAGTGTATCCAACTTCGAAGATTTGTCGAATACGACATCTCAAATTATATAAATTTTCTTGATTATAGGATCAATTAGTTGATGGCCCTTGGATTCTTCATCATAACCAAGAAATATTCATTGCAGATTTTTCTCATATAGCTTGCTCATTTTATTTTTTTGAATGTGCATGAAGGCTTTGCATCCAAATATACTTAGATGAGAAATGGAAGGCTTTATTCCACTCTAGGATTCTTCTAGTGTGACTCTTTGAAGAGATTTTATTAGTGCTTGATTCAAGAGATACACAACTATAGTGAGAGCTTTTGCACAATACTATTGCCCACGATGTACACTTGTGAGCATACATCAAACCATCTTCATAATGGAACGATTCCTCCTCTCAACAACTCCATGTGTTGAGGATTATAGGTTATAGTAAGCTATATTTTGATCCCATGTTTTGTGAGAAACCTTAAGAACTCATTGGAGGTGAATTTTCCCCTCGATATGAGTGGAGGGCCTTGATAGAATATCTCAATTCCTTATTAACATATTTTTGAAAATGCTAAAAAAATAGGAAATAATTTGACTTAAACTATAGGATAAGACCTCCATATTTTAGGAGTAATCATCAAAAAACAATTGAGCATACTTCTTTCCACCATAATGTTTTGGCATGGGTCCACACAGATTGGTGTGGATTAACTCCAACAATGCTTTGGCTTTAGAAGAGCTCAACTAAAATGGAACATGGTGTTGCTTCTATGCTAAGAAATTCAATAATACATGCAAAGTATATGAGACATTGGGTAGACATAACACCATATCATGCTTACTCATCTGAAGCAAATTTCCTGAACTGAGATGCCCATACCATTTATGTCGTAAGAAGGTAGCTTCTTTTGTGTTGGTATCCATGGCAACATCATGTGTATAAAGAGCATCTAAAAAAAATAATCCATGTTTATAGGAAGTATTTGTTATGTTTTTACCATGTTTTGTAATGAAGCAATGCTTCTATCCATTGATAAATTAAAAGTCAACCACCATATTTTTATCCAAAATTTGGAATACAAACAACAAATTATTGGTCAATCTTGGTACATAAAGGACCTTCTCAATTTTGCATTGTCCATATGGAAGTCTCACTAAAGCATCTCCTTATCCTTGGACTTTATAGGTCTTATCATTGATAATTATCATCGGTTTGTCTTATTTGGCTTCAAATGTGTCAAACCACCCTTTATCACTAGTCATGTTTTTTATTGCACCATAATCAATGTACCAAAATTGATATTTTTATTTGGGATCAGTTTGAGTCATGAGCACCTTGTGTGCTCTTTCAAAATCTAAATATGATTCTTCAATAACAATATTAACTTTTTGTTATCTATTTCTTGGTCATGGTTTAATTTTTTTCTTCTTTTGTGGTTGCTCATTTTTGTCACCTTTGTTCGAAGAATTGAACCAACATTTCTTGGTGCCATGATTATCTATATCACAAATGTGGTAGTACCTCTTTTGTTGTTGAGGTATATATTATGAATATGATGTGGTGTTAGAACCCTTAGAGTAAGATTCATTCTGAAAGTATTATTGTTTCTTAGCTCCAGCTTCATTTGAGAAAATTTTTATGTTGGATATTTAATCTCTTAGATTTGTATTTGCTTCTTCTTCTTGTAGCAAATTAACTAACTCATCAAAAGAGACTTGTCAATTGGACACTTGAAGGGAAGTGACCATAATTCTAAAAGAATATGGTAAATATCTCAAAATAAGAGGTTAAGAGCTTATCTTCCATTTTTTCTCCCATAGCATGTAATTTGGCTCTCAAATAAGCAACTCTACAAAGAAACACCTCTACACTTTCTCCATTTTTCATGTTGAGAGTGTGAAGTTGGGATTGAAGGGTAAGAATTGTTGCTTGATTCTTTCCCTCATAAATGGTGGTCAATGCATCCCATGCATATTTTGCATTTTATTTTTCACAAATATGTGGTTGAATCTCATTAACAATGGTAAGAACTATGATCATAAATGCTTTGGTATTTGCATCATCATAAGTTTCTCTATCATCATATCTAATTGGTCGGTGTGTGACTCTGCCAATCATGATATCCCATAACTTTTCAACCTGCAATATTGTACTCATCTTTGTCTTCCATAGAGCAAAATTTAGACCTTTAAAAAGATATGAATTTGAAATATAGGCCTTTGTAATGGGCATTGTGAAGGTTCCTTATAACACCAAATGGTCCCCCTTTCTTTATACTTCTAGTCTAATAGACCTGATTTGTTTGATATATCCACTTTTCTTATAATACCTGATGGTACATAGAATAAGTTGGTCCCCTCAATATATGTGGTCATACGTTAGGGAGACTTTAAGGTATGTGTAACAGATAGATCTGTGGTACATAAATAGTACTGAAAGGGATTCATTCTATCTTTGACACCTACTTAAAAAAACTTCTGCATACATAAGATAACAAGACCCTTATATATATGGAAGAGCTTAATTTTAGGATTTATGTCGAGCGATAGTAGTGAATAGGGTAAAAAATGGAGTGAATATCAATATTGGATTTTATTATTTCTCCTTGATGATTTATAGATAATAATATCCTAGACATTGTTGTTGCAAATATATTAGGCATTAGAAACAGTAGCCCAAGCATGAAAACATTACCTGTAAGTGTGGGCCATAGGTACTATTTTTACCGAACGATGCCTTGCACAAAAAATATTACAAATTTAGAGTCCTTTGGTGCCACAATATCAATGCATAAACTAAAAATTAAAATGTATTCATACATCCAATTTTCCCACAAATTTATGATATTTTGGAAGGTGTCAAATTTTGTTGAAAATGCACCTTTTACAATGCTAATCTACAATATTATTTTTGCACTAAATTTTTATTTGAGGTCTAGTTGCAAAAAAAAAATGATATTTACTAACTTTTGCCCTTGTTTATGTTTGTAGCAAAATCCAAAAAATTTGGTTGCCCACCATTTGATTTGGTTTTGTAAAAATAACAAGATTTTTGGTTTGAGCTTTGGATTTCAAATTTGTATCCTTTGTGTTTGTAAAAATATCAATTCAAAAAATAGTTTGATTTGCCCCCTTTGTTTTGCAAAAATGATGTCCCCTTTTTGATTTTGTAGCCCATATTAAAAATTTGCATTTAAGTTTAATTAAATAAACTAATTTAATTAAATAAGTAACTAATTTAATTAAATAATTAACACAAATTAAGTACTTAATTAATTCAAATAATTAGGTCCGAGGTGTAGACTAATTGGTTCATCCAAACCTCATAAGGGGGCGGAGGTCCAAGGTTCAAATCTTGGGCCTCGTCGGATTGAACGCTTGTCCCTTTCCTAGTGATTTTAGTGGTGTAAAAGGTTTAAAATGATTGTGGCATGGCGGTTATAGGGGCAGATTGTGTGAATATCTGTGTGGCGGCTTCCGGGGTGGACAACGCAGAATACTATGGCGGCCATAAAAGCCGGATAGCTTGCCCGGATTCGTGGTGGCTACCGATTCCACCATGTTAATATATATATATATATATATATATATATATATATATATAAATTAATTCAAATAATTAAAACAAATATAATGGAAAAATATATATATTTTTTTAATAAGAGGATTGCGTCTACCATGGGAGAGGATCTGAATCCTCCAGGATACAAGAGAGCAAAGTCTGTTTGATGAGATCTATCAAAAATAGGGTCAACACTATAGTGATGCTCAAACAAAAGCTTTCCCTTAAACCAATTCTGACGCGATATGTGTCACTGTATGACTAAGTGATGAAGCCTTTTATTTTACACTGAATAGATAGAATATAAACCTTATAAATCAAGGATTTTTTATTGCACTACATTTTTTTTTTGGTTGTTCATAGCAAATAATTATAATGATTGATCTAGCTTGTGATACAATGATCAATTTGGCCATGTATGACGTGCACACAAGGCTATGGTTAGATGCATAATTTGATTTGGCATGTGATGCTACATCTTATATGGTACACACAAGGTTGTGGCATTGTGTGGCATGTGTGGACCCACACCCTATGTGGCACATGCAGAGCTATAGCCCTATGTGGTATACATGGGCCTTTGCATTGTATGGCATGCATGGGGTTTAGGCCCTATGTGGTGTGTGCATGGGACAACAACCTATGTGGTATACATGGGGCCATAACACTATATGGCATGTTTAAGGTTGTGGCCCTATGAGACATTCATGAGGCTATGGCCTTCTATGGCATGCATGTTGCTACTACCTCGGCATAGTAGTCGCTCAAGGTCACGTGGCTACTGCTTGGACATACTAGTTTCTTGGGATCATGTGGTTATTTCTTAGGTACAATGGCCTCTCTAGGCTATGTGGTTGCTTCCTAGGTGCAACAAACTCTTCGAGCCTTGTTGATATAGCTTGAGAGTAGCGGTCATTATGGGTTACACTACTACATGAAAATGGCATGGCCTGGGGGTCGATCTATTTTTTCTATGGACAATGGGCCTAGCTATGGATAAATACAAGGGTTTAACAATCCCCCTTAATTTTTTTATCTACTTTCAATTTTTTACACCATCGAGGAACAATTATATTGGCTAAGCAACAATTGTGTTGCCTCTCTATCCAGTTGTAGGCTCGCTAATATGAGTACACAATCAACTATTAACAAGGGAAAACCATACTTCAAAAGCCATCCAAACCATGCTTTAATACCAAATTGGAAGAATAAACATTAAATTTCATTAAGGTATTCATAAATTATTTACAAATGATTGCTTAGATTAGACCGTAATAGATGAAGCTAAATCAACAAATAACATATATTCTATCCCAAGAATAAAATAATTAATTTTAGCCTATGCTAAAATATTACAGTGTGCATGTGCTTCTAGAAAATAATGAAATAAATTAACAAATCCTAAGTACAATCTCTATTATTAGAGGCTAGTGAGCGCACCATAAAGGATCGATCCTCATTTCTCCAAGATAGGGTGGTTTTTTGGTAAATTTAATGGGTATTGGCCAAGGGCTTCAACCTTGAGAAAATAGATTGATAAGAGTTGTAAGTCTCCAAGAGTGAGTCTATCCTTTCTTTTCGAAGGTTTCTTCCTAGCCATTTTTTGTTCTAACTAAGAATGAGACAAAATACTTAAAGGGGATCCTTGGTTTATGGGAAGAGCATGAGTCTTCCTTATCCATTGGTATGAAGGATTTTCACCTGAAATATAAATTTATCCCTGGTACCAGTCTAGGTTAGGATGTATAGGTTACCCATTGAATTTTGTAAAATTCAATGATCATAGGAGATTTTTCTATCATAACCAAGTTGGATGAAAATTTTGAAGGAATTAGGAAATTAACCCAAAGTATGAGAGATTTATCAACCTTTATTCAAAAAAATAATCTATGGAAGTTTGAGTTTGAAGAAGATAACTATACATGGACCAAAAATAAGAGAGGCCAAAACCTAATAGCAAAAAAATAGACAAATGCATACTCTCATATCATTGGTAGATTAAGGAACTTGTGCTAAAATTAATATCTTGCCAAGGATTGGTTCATATCACTAGCCAATAAGAGTTAAAATGATGGTAAGTGACTAGTGGTCTATATACACTTCCAAAAAAAATTATATCAATGAAAATTGGATTAAAATAATGGAATAAGAACACTTTTGGAAATATTTTTGAGAAGAAAGAAGAACTAAAAGATAAAATTCTAAAATTTCAAAAAAATGATCATAATAATCCAAGCTTAGAAGAAAGGTATTTTCTTAGTGAATATCATAAAATTATGAGTAACGAAGAGAAATTTTAAAGATTAAAATCTAGATAGACTTGGTTAAAAGGAGATTAAACTATAAATTTTTTTATAGGATGGTTATAGTACAAAGATTAGCATCTAGAATTAGTAGAATTAAATTAGTAGAAGGGGCTTATATTGAATGTCAGAGTGGAATTAGAAATGATGCAATGTCTCTTTATTATAATATTTGAGGATTAGAGGAGTTATAAGCTATTAATGTTAAACTTCTACAAGAAGTACCTTTAGTTATAACAAATGAAGACAATAGAAAATTGGTGGAGCCTGTTACTCTGAAAGAATTTTTTTAGCTCTTTTCTCTTTTAATAAAAATAAATCCCTAGGTCTGGATGGGATCTTTGCAACATTTATTTAACATAATTGAGATATAGTGAAGGATTATTTATTGGTGGTAGTGGAATAATCTAGGGTAAAAAAATGCATACCTTATAAAATAAATGTAACATATCTTACCTTGATTCTAAAAAAGAAGGATGTAAAATTGTTTGATTCATTTAGACCCATAAGCCTATGTAATATGGCATATAAGATTATCTTCAAATTGATGGTGAATCAGTTAAGACCATTGTTAGACAAAATTATTTTAGAAGATCAAGGAGGATTTGTGAAAGGGAGACAGATTCTAGATTGGATCATAGTAGTTCATGAAGTTATACATTCAAAAACTTCAATAAAGGAGAAAGAAATGATATTAAAACTTGATATGAGTAAAGCCTATGATAGGATTAAATGGGATTTTATTTTTGTAGTATTAGAAAAGTCTAGCTGTGGAAAGAAATTGGTTAGATGGATTAAATATTGTGTCTCTATAGTTTCATATTCAATGTTGGTCAATGGGTTAGTAATAGAATATTTTAAATCCAAGAGAGGTCTTAGATAGGGATATCCTCTATCACCATATATGTTCATTATTATGGTAGAGGTTTTGGGTAGGAACTTGAAGAAGGCTAACAATTATGGGATTATAAGTGGATTTAAGATTAGTAATAACATCGACAACATCATCCATCAATAGTTTGTATATGATACAACCCTTTTTGGGAAGTCAAGGATAAATGAGGCCAGAGCTTTGAACAACTTAATAAAGGAATATGAAAGAGCATTAGGTCAAAAATTAATAGGACATAATATAAAATTTACTTCTTAAACACTCCAACTAAAGGCAAAGTAGGGATATGTAGCTTTCGTCAAATGAAGGAGGTAAATTTTCCAACAACTTATCTAGGGATACCCTTATTTGAAGAGATAATGAGGATAGAATTATGGAATCTAGTTATAAATAAAGTTTAGAATAAACTACCGATATGGAAAGGTAGATGGTTATCATTAGTAGGAAGAGTGTATCTAATTAAATCAATCTTACAAGCCATTCCAACTTATTATATGTCATTGTGTACTATGCTAAAGTCAATAGAAAAGCGTTGTATCTATATTATATGATCATTTTTATAGTTAGGCTTACATGATAAAAGGAAATTTCGTTTGGGGAAATGGAGCAAGGTGTATGATGATAAAACTAGGGGAGGTCTGAGTTTAAGAGTTTTTACGAATGTAAACTTAGCTCTTAGGGGAAAAGTAATTTAGAGATTGTACAAAGAGAGTCAAAGATAATGGGTAAGAATTCTTCTAAGTATGTTAAGCCCAATGACCCAATGTTAATTTTTACTATATTCTCTCCACCAAATGGTTCTATACTTTTGAACAGTTTTAAAAAATCAATTGATCTACTAATTAAAGGTTTAATATGGGTGGTGGGAACTGGAGAAAAAAATTATTTGGATGGATACTTGGTCTCATAAAAAACCACTCAGTTTAGATCTAATTTTGAAACCTTTGATGATATTGCTTCAATACAAATATGGTGATATGGTTTCAAACATTTAGTACAAGGATTAGGAAGGAAGATACAAATGGAAAGAAGAGATTTTTACAATTTTACAAGACATTGGTACTAGGATGCGGTTGAATAGAAATATAATAACAATGATTATTTTAAGAGAAGCCAAGGATAAATTGATTTTGGAGATGAATAGCTTAGGAGAATACACCACAAGAAGTGGATATAATATAAAGAACCAAAAAAATAGGAATATCACAAGAATATGGAGAGATATTTGGGATAGCCCAAGCATTCCTAAAGTTAAAATATTTGTTTGACTAGTAGGTCATAGAAGAATTTTATCCTATGATAACCTTATGAAAAGGGGTTTTCATGGACCCTCTCAAAGTGTTCTTTGTAAAAATAAGGAGAGTATACTCTTGGGACATTGCTCAATAGTGTAGAAACTATGACAATGGATTCTTAGTATGTTTGGTAAATACACGATTATGAATAAAAAAATTGAATAATGGTTAAAGTAATGGTAGATCACTTTTAAAAGTGAATCTTTAAAAATAATCTTGGATATATCAAAAGATACAATACTTTGTATTGTATAACTAGAAAGAAATACAATAATATTTAAAGAAAAGAAAAATAATTTAGAGGTAATGAAAAGGAAGAGTTGTTTAGCCATAGAGGAGTCTAATCCTACCCTATCAACTCACCTAATCCCTAATTTATAAATAGAGAGCCTTGATAGATGGAGTCAAGTCATCAAATGAAATTATGATGTTGGGTATAGGAGAAATAAAAAAGGCAAAGAATATAAAATGGAAACCACCAGATGTGGAGTTGGTCAAATTCAATTTTTATGGAGCATCTAAAGAAAATCTAGGTCCAATAGGAAGAGGAGGAATACTTAGAAATAATAGAGGAAATATTTTGTCTCTATACTTTTTCAATAGTGGATTAAAGACAAGTAATGAAATTGAAGCTTGGGAGGGTTTATAAGAGTTAAAAATATGCAAACAAATGAAATGGAATAGAGTATGGATGAAAGGTTATTCACTTAGTAAAATATACAATTTTACAAAATGGAAAGGCTCCATGGAACATACAAGAGATAATTGTAGAAATTCAAGATCTTGCTAAAGAGTTTGAGGAAATCAGGTTTACACATACATTAATGGAAGGAAATAAATGTGCAGATATGAGAGCCAATACAAGGGTTTTAATTGAGGATCATGAAGTTAAATTTTGTTTTCCATGGTTATAAGAAGTAGTAAGTCTAGTTAAAGCTAACAAGAAAATGTTGATTCCCTAAATAAAATAATGATTAAGAGTTAATTTAATGTTTTCCATTGTAATATATTATTTATTTCATAACATTAATGTATTTTCATATAAACAATTTATTATAATTTTTGTGGTTGCACTTGTGCTTCAAGAAGGAAACTAGCAATCCAGATCTGGTAAAGCAGACTATGATAGTGTGATATTTTGGAAATATTACTCTACTAAGATGTAATTCATAATCCTTGTGAGTGTGGTCTACTGGAAAGGATGTCACTTGCATTACCGATGATGTGACCCAGGTTCAATCCCCATGGTGGATGTGTATAAGAATTATTACTAAAAAAGAAGAAGATGCAATGCATAAATAGTGTAGGTTTCTAGCTATAGCATCTTATTGATATGAGAAGTGAATCTATTTGTAAACTTTGAAATCTCTACAGAAGAGAGTTGTGATTTGTCAAGGGTGAGGGACACAAGTATAACCCCTTGTTATCTAGCAAAAAAAAACTCAAACAAAGTTTCCCTTTAAAATCACTCTTATAAATTTTATCTTTTAATAATGCCTCCTTTTTATTTAAAAGATTTCCTTTTAAATAATGCTCTCTCCTTTTCTAGGAATAAGTTTCCTTTTTCTTTTATTTTTATTTTTTAAAATCTATTTATAAAATGTGGCCCTCTTCTTTCAAGACATTTACCCCTTAAAAATAAAAAACGTTGGGTTATCTTGCATCTATTTCAACCATCAAGAAAAATAACTTTAACTATCCCATAAAAAATAAATGTGAATTGCTTTAAAAATAAAATATACCCCCTTCTAATTTAAAAATAGAAAACAAAAAAGGAAATATAAAGTCCTATTTAAAATATTCTAGTAGTTTAACACCATTCCAAAGTGTATCCTAAATTGTTATGTACCACCAGCTATTTTTTTTTTTTTGAGAAACCAATGTAGGTACCTATATCTCCCGAGATCTTGGGAATGACCTACTCCTTGATGACATGATTAGAAATTCTCCTTAGCAATGTGGCTTCTTAATATTTCACATTGTCACTTAGCAATGTGGCTTCTTAACATTTCACATTGTCACTCACAAATATGGGCACTCTCAATTTATAATTATTTCCAACCATGATTTATAATGTATGGTCATCTTGTTCCAAGAAGTTGTCCACTTGAACCATAATTTTAAATTGTGGATGCATGGACTAAATAATGTGGAGAGTGATTATAGGGATGAGATTCATACGAAATGTGTTATCAATCAAAGATGTGTGGCTTGACTCATTATACTTTTTTAGCTTGTTCTCATCATTGTCTCAGTATTACCTCTTTCCTCTTAGCCTCCCTTAGGGTTCTTTGACCTTCCTTTCAACCTATCAAGAATAAAGAACTAGAGTAGAATGAATGACTCTAATTCAAAGTGTTGGCACAAGGCTTAGATATATCTTAAAATTTCAAAACAAAATGCAAAAATAAAAGGAATTTTAAAATTTAAAAAGGAGATTATAAACAATGGCAAATTCATTATGAGTGAATAAGATTATTAATTTTTTTTAAATTTATTTATTATATATAAAATAATACTTCTTATACACATCTACCACCATGGGGATTGAACTCAGGTCACATCACTCATAATGCAAGTGATATCATTGCTGGTAAACCACACTTTAAAAAATAAAAAAATCTTATTAAATGTATAAATAAAAAGATAAAACTCCTTAAAACATAATAATTTATTTTATTTTAATAAAAAAACTATTAAAGTTACTTGATAACCTACATTTATTATAAATTTGATCTACAATTTTATAAGCAAAATTCTTATTAAGAAAAATATATATTTTTAACTGATCATACAGAATCATTCCATATAACTCATAACATAGTAGAGAAATTACCAACGAAAGAGTCTTACGTGAGTAAACATAAACATACCAACAACAACAACGAAATAAAATGGACACCTGTATTGGCCGAACAGGCTAGGCAACACAGCAGCGTATCCACCAGTAGAAGTGCTTATGTCACTTGTTTATTTATAAATATACGCACACCTTTAGTAAACTGCAACTGCGTCACAGTCCGTTATCAACTGTACTCAGTCTCCATGCAAGGCGAGCAACCAAAGGATTTTTTCTTGAAACTGAGATGCCAAATCGTTCCTCCATATTCACCTCGCCCTCCACACTCCAATCAAAGCAATGCAACAGCTGAGCAAGAGCTAACTCTACAACCTTAAGCCCCGACAAGAGTCCAGGGCATACCCTTCTTCCCCCTCCAAAGGGAAGCAATTCAAAGTGCTGCCCTTTCACATCAATATCTTTGCCTATAAATCTCTCCGGCTTGAATTCCTCTGCATCTTCCCAGACAATTTCATCTCTCCCCATAGCCCATACGTTTACAAACACCCTTGTTTTTGGAGGAATGTAAAATCCCCCCACAGTTGAGCCCTCTCTGGACTCGCGGGGAACAAGAAATGGCAATGCCGGATGTAATCGAAAAGTTTCCTTCACTACGCATCGCAGGTATTTGCAGCTTGCCACGTCACTCTCCTTTACGCAGCGATGGCTACCCACCACCGAAACAAGCTCTTCCTGGGCTCGTGCCAGTGCGCGAGGGTTCCTCAGCAGTTCACTCATTGCCCATTCTATCGTTGTGGTCGACGTATCTATGCCAGCATTTAACATATCCTGCATTTAACATATTTTAATGAGTTGTTGACCAATAGTGACTACATAGAAGTTTTAACATAATTCTTAAACTTACAAATATGATTCCTTTGATATCGGCCCTCGTGATTTTCATCTGCGTTGTGTCGCTCTCTGCCTCCGCCATATCGAGCAGCACATCTACTATGTCTTTTACACAACCTTCTTGCTCTTGCTTTTCCACGTTAGACGTCTTTCTCCGACTAACGTGGTCTTCAATAACTTTCTCCGCAAAGCCGTCAAATATTTTAGCAACGTTTCTCATGCGACGATGGAAACCTTGCAAATCCAACCAGTTGAGACTTGGAATGAAATCTCCGATGCAAAAGGCACCCAGAAGAACGAAAATCTCTTCAACCATTTCATTGAACCCATGGCCTACGCTTAATTCATTGTCCATGTATGTTTTGCTTGCAAACATTTTACAGATAATATTTCGTGAGAGGAAAGAGAGCCACTTGCTCACATCCACAAGATTCACCCCTCGCCCGCTCTCCACCCACATGGACCGGACCATGGCGGACACCTCTTCCTCCCTCACGGATTTGAAAGACTCGATTCTCTTGGCCGTCAGTAACTCCACTGTGCATAGCTTTTTCATCTGCCTCCAATACTCTCCATAGGGGGCGAATCCCACGTCTCTGTGGTCATAGCATAAGTATTTTCCAGCCGAGCAGTTGGGTCTGCTGGCGAATATGAGATCGTGAGTCTTAAGGATCTCTCTTGCCATGGCTGGAGAAGACACCACAACCGTTGGAACGGAGCCCAAGCGTAGTAACATGATGGGTCCGTAATTTCTTGACAAATTTGCCAGAGTGCGATGAGGAAGGATTCCCAGCTGATGAAGATTCCCTACAACGGGCCATGGTCGTGGTCCTGGAGGCAATTTCAATTTACTGCTGTTTCTCCTAAAGTTGCACAAGATCCAAACGAACACACAAAATATTCCGATTCCTAAAGTGAAGGCCTCGGATAGCAAGGAATGAGGAAGCAATGCCATGCTGAAGCTCATGCTGCCAGTAAAATCCGAACGAGATCAAGCTTTGTGTTGTGTGTTGCCAGATACAAACTTTATATTGTTACATGTGCTGAAACATACACACATGAGATTTCCAAGAATATAATTATTTTTAGTTTTTTAATATCAATATCCTAGTTTTTAGGCTTTTATTGGGTCCACTTCCATCAAATACTAAAATGTTATATTTGTTGTTAAGTCAGTGAAACATATTTAATATGTCTTTTCATAATAAATATATTTCATTTATTTTTATATCATATATATTCTTCAACTTTCTCAAAGTGCTATGTTTTCACAATTAACTCCTTAACATTATTTTGATTAAAATATAAACTCTCACTTGGCCAATTGACTTTTAAAATTTGAATATGATCAACACCATCATTGCTAAGGAGGATGATGTTGTTGAAATTGTTAAAGAAAGTTTCAAGGATGTTCCCAAGGAAGAAACTAAGGAAGGAGCTACGGAAGGAGGTCTGGAAAATACTGATGCATCTCCCATGCATACTGATGTACCTCCTATGCAGTAATTTACTTCTTTGCGCTTGCTTATGGTCCTGTGGGGTTTCTTTCCTTCTGGTTTTTCTATTTGGTTTCCTGGCTTTTCCTTGTCACGCTAAGGATGCATTTTGTTCCTTCTTCGCATCCTCTTCTCTATCCTCTCTAGGTTGTTCTTTTGCTCTTTCTGCGTCTTGTCCTCCTTTGTTGTTTCAAGGTGTTGGGGCGCATTTCAAATCCCCCTTAATAAAAAAATTAACTTATCAAAAAAAAAATATTTGGATCCTATTTATTTCTCTATAAATATACTCACATTTCCAAGACATTGCCTCCAATAATAGATGATGAACATCAACAATAGTATTATTTTTATCCAGACTCCACATTCATTTTTTTGATAGTATTAATGAAACTTCTTTAATCTCCCTTGATTGAAATATATTTCCATCCTTCTTCTATTGCAATTTCAATCCCTATAAGAAAACCATATCCTCTACATAGTTCTTAGTTGAAGTTCCATATGATTATGAGTGAGTAAGTAGAATTTTTCCTTCATTATTTCAAATAACACCACTTGCACTAGCTTTTCCTATAATTCCTCTAGAAGCACCATCAAAATTAATTTTAATAAACCTCCCTAGATTTTCCCTAGAAGCGTCATCAAAATTAATTTGGATAAACTCAATTTCTAGATATTTCTATTTTTCCCTAGATAAAAGTAGATCATTTGCTTTAATGTCATTATCATAAATGACTCTTCCATGTATATTCAAATCCTCTAACCAAGTTGTTACCACATATTTTTGTACACTTGGGACTTTCCATGACGATCACAATATCTATAAACATTCTACAAAAGAGGTAATGATACAATTCCAAACGTCATGATTTTGAGATTTATTTTTAAAAAGTTTATTTTTTTTTCAAGCCTTAAATTCTAAAAAGTAATGGTAGGATCAATTCTCCATATAATACATAATACTTTAGCTTTGAAATGATTAATCCAATATTTCATTAGCTCTTTCAATGTTCATAGAGCTATACTATATATTTTCATATTTTTAAAAATTAACCCTAAATAGTGTGAGCAAAGGGACAATCAAGAAGTAAACCATCTGATGTTTTTTAATCCTTCTCACATAAGGCATATCTAAAAGGTCCATGATATCATTTTCTTTGTACAATATCTCATGTAAGAATTTTAAATTTAATTTCTAACAAAAGAAATGTTGAGGCCTTACGGTGAGCCCCTATTAACCAAACATTATTTCATAGAAAATATTTGGGAGTAGGAATATTTGACTTATCTAAATCCACATATCCCAACTTTACCAAGTATCCCTCAAATTATGATAGATTCCAAATTAATTCATCCTTTCATATAAAAAACAACAAATAAAACTCTAAAGCATATTTTGAATTTTATATGTAATTTTTTTGAGTTTCTCTTCTTCAACCACGTTACTAATAGAAATCCATGATATGAAGGTTTTTCTCAAATTAATATAGTCTTTGAATTTTGGACCTTTACAAGCTAGGCATGCCCAAGCCAATGGTTTCCATTGATGCAGATGAGAGAATGGAATACTCCTATGGATGGCCTTATCAAGAAGCACAAGTTTCATATCTATCTATGACCTCAAGATGTAAGGTAATATCAACAAGGTTAAAGACAACAAAACAAGTTTCAATTATAATGAGAGATGTCAACACATTATGAGGGCACCTCTATAGTTTTTGTACAATAATATCCTCCCTATTGTATGACCACCATCATTTGTATAGTTAAATTTGTTGTATGATAGTGTAATTATATGACATATTTTATTGTACGACCCCATCCTTTGTATGGCAATTTCAATCTATGATAGAATAAAAATATGGTTTAGTCTATGAGATAGCAATTTTCTACTATGTAAGATGATGACTCTTGTAAATAATAGGTCACATGTTGGTTCCACATGATGGTGGGTTAACAAGATGGTGTGGTGTACCTCATATGATGATGCATAAATCTAAGACTACACTCTCTACGAGACTATACACTTCCTAAGATGGACTTCCTTCGTATATCAAAATTCTGTATGGTAATCACACAATAGGATTTGGATTGTTAAGAAGTTTTTCAAAAGCATTAAATTCCTCTTGTGCAAGTCTCCACATTCATTAATCATGGTATTCTATTAATCTCTATCACCTTCACAATGCAAAGATAGGCAATGTAACTACAACAAAAAATAATTACATGGAACAATAGAATATGATGGGAATTGAATATATTATTTTTATTTATTTATAGTATTAAAGCCTATACACTTAAACATTGACTACTACCATTCTCCTAGAAATATCACTTTCTCTTTTTCCATCTTGACAATATCTCTCTCCCTTCCATATCTCCTTCTAACTACTTTGTTCTTTTTTATTTTTTTGTGTGTGTTTACCCAGACACTTCCACTTTCTCTCCTACATCATTTTCTATTCCTTTAGTTATAGAATACTAGTAGTTTGAAATAATTCATCAACCATTTTATAAATGGTTCGATGCCCCACATCATACTTATTGGGTAAGTGAAAATGTTTCATGAGTGAAGCTCATGAACATTTTTGAAGTCTATAATCAAGATTCCATACGTATCAATCTTAGAAGCATTCATCCATGTTTCCATTTAAACTAGTTGGTTATTCCACTTGATAATATATTCAAAATAGACCTTGCTTCTCATCCTCATGACCATCATAGAGTCTATCACCACCTTTATTTCATCTTGTTCCTTTTTTGGTAATTGTGTTATCCATTCTTCCATCAAAAATTTGAAAATGATATCTTCAGTATTCTTTGTAGTATTATCATAGTATGGATACAAATCTTCTACATTAAAAAATTGGTAATATAACAACACCTTCTGGGAGTTCAATTTCATAGGTATTGGCTACGAAATTTTGCAAAACACTCCTACTATAAGTTATAGAGATTGAGGAAATGATGAATACAATGAGGATTATGTCCAATGAGATTATAACACTTAAATGATAGCAAAAAAAATCCAATTTTCCCTTACCAAATGGCTAAGTTTACCAACATCCACCAAATGGCTATCAAAGTACCCACCATATCCATTTAAGAAGTCCAGCCAACCCTGAGCCTCACAACAATAAATTGTACCCATACTAGTCCCCTTGTAATAATCACCACATAACCTGGTCAAGGATAACATACCAACTTAAAACAACTATATTGAGGATCTATATGCCTAGCAATACTCTTATTAAGATCCTTATTGTTATATCTATGGTGACTCTCAACATACCACATATCCTACAGCTCAAATCGTCTACTACCAATACACTACACAAACTTTGAGGTAGGCTATTCAAAGCTATATTTTATATGTTGCTCCAAGTCCTACTATCTGATCACCATAACAAACACTAGGGAATTGGTATGAAGTCAAGGTCTATACTATTTCTAGTGGGATTAATGATTTGGTAGATAAAAAATCATAAGTACAATCCAGTGTCTTAACCAAAAGCAAAAGTAGAGCTTTACAAGAATAAGAGTTAAATCAACTAATTCCAAATGTAGTATAGGAACCCAATGTCCAAAATATCAAACCAACTCAAAGGTACAATCAAATAGAGCATAGGGAACTTGTACTAAAAATCATCAACTAAGGGGACAATTAGACAAAGTAAAGAGGACTTACATTAGAATCGATCAGATTACCCTACCCTATTATTGAACAGCCAAGAGCTTAGTGGACTGCAAATAGTGTACCCAAATTTCTATTATTGGAGTCATACAATGTGATTGAGCACTTAAATAAATCCATTGTTCCCATGCCACTTTGGGATATTCTCACTCTATTGAAATAGATTGATTATTTCCTCCAATATAAAATAGAATTTTCAAAAGAATTAGTAGCTTATGGGGAGCAAATAATTCAACTTAAAAGCAGTAAGCCCCCAAATAGGTTGGTCATGCTTGATTCCTTACTTAATCTCAATGACCATTTCCTAGGAAAAGGAGGCATTATAGTATATAAAGAAGACTAGCTAGAAATATATATTTCTACTAAAAAACCTTACAAATAGGAAAAAAAACTACTGTGGGGGAGGTTAAAAACCAATTCAATTCATGCCAAAGGCACCCTAGAGTGATAGTGTGGAGTTGTGGTGACTTAAAATAATATGGTGAGGAGATCACACAATATACAATAAACATGGATACAGATTCCAAGGCCATAAGACAAAAATAGAGAATGTGGTTGAGCCTTCCACATTGTATGGAGAACCATCCCCGATCCTGGCCAATGAGATCTACCTAAATAATTCCCTTCTAACTATTTGCTTTACAAAAATGAGAAAATGGGGAGAGAGACAGAGAGAAATAAGAACGAAATCATGGATCCATAGGGTCTCTAATGCTAAAATTAGAAGACTTCATCATATAGTCCCTATTAGATCTTTCCTCAGATATAGAAGCACTCATATTGCAAGGCACTTAGGCCACCCGAGGTGTAATGATAATGTAGACACCAAATCCTAGCCACTTATCCTTCATCCTAGTCAGTCTACCACCCACTTGTCCATCATCCATATTTCCTGCCATTTAATTGGCCACTCCATGCCTTTCCCACCATTTTTCGACCCCATTTGACTTATTTTATATTATTTATGTTTAAATATAATATTTTATATTATATTTTAATATATTTATTATAAAATATATATTTATAAGCCCAATTAACCTCAACCATTAGATCTAATCTAATCTCAACCATCCATCTTCCTAAATCGTGTCACACTTAAAGTATAATCTTAGCCTTTGGATTTGATTTAATATTAGCCACATGATCAAAAGTGTTAAGCTAAAACCCTAAAAAAACCCTAGGCTTGATTATAAATATGAGCATTCTCAATGCTCAACCCCTGGGAAATTTACTTGACGAATTACTAAAGGAATCCTGAATAAGTCTAAGGTCATTGCATCCTGAAGAGCCATCAACCATCAAAGCCCTAGCTTTCCTTAGGATTTATCCATTCCAGCAACTTCCCTAGCCATTTTCTATTGTTGCCATAACATCCCATTCACTGCATTCTTCGCATCCTTGTGATCTACTGCTACAGATCAAACCCTAACCCGCAGGCTCATTGTAGAGCCTACGGAGTGCCATCCAAAGCCTGCCAAGCTCGTTGTAGATATTTCTAGACACCCACAAGAGCCTACCACATATTGTAGGCTCGATCCAGAACCTACCAAGTGCTTGCTAGAGTCTATCATCATAATCAACACAAACTAGAACTATTGCGCAAGATCATCAGGTGTCGTTAGGGCATCCTGCCACCAAATCTGCAATAAGGCAATAGATCATCATCAATAATAGCAAGGTAAATCACTATTTTTTGTATTTCACTTTATTATCTACAAATCTTGCATGCCACTTCATTTGTTAATAGTTAGGGTTTTATTGATAACTAAGGGTCTCACTCTATGGAGCCCTCACAGGTATTACTAACCCCTTTTCTATTTGTTTGTGTGCAAATCTATAGGTTTTATTCATTATTGGACAGTTGCTGAAGCTAGAGTAGCCTGGAATCAGATATCACAAAGCCCACTCACTCTGTTGGGAGCAAAGCACATTGAAGACACTCATTTTTGATAGTTAGGGTTTTGGATAACCCTAGCAATTGTAATTTTTGTATCAAAATAATTATTTTGGATAGATTAATTGTAATAAGGAGTTTCTCAGCTCCCCCCTGTTATTGAATAAAATGTCATTTTGTGCAATTACTGTCTAATCATTTATTTTATATCTACTTTAGTGTCATGTTTTTTTTCTTCAAATGGTGATCACGGTGGGACCCCACAAGGGTTCTACATTTTGATATGATTTACTTTGCTAATTTTATTCTGTTGCTACATTTTATAGGGTTTTATGGAGTGAAAAATCAGCCAAATTCATCGATTAGGGTTTTTGAAAGATTCTATAACAGTTGTAGAAGGTGCACAGGCGCTATACAACACTTGTTGATCATCACAGACACCCTGTCTTGCCTACACAATCTCCCAGATGTGCTTGGCAATAATTGGAAGCAGAGCGTAGGCTTCTGAGTAAGTCCCATAGCCTCTGTTTCAAGTTTTGATTTTACGTATTCTATCTTTCGACGCTATTTTCATATTCTGGGCATAAAATGAACATAAATTAAGTAATTTGGAAAAGAAATCATTGTAGAGTTCATTTAGGGTATTTTATGCACGCATCCATCATACATTTTGAAATTTTTTGTTTTAAAAAGAATTGCAAATTTGATTCTTGCACCTTTCTGTCCGCATTTGAAAGTGAAAAAGCATCAATTAGAATTTGCATCTTAGAAGTTAAAGACTTCTTATTTTGCATATCTAAATAGGAACAATATTTGAATGCCAAAAAGTATTCCTACCCTTGGGTGGCACCTTTGGTAGAGAGGTGGATGAATCCTCTGGTTGCTATTTAGACAGGGGGTTTTAAGTGGTGTACTTCACACTCTTTAGAGGAAATTTGCATTCATGTGTTGGATTCTGATTTAGATATGTAAAATTTGTTATCTTTAACCTTGATTGATAACAATAGAAAACATAAAATTTTTAAAATTAATCACACACTGCACGTATCATATAAAAATAGTAGTGGCTAGATTTCATCACTAGCCATTTCTTGAGATTTGGTGACGGTGGCAGTCATTTCCATCCACCAATCTCTACCTTAGAAACCATAGGATTACCCCCGAGTAAACTTGTTGGATTTCATCACCAACAAGAATCTCTTTCCCCTTGCCAAACCATAGTTTTTACCTTTATTTTGCATTAAGATTAGAACATCAAAACACACAAAACTATCAATTTAAAAAGAATACACATTAATGAATGAGATAATAAATGAATGAGGTAAGCCACAAAAGGTAAAAATAAAGAAAACTTAGCATTGATTGTTTCTGCCATTTTAAATTTTTTACAAGTTTTAGTTTTGGTGATTACTTTGACAATTTTAAGTTTGGATTTGATTACTTTATGGTATTAACATGAAATCAGAAGAAAGTAATAAATCTAAATAACTTAATGGAAAATACATCCAATTCACCCACTACTTTGATGGCAAACCCTTATCCATCCCTACCACAAGTAGGATCCCTTCCACATAACACTGAGTAGCCTACCACGCACATAGACATGGACAACATAGAGGCTACCTACAAGTCTTCTATGTCCTTGAGCCCCTTAGTTAAGACTATTTTGAACAACCAGAATCGGCCATAGCCTATCCGTCCAATACCACCCAAGGATATCATAATTCTACCTATGAATATGGTATACCTTCTTCTAGCCCAGCCCAAAACACAAGTGTTTTTAAAACTTACCCTTCATCTAGCCATATCCAAGCATATTCCAATCCCTTGTATGAGGAGTATGTGAATGTTGCCTCACAAATGCTGACCTCCCAAGTTGCCACATTAAGTGCAACTTATGCCATACCCATTTCTTCTAATCCATCCTCATCACCTCCTTCATCCTTTAATCTAGCTACAACCATGTCAATTGCTACCATGTATGAACAAGAAATTTAGGATATATTAGGTTTCATGAACATATTGCTCTCATAGCATAGAAAGACTAAGTAGCAAGTTCAGGTAGACCCTATAATCCATGCGGTTCCAAACCAATCCATCATAACCAACCAAAATCCAACATGGATACACCAATCTATGATGGCTTCCATTCCCAATCCTCCACCAATTCATACCCCAATCCATATAATTACCATTTCTTCTATCCAATCTCCCAACCAATTCTTCCAACATCCTCCTCATCAATCATCTCCTTATTTCAATCACCAATCTTCACCCCATGTTCAAACCAATCCACTCCACCAAAATAAGCTAATCACTCCACAACATTATTTTTGAGTCCATCTTCCAATCATCAGGTAATCCAAGGCTTCCAAATTCCTAGGGAAGATCCTAGGATATAGGCCATGCAAAAATAGATTGATCAGATGATACAAAACACCCATGGCATGTCAAGCCAAAAGCTGACCTTAATTCAACTGATCCACCAACCAATTCATCCTTTGATGCCATCACCGCCATACCCAACATATTTCACATTATCGAAGTTTGATAAATATAGGGGAACCGAGGACCCTAAGGATCATTTGATCTCATTTGTTCATGCATGTTTTCAAATTCAAACTGATGATGCCCTCATACTCCAAAATTTTCCTCAAACACTAGGAGGAGATGCCATAGAGTGGTTCAATCAGTTTCCAACACACAACATTTACACTTTTACTCAACTTATGGATCTATTCTTGGATTGTTTTGCCCTAAACATTAGAAAGAAGGTCTCATTATTAGATATTTATTATTTAAAACAATAATATGATGAGCCTATTTACGATTTTGGAAACCTTTGGAGGGCAGTTATAACAAAATTGCCATTTTCCCTGCCAATGGATGAAATTATAAAATTATTCACCAAGAGTTGCTTAAAAACCATCTCTTGGATGCTTCCGCTTAATACTTATCACACATTTGAAGAATCTTTAGCACAGGCTAGCGTCATTGAGGAAATCAAAAATCCAAGAGGGCGTCATTAAGCCTAAGAAGAAATAATGGCAAAACAAGGGCCAATATCAAAATAATCAATCTCGACAAAAAAAATCATCACAAGCCTCTACGTCTAATACACTCAATCAAGTTAATCAAGTGGTGGTGAGCCATCCTATAATGGCTCAACAACCTGTGCAAAAATGAATTGCCTATCACACGGTCCTATCAGTAACACAAGCACCCACGATGCAAAATATGGTGCTAACTATGGATCAACCTCCCTACTGCCAATATACTCGAACTCAATACCAATACACTCCCTTAGCAGAGATGTATTCTTCCATTTTTTGAAGGTTGTACAAAACAAACAAGTTAGCCTTGATTGAAGTTTGTTTTGTACAACCTTCAGAGATTATCTCTTCAACCATTTCATTGAACCCGTGGCCTCTGCTTAATTCATTGTCCAAGTATGTTTTGCTTGCGAAAATTTTACAGATAATATTTTGTGAGAGGAAAGAGAGCCACTTGCTCACATCCACAAGATTCACCCCTCGCCCGCTTTCCACCCACACGGACCGGACCATGGCGGACACCTCTTCCTCCCTCACGGATTTGAAAGACTCGATTCTCTTGGTCGACAGTAGCTCCACCGTGCTTAGCTTTTTCATCTGCCTCCAATACTCTCCATAGGGGGCCAATGCCACGTCTCTGTGGTCATAACATAAGTATTTTCCAGCCGAGGAGCTGGGTTTGTTGGAGAATATGAGATCGTGAGTCTTAAGGATCTCTCTTGCCATGTCTGGAGAAGACACCACAACCGTTGGAACGGAGCCCAAGCGTAGTAACATGATGGGTCCGTAATTTCTTGACAATTTTGCCAGAGTTCGATGAGGAAGGATTCCCAGCTGATGAATATTCCCCACAATGGGCCATGGTCGTGGTCCTGGAGGCAATTTCAATTTACTGCTATTTCTCCTAAAGTTGCACAACATCCAAATGAACACACAAAATATTCCGATTCCTAAAGTGAAGGCCTCGGATAGCAAGGAATGAGGAAGCAATGCCATGCTGAAGCTCATGCTGCCACTAAAATCCGAACGAGATGAGGCTTTGTGTTGTGTATACAAACTTTATATTGTTACATGTGCTGAAACATACACACATGAGATTTCCAAGAATATAATTATTTTTAGTTTTTAATATCAATATTCTAGATTTTTGGATTTTATTGGGTCCACTTCCATAAAAATACTAAAATTTTACATTTGTTGTTAATTCAATGAAACATATTCAATATGCCTTTTCATAATAAATATATATCATTTATTTTTATATCATATATATTTTTCAACTTTCTCAAAGTGCTATGTTTCCACAATTAACTCCTTAACATTATTTTGATTAAAATATAAACTCTCACTTGGCCAATTGACTTTTAAAATTTGAATATGGTCAACACCATCATTGCTAAGGAGGATGATGTTGTTGAAATTGCTAAGGAAAGTTTCAAGGATGTTCCCAAGGAAGAAGCTAAGGAAGGAGCTACGGAAGGAGGTCTGGAAAATACTAATGCATCTCCCATGCATATTGATGCACCTCCTATGCAGTAATTTACTTCTTTGCGCCTGCTTCTGGTCCTGTGGGGTTTCTTTCCTTCTGGTTTTTTTATTTGGTTTCCTTGCTTTTCCCTATCACGCTAAGGATGCATTTTGTTCCTTCTTCGCATCCTCTTCTCTATCCTCTCTAGGTTGTTCTTTTGCTCTTTCTGTGTCTTGTCCTCCTTTGTTGTTTCAAGGTGTTGGGGTGCCTTTCAAATGCCCCCTTAATAAAAATTTTAACTTACCAAAAAAAAATATTGGATCCTATTTATTTCTCTATAAATATACTCACATTTCCAAGAGATTGCCTCCAATAATAGATGATGAGCATCAACAATGGTATTATTTTTATCCAGACTCCACATTCATTTTTTTATAGTATTAATGAAACTTCTTTAATCTCCCTAGATTGAAATATATTTTCATCCTCCTTCTATTGCAATTTCAATCCCTATAAGAAAACCATATCCTCTACATAGTTCTTAGTTGAAGTTCCATATGATTATGAGTGAGTAAGTAGAATTTTTCCTTCATTATTTCAAATAACACCACTTGCACTAGCTTTTCCTATAATTCCTCTAGAAGCACCATCAAAATTAATTTTAATAAACCTCCCTAGATTTTCCCTAAAAGCGCCATCTAATTTTATTTGGATAAACTCAATTTCTAGATATTTCTATTTTTCCCTAGATAAAAGTAGATCATTTGCTTTAATGCCATTATCATAGATGACCCTTCCATGTATATTCAAATCCTCTAACCAAGTTGTTACCACATATTTTTGTACACTTGGGACTTTCCATGATGATCACAATATCTATAAACATTCTACAAAAGAGGTAATGATACAATTCCAAACCTGGTCATGATTTTGAGATTTATTTTTAAAAAAATTATTTTTTTTTCAAGCCATAAATTCTAAAAAGTAATGGTAGGACCAATTCTCCATATAATACATAATACTTTAGCTTTGAAATGATTAATCCAATATTTCATTAGCTCTTTCAATGTTCATAGAGCTATACTATATATTTTCATATTTTTAAAAATTAACCCTAAATAGTGTGAGCAAAGGGACAATCAAGAAGTAAACCATTTGATGCTTTTTAATCCTTCTCACATAAGGCATATCTAAAAGCTCCATGATATCCTCTTCTTTGTACAATATCTCATGTAAGAATTTTAAATTTAATTTCTAACAAAAGAAATGTTGAGGCCTTAGGGCGAGCCCCTATTAACCAAACATTATTTCATAAAAAATATTTGGGAGTAGGAATATTTGACTTATCTAAATCCACATATCCCAACTTCGCCAAGTATCCATAAAATTATGATAGATTCCAAATTAATTCATCCTTTCATATAAAAAACGGCAAATAAAACTCTAAAGCATATTTTGAATTTTATATATAATTTTTTTGAGTTTCTCTTCTTCAACTAGGTTACTAATAGAAATCCATGATATGAAGGTTTTTCTCAAATTAATATAGTCTTTGAATTTTGGACCTTTACAAGCTAGGCATGCCCAAGCCAATGGTTTCCATTGATGCAGACGAGAGAAGGGAATACTCCTATGGATGGCCTTCTCAAGAAGCACAAGTTTCATATCTATCTATGACCTCAAGATGTAAGGTAATATCAACAAGGTTAAAGGCAACAAAATAAGTTTCAAGTATTATGAGAGATGTCAACACCTTATGAGGGCACCTCTATAGTTTTTTTATAGTAATATCCTCCCTATTGTATGACCACCATCATTTGTATAGTTAAATTTGTTGTATGATAGTCTAATGATATGACATCATTTATTGTATGACCCCATCCTTTGTATGGCAATTTCAATCTATGATAGAATAAAAATATGGTTTAGTCTATGAGATAGCAATTTTCTACTATGTAAGATGATGGCTCTTGTAAATAATAGGTCACCTGTTGGTTCCACATGATGGTGCGTTAACAAGATGGTGTGGTGTATCTCATATGATGATGCATAAATCTAAGACTACACTCTCTACGAGACTATACACTTCCTAAGATGGACTTCCTTCGTATATCAAAAGTCTGTATGGTAATCACACAATAGGATTTGGATTGTTAAGAAGTTTTTCAAAAGAATTAAATTCCTCTTGTGCAAGGCTCCACTTTCATCTACCATGGTATTCTATTAATATCTATCACCTTCACAATGCAAAGATAGGCAATGTAACTACAACAAAAAATCATAGTAATTACATGGAACAATGGAATATGATGGGAATTGAATATACTATTTTTATTTATTTATATTATTAAAGCCTATACACTTAAACATTGACTACTACCATTCTCCTAGAAATATCACTTTCTCTTTTTCCATCTTGACGATATCTCTCTCCCTTCCATCTCTCCTTCTAACTACTTTTTTCTTTTTTCTTTTTTTGTCTGTGTTTACCCAAACACTTTCATTTTCTCTCCTACATAATTTTCTATTCCTTTAGTTATATAATACTAGTAGTTTTAAATAATTCATCAACCATTTTAAAAATGGTTTGATGCCCCACATCATACTTATTGGGTAAGTGAAAATTTTTCATGAGTGAAGCTCATGAATATTTTTTAAGTTTATAATCAAGATTCCATACGTATCAATCTTAGAAGCATGCATCCATATTTCCATTTAAACTAGTTGGTTCTTCCACTTGATAATATATTCATAATAGACCTTGCTTCTCATCCTCATGGCCATCATAGAGTCTATCACCACCTCTATTTCATCCTATTCCTTTTTTGGTAATTGTGTTATCCATTCTTCCATCAAAATTTTGAAAATGATATCTTCAGCATTCTTTGTAGGATTATCATAGTATGGATACAAATCTTCTACATTAAAAAATTGGTAAGATATCTACACCTTCTGGGAGTTCAATTTCATAGGTATTGGCTACAAACTTTTGCAAAACACTCCTACTATAAGTTATAGAGATTGAGGAGATGATGAATACAATGAGGATTATGTCCAATGAGATTATAACACTTAAATGATAGCAAAAAAATGCAATTTTCCCTTACCAAATAGCTAAGTTTACCGACATCCACCAAATGGCTATCAATGTACCCACCATATCCATTTTAGAAGTCCAGCCAGCCCTAAGCCTCACAACAATAAATTGTAACCATACTAGTCCCCTTGTAATAATCACCACATAACTTGGTCAAGGATATCATACCAACTTAAAACAACTATATTGAGGATCTATATGCCTAGTAATACTCTTATTAAGATCCTTATTGTTATATATATGGTTAATCTCAACATACCACATATCCTACAGCTAAAATTGTGTACTACCTATACACTACACAAACTTTGAGGTAGGTTATTCAAAGCTCTATTTTAGATGTTGCTCCAAGTCCTACTATCTGATCACCATAAAAAACACTAGGGAATTGGTATGAAGTCAAGGTCTATACTATTTCTAGTGGGATTAATGATTTGGTAGATAAAAAATCATAAGTACAATCCAGTGTCTTAACCAAAAGTAAAAGTAGAGCTTTACAAGAATAAGAGTTAAATCAACTAATTCCAAATGTAGTATAGGAACCCAATTTCCAAAAGATCAAACCAAATCAAAGTTACAATCAAATAGAGCATAGGGAACTTGTATTAAAAATCATCAACTAAGGGGACAATTAGACAAAGCAAAGAGGACTTACATTATAATCGATCAGATTACCCTACCCTATTATTGAACAACCAAGAGCTCAATGGACTACAAATAGTGTACCCAAATTTCTATTATTGGAGTCATACAATGTGATTGAGCACTTAAATAAATCCATTGTTCTCATGCCACTTTGGGATATTCTCACTCTATTGAAATAGATTGATTGTTTCCTCCAATATAAAATAGAATTTTCAAAAGAATTAGTAGCTTATGGGGAGAAAATAATTCAACTTAAAAGCAATAAGATCCCAAATAGGTTGGTCATGCTTGATTCCTTACTTAATCTCAATGACCATTTCCTAGGAAAAGGAGGCATTATAGTAGATAAAGAAGACTAGCTAGAAATATATATTGCTAGTAAAAAATCTTACAAATAGGAAAAACAACTACTGTGGGAGAGGTTCAAAACCAAATTCAATTCATGCCAAAGGCACCCTAGAGTGATAGTGTGGAGTTGTGGTGACTTAAAAGAATATGGTGAGGAGATCACACAATATACAATAAACATGTATACAGATTCCAAGGTCATAAGACAAATATAGAGAATGTGTTTGAGCCTTCCACACTAGATGGGGAACCATCCCCGATCCTGGCTAATAAGATCTACCTAAATAATTCCCTTCTAACTATTTTCTTTACAAAAATGAGAAAAGTGGAAGAGAGACAGAGAGAGAAATAAGAACTAAATCATGGATCCATAGGGTCTCTAATTCTAAAATTAGAAGACTTCATCATATAGTCCCTATTAGATCTTTTCTCAAATATAGAAGCACTCATCTTGCAAGGCACATAGGCCACCCGAGGTGTAGTGATAATGTAGACACCAAATCCTAGTCACTTATCCTTCATCCTAGTCAGTCTACCACCCACTTGTCCACCATCCACCTTTCCCGCCATTCAATTGGCCACTCCATGCCTTTCCCACCATTTTTTGACCCCATTTGACTTATTTTATATTTATTTTATATTATTTATGTTCAAATATAATATTTTATATTATATTTTAATATATTTATTATAAATAAATATTTATAAGCCTAATTAACCTCAACCATTATATCTAATCTAATCTCAGCCATCCATCTTCCTTAATCCATGTCACACTTAAAGTATAATCTTAGCCTTTGGATTTGATTTAATATTAGCCACATGATCAAAAGTGTTAAGCTAAAACCCTAAAAAAACCCTAGGCTTGATTATAAATATGAGCATTCTCAATGCTCAACCCCTGGAAAATTTACTTGACGAATTACTGAAGGAATCCTGAATAAGTCTGAGGTCATTGCATCCTGAAGAACCATCAACCATCAAATCCCTAGATTTCCTTAGGATTTCCCCATTCCAGCAACTTCCCTAGCCATTTTATATTGTTGTCATAACATCTCATTCACAACATTCTTTGCATCCCCATGATCTACTGCTACAGATCAAACCCTAACCCATAGGCTCACTGTAGAGCCTATCGAGTGCCATCCAAAGCCTACCAAGCTCATTGTAGATATTTCTAGACACCCACCAGAGCCTACCCCATCTCGTAGGCTTGATCCAGAACCTACCAGGTGCTTGCTAGATTATGTCGTCATAATCAACACAAACCAGAACTACTATGCAAGATCATCAGGTGTCATTAGGGCATCCTACCACCAAATCTACAATAAGGTAATAGATCATCATCAATAATAGCAAGGTAAATCACTATTTTTTCATTTCACTTTATTATCTACAGATATTGCATGCCACTTCATTTGTTAATAGTTAGGTTTTTATTGATGATTGAGGGTCTCATTCTAGGGAGCCCTCACAGGTATTACTAACCCCTTTTCTATTTGTGTGTGTGCAAATCTATAGGTTTTATTCATTATTGGACAATTGTTGAAGCTAGAGTGGCCTGGAATCGGATATCACAAAGCCCACTCACTCTGTTGGGAGCAAAGCACATTGAAGACACTCATTTTTGGTAGCTAAGGTTTCGAAGAACCCTAGTAATTGTAATTATTGTATCAAAATAATTTTGTCGGGTAGAATAATTGTAATAAGGATTTTCTCAGCTACCCTCATGTTATTGAATAAAATATCATTTTGTGCAATTATTGTCTTTCTGGAATCATTTATTTTATATCTACTTTAGTGTCATATTTTTGTCTCTTCAATTGGCGATCACGGTGGTACCCCACAGGGGTTCTACATTTTGATCTGATTTACTTTGCTAATGTTATTCTATTGCTACATTTTATAGGGTTTTATGGAGTGAAAAATTAGCTGAATTCACCGATTAGGGTTTTTGGAAGATTCTATAATAGTTGTAGAAGGTGCACATGTGCTCTATAGCACCTATTGATCATCACAGGCACCCTTTCATGCCTACACAAGCTCCTAGATGCGCTTGGCAGTAATTGGAAGCAGAGCGTAGGATTCTGAGTAAGTCCCACAACATCTATTTCAAGTTTTGATTTTACGTATTTTGTCTTTCTACATTGTTTTCATATTCTGGGCATAAAAGGAACATAAATTAAGTAATTTGGAAAAGAAATCATTGTAGAGTGCATTTAGGGTATTTTGTGCATGCATCCATCATACATTTTGAAATTTTTTGTTTTAAAAAGAATTGCAAATTTGATTCTTGCACCTTTCTGTCCGCATTTGAAAGTGAAAAAACATCAATTAGAATTTGCATCTTAGAAGTTAAATATTTCTTATTTTGCATATCTAAATAGGAACAATATTTGAATGCAAAAAAGTATCCCTACCCTTGGGTGGCACCTTTGGTAGAGAGGTGGACGAATCCTCCGGTTGCTATTTAGACAGGGGGTTTTAAGCGGTGTACTTCACACTCTTTAGAGGAAATTTGCATTCATGTGTTGGATTCTGATTTAGATGTGTAAAATTTGTTATCTTTAACCTTGTTTGATAACAATAGAAAACATAAAATTTTTAAAATTAATCACACACTGCACATATCATATAAAAATAGTAGTGGCTAGATTTCATCACTAGCCATTGCTTAAGATTTGGTGATGGTGGCAGTCATTTCCATCCACCAATCTCTGCCTTAGACACCATAGGATTACCCCTGAGCAAACTTGTTGGATTTCATCACCAACAAGAATCTCGTTGCCCTTGCCAAACCATAGTTTTTACCTTTATTTTGCATTAGGTAATATTAGAACATCAAAACACACAAAACTATCAATTTAAAAAGAATACACATTAATTAATGAGATAAAAAATGAATGAGGTAAGCCACACAATGTAAAAAGAGATAAAACTTAGCATTGATTATTTCTGCCATTTTAAATTTTGTACAAGTTTTAGTTTTGGTGATTACTTTGAAAATTTTAAGTTTGGATTTGATTACTTTATGGTATTAACATGAAATCAGAAGAAAGTAATAAATATAAATAACTTAATGGAAAATACATCCAATTCACCCACTACTTCGATGGCAAACCCTTATCCATCCCTACCACAAGTAGGATCCCTTCCACATAACATTGAGTAGCCTACCACCCACATAGACATGGACAATATAGAGGCTATCTACAAGTCTTCTAACTATGTCCTTGATCCCCTTAGTCAAGACTATTCTAAACAACTAGAATCAACCATAGCCTATCCGTCCAATACCACCCAAGGATATCATAATTCTACCTATGAATACGGTATACCTTCTTCTAGCTCAGCCCAAAACACAAGTGTTTTTAACACTTACCCTTCATCTAGCCATATCCAAGCATATTCCAATCCCTTGTATGAGGTGTATGTAAATGTTGCCTCACAAATGCTGATCTCCCAAGTTGCCACATCAAGTACAACTTATGCCACACCCATTTCTTCTAATCCATCCTCATAGCCTCCTTCATCCTTTAATCTAGCCGCAACCATGTCAATTGCTACCATGTTTGAACAAGAAATTTAGAATATATCAGGTTTCATGAATAGATTGCTCTCGTAGCATATAAAGGATAAGCAACAAGTTTAGGTAGACCCTATAATCCATGTGATTCCAAACCAGCCCATCATAACCAACCAAAATCCAAAATGGATACACAAATCTATGATGGCTTCCATTCCCAATCCTCCACCAATTCATACCCAAATCCATATAATTACCATTTCTTCTAGCAAATCTCCCAACCAATTCTTCCAACATCCTCCTCATAAATCATCTCCTCCTTTCAATCACCAATCTTCACCCCATGTTCAAACCAATCCACTCCACCAAAATAGGCTAATAACTCCACAACATTTTTTTCTGATCCATCTTCCAATCATTAGGTAATCCAAGGCTTCCAAATTCCTAGGGAAGATCCTAGGATATAGGCCATGCAAAAATAGATTGATCAGCTGATGCAAAACACCCTTGGCATGTCAAGCCAGAAGCTGACCTTAATTCAACTGATCCACCAACCAATTCATCCTTCAATGCCATCACAGCCATACCCAACATATTTCACATTATCGAAGTTTGATAAATATAGGGGAACCAAGGACCCTAAGGATCCTGTGATCTCATTTTTTCATGCATTTTTTCGAATTCAAACTGATGATGCCCTCATACTCCAAACTTTTCCTCAAAGACTAGGAGGAGATGCCATAGAGTGGTTCAATCAGTTTCCAACACACAACATTTACACTTTTACTCAACTTATGGATCTATTCTTGGACCGTTTTGCCCTAAACATTAGAAATAAGGTCTCATTATCAGATATTTATTATTTAAAACAATGGGATTATGAGCCTATTTACGATTTTGGAAACCGTTGGAGGGCAATTATAACAAAATTGCCATTCTCCCTACCAATGGTTGAAATTATCAAATTATTCACCAAGAGTTGCTTAAAACCCATTTCTTGGATTCTTCAACTTAATACTTATCACACATTTGAAGAATCTTTAGCACAGGCTAGTGTCATTGAGGAAATCAAAATCCAAGAGGGTGCCATTAATCCTAAGAAGAAATAATGGCAAAACAAGGGCCAATATCAAAATAATCAATCTTGACAAAACAAATCATCACAAGCCTCTACAACTAATACACTCAATCAAGTTAATCAAGTGGTGGTGAGCCATCCCATAATGGCTCAACAACCTGTGCAACAATGAATTGCCTATCACACGGTCCCATCAGTAACACAAGCACCCATGGTGCAAAATACGGTGCCAACTATGGAACAACCTCCCTGTCGCCAATATACTCAAACTCAATGCCAATACACTCCCTTAGCGGAGTCGTATTCTTCCATTTTTTGAATGTTGTACAAAACAAGCAAGTTAGCCTTGCCTGAAGTCAAGCCCTATGACCCTATAAAACATCACAATAATTACAAATAACACCTATTTTTCCCATATCATAGTTAAAATGGTAATGACATCAACTCCTACCATATTTTTAATAACATCATGCAAGACCTCATAGACTTGGGGGCCATCAATGGGGGTAACCCCTTAGCTCCACAAAACCAAAATTTAGGAATTTTTCAGATGCCTCTTCCCAACCATGGAGAGGCCAAAAATAACGTAGGAGGTAACAACCATCAAACACCTCCTAGCCAAGTCAACCATGTCCAACAATATCAAAATTTTGTAGGAGCGGTTCATGTAGTCACAAGAGGGCAAAGGCAAAATCAACAGAATGCCCAAAAACCTTCAAATCCATCACCCATCCAAACTTCACCAAATCCATCCCCTTCAATCCATGTTTCCAATCCACACATTCACCAATTGAGGGGGTAAGCTATGCAAATTCCAAAATTATTTATTCTTTTGTCCTCAACATTGATTGCTCAAAATCCAATAAGAGAGAGAAGTTGCTTCTACGCCCAAAAGCCCAAACATGTGTCTCGTATTTTTATACCATATTGTGTTTCACACAACATGGTATAAAAGGGGTATCTGTAGATACCAAATCCTAGCCACTTATCCTTCATCCTAGTCAGTCTACCACCCACTTGTCCACCATCCCTCTTTCCCGCCATTCAATTGGCCACTCCATGCCTTTCCTACAATTTTACGACCCCATTTGACTTATTTTATATTTATTTTATATTATTTATGTTTAAATATAATATTTTATATTATATTTTAATATATTTATTAAAAATATATATTTATAAGTCCAATTAACCTCAACCATTAGATCTAATCTAATCTTAGCCATCCATATTCCTTAATTCGTGTCACACTTAAAGTATAATCTCAGCCTTTGGATTTGATTTAATATTAGCCACATGATCAAAAGTGTTAAGCTAAAACCTTAATAAAACCCTAGGCTTGATTATAAATATGAGCATTCTCAATGCTAAACCGCTGGAAAATTTACTTGATGAATTACTAAAGGAATCCTGAAGAAGTCTAAGGCCATTACATCTTGAAGAGACATCAACCATCAAAGCCCTAGCTTTCCTTAGGATTTACCCATTCCATCAACTTCCCTAGCCATTTTCTATCATTGCCATAACATCCCACTCATAGTATTCTTTCCATCCCCATGATCTGCTACTTCAGATCAAAACCTAACCCACAGGCTCACTATAGATCCTACTGAGCACCATTCAAAGCCTACTAGACTCATTTTAGAGCTTGCCAAGTGCCCACCAAAGCCTACCGCATCCCGCAGGCTCGATCTAGAGCCTACCAAGCACCTGCCAGAGCTTGTCGTCATCATCAACATGAATTAGAACTATTGTGCAAGATCATCAAGTGTCATTAGGGTATCCTACCACAAAATCTGTAACAATGCAACATATCAACATCAATAACAGCAAGGTAAATCACTATTTTTTTGTATTTCAATTTATTATTTGCATATCTTGCATGCCACTTCATTTGTTAATAGTGAGGGTTTTATTGATAACTGAGGGTTTCACTCTGTGGAGCCCTCATAGGTATTACTAACCCCTTTTCTATTTGTATGTGTGCATATCTACAAGTTTTATTCATTAATGGATAACTTTTGAAGGTAGAGTGGCCCAAAATCGGATATCACAAAGCCCACTCACTTTGTTGGGAGCAAAGCACATTGAAGACACTCATTTTTGGTAGTTAGGGTTTTGGAGAACCCTAGAAATTATAATTAATGTATCAAAATAATTCTATTGGATAGAATAATTGTAATGAGTTTCTTAGATCCCCCTGTTATTGAATAAAATATCATTTTGTGCAATTACTGTCTTTCTGGAATAATCTATTTTATATCTACTTTAGTGTCATGTTTTTGTCTCTTTAGATAATATAGGTAGGGAAAGCTTCAAACAAATGTTACGCTTGTGAAATCAATGATTTTCTAACCACATCAAAGTGGATCTCTAAAATTAGGCCTTAAGTGGGTTTCTCTTGGTATGCACGTACCCCTACTTCATTTTGACATAGCCAAATGAGGTATGGAGTTGTCGCATAGTGGGAAAAAACCTAAAAAATGCTCAAACAAGCCAATTGATGGCTTTTCACTATACATAACAATTATAATAAGTAGAACAGGGTGCCTAAGGGATTCAATAAGTAGGATTTGATCTTGTTTAATAAATTCTTAAAACCAAGGCATACCACTTATAGAAAGACCAAGCAGACTCCACACACCATAGGAAAACTACAAGGTATCCCCAACATAAAATTTATCAACACATGTGATATGGAAGACCAATGCATATCATAATTCTCCCAAGTCAAAAAAAGTTGTCAATAAAATATAGTTCCCATGCACCTCCCTAACAAATAAAAATATATTTTATTTATTATTGGCCAAATCCATGTGATTGGTATGACCTCTTGTAGGACAACATTAAAGGGTATTTTTGGTATATTATGAAAAATTGCACCAAAATAATAATCAGGGCTTCTCCCCAATACCAAATTACCAGAGAAGAAACTAGATGAAAAAGATACCATAGCACCCAGTCAACCTAGTTGCTAAATATTAAAATCAAAGAAAGATTTTTAAATCCTCTAAACACATAGAAACCAATAGGAAGAATGCTCTAAGAAATAAATCTAGCATCCCACACTTCTAATAAAAATCCAACATCTACTAAATAAAATATGAGTTGTTTGATCAAGCCTCCAATGAACCAAATTAGAAATTTTTCCCATGTGATGGCTTTACATTAAAAACTAGTCACTTCCTAGCGACAACATTTCAAAATCGACTAATCATGAAGTAAAGGTACATAGGCCAATGAACTCTTGGGAACCTAGAAGATGGCTATGGCTAAATTCATTCAAGAATTATGGAACACATTTGTATTGATAATTATAAGAATAATAGGCCATTAAATTTCATGCTTCATCATTGATCCTTTCATTATGCCACTATAATTGCTACTATAGAGATTTGAAGTGTCAAATGCTTTTATTTAGCTAAGAGAAAAATTACAATGTATCTCACAAAGGGATAACTATGGAGGCTAATAAAAAGAGTTCATCTACTTGGGAAACATGATCCTAGATAAATAAGAACACCCATAATAAGCTAGATAAAGCTAAAACCACATGCCTAATGACTAATGTGGATGAAAGGATCGTTGGCCCTAAATTATCCAAGAACACTAAGGGGTTGAAATAGGCTTCCTAACAAAGGACCATCATCAAGGAGCTTGGGTATTTATCTATGATAACTTGGAAAATATACTTGGCACACTACATGGTGCCCCAAGCACATAACAACTATGAGCTAGTAGCAGTTTGTGATTCCCACTATAACCCTCAATACAAGAGCTTAGGGGGTTCAAAAATTATTTTAAAATTATTGCATCATCCCAAGCCATGTGAAACATGTTAGAAATCCTATAATAATTCAAGATGAACCTAGAGATAGCCAATGACTTCTACTCATGTCTCTTGGACTCCTTTAAAAGTTTAAATTTTGAGCTTTGGGATAATAATAAGGTAGCCACTATGCCAAATTCCCACTAAGAATATATCCTTTTAAGAATGATATTTGTGATATCCTAAGCATGATAGCATTTATATTTTTGTGCATATAATGACAAGATCATCACTTAAGAAGAGGTACTAGTGCTACACATGTTAAGATGCATCCCAATGACAAGTCTCTAATTTTTTATTTTGATATATTTGTCACAAATAAAATCCATAGAGGTCTACAATATTTTTATAGCATCATTATATTTTTATATTGTTCTTTCCTAGCATATTTGGCATTGGCCCATAACCCTCATATATATGAACATATGGGTCTGAAGACAAAGGACAGGTATGATAACAAGGATTCCATATATGAGTGGACACGAGTCCTTTACTAGATCTAATCTTATTATAATTTTGTGGTTGACTTCTTTATGTTCACCCTAAGAACTATCAAAAAACCAATACCCAATGCATCCCAAAAATAGTATCAAGTTACTAAGTCACAAGTACCAGGGATATTAGTTCTTCCTTGACACCACTATTGTCATCCACATGCACAATTTCTCTAATTCATTCTACCTAATACCAAAATATGCAACTACAAGGGTCATCTATGAGGTAGCTAGACATCACATATGCTACCTTTGGGAGCTAACAAAGTAAAGCAAGCTATTACAAGCTTCCAATGCACTTGCTAAAGGTGTGCTAGTTTAAGAGAAAAGCGGCTACACTCCTAGAGGTGAGACTAGAAGAATTAGGTCTCAATAAGTTATAGGAATTATGGCCTTATGACCTAGAATACCAATCCAATATTTATAACTCCAAGAAATTTCAACACCAACCAAGGCCACTAATAGAGGCTTACCAAAGTATTGTATATGGGGCCTACCCATTACTCTAGGAAGCATATTTTCTAATAGCTAAATAGTACCATAATGTTACCTCAATTTTTATATGCCCATATGTATGGTCAATCCTAGTGTCAATACCACCACAAATAAGAAGGATATTCTACTAGAGTTGGAGTAGAGCGAGGAAACAATTGATGTCTAGTGGGTTTTTTTCAATGGGTTTTTGACTATATATCAATGCATGGAGAAAAAACATGATGATATTTTTGAAAAATACTATGATGAAGTGCATGAAATGGAACTTTATGATATGTAGGAATAAAATAGGGAAGATCCCTAAGTGAACATTCATACCAATCAAAGGAAACCTATACCCAAGGAGAAATTCAAGTTATCCTTGAGACTCCACTAGAACTAGTGGGATATCTTATGGAAGCTCATGTCCTAGAACCCTTGACCTCGAATTCTCTAACTTAGTTCACAACCTCTCCAAAGAATTGGTCACAAGAGGAAAAGAACAAAAATAAAATCTCCAAGAAGCATAATTTATCCCCAAATATCAAGCCACCCATCAAGAAAAAAAAGAAGCAAAACTTGATCTAACAAAACACTGCTACAACCTCCAGAAGGATCTCCCAAGAGGAATCCATTGGAATTGCAAGAGGTTTTTTATGAAAATTGAAGTAATATCCACTTCATCCCTTCTCAATTGCATTTTGAAGGCCCCACCACTGAGTTCTCCTTCCTTTCAATCCATCTTTACAATCCTAGCCACTCCACCACTTATTGCATTTGATCCCACTTATATTGCAATAGCTTTTGTTCCATCCTCTAATGTTGAATCTATCTTGGTTACCTCTACTCTCTCAAGACAATGTCCTCTCTCTTTCTCTATAAATTCAACTACAAGTATCTATACCTCAGCCCATCACTTTGATTCTTAAGCTAATACCTCATCTTCAATAATCTTAAGAATATGACTAGCAATAGGTGTAATAGAAGAAATAATGGAAGGAAGTGCAACCTTCCACTTCATAAACTATAATCATCCTTCTTCCTCAAAGGGATGAGCTAGGCATGTTTTATTTTGTGTCCATTGTCTCCAAGATATAAGGAGAGATGCAAGATCAATATTATTGTGTGTTGGTTATTGAACTCAACTTCAATGGCACAAGATCATAGGAAAGGATCAAGTTATCCTAGCAAGTAAACAAACTAGTGACTCATGATTATATGGTGTTGGCAATAAAGCTACCAATTAATAAAAGAAAACTAGAGAATTCTAGGAATATATTCAAATTCTCCTAGGTTGAAAAAAAAGTAGCAAAGGCTAAAATATCTTGTCTTATATCTCAATTGGAAGTAGAGGTGGCACTAGAAATGTAAAATAAAAGGGTCTTAGTTATGAAATAGGGAGTAAATAACACCAAGATAAAAATGGAGGTTAACTGGGTCCTCTAGAGAGGGGTCATAAAAGTAGTTGAATTATTTTTCCAAGTGCTTGAGTATATTCATATATTATCTTCATTAAAAACCAAGATCAATAAGGATATTGACAAGATTTAAATGGTGGTTAGAATCTATTTTCAAGATACATAGATATTCTAGACCACCATAGTCCACATTGACCCCCAGAAGTGTATTATACTAGAAGTTGATAATAAATACACTATAACTCATAGAATCGTGGAAGTCCTGACGAGCCATCAGGTTGCACATTAGTATGATGATCAATTCAAATGCATAGACTAGAGGGTAGAGGATTGAAAGGAGCATGTTTCTCACTAGTATCAGTTATCCTCCATTATCCTTGGGCTTCTAATGACAAACCTCTCCCTAAATAAGAGTACCAATCATGGCTAACTCAGTAGGTAAATATTCTAGTGTCACCAAACTCATCCTTTGACAATGGGGTGGACCAGGCTATGAAATCTATATTCAATATTAAAATAATCCTCCTTAAATTTAAGAGTGACTTCACCTCCTTTTTTATAGAGAAATTGGGTGATCTAGAGAAGGATTACATGCAACTCATTGAGGTGAAGTTTCCTTCTAAAGAATAATGAGTAGAATTTATTGAGTGTATGAACAAGCTTCAATCATGACTCCACCCAAATGATAAGGCTTTCAATTTTAGATACTTCATCTCCAACAAGCTAGACATCCCTATGAGCCACCATAATTGTATTGAATTTTTACTACATGCAAAACCCGATGATCTAGTACAAAATGAGTACAACATCGTGATAATTATATACTCAAAGGGCATCTTGGGTCAAAAATGAAGAGGTAATGGTAAAAAGTAAAATTGGAGGGTCAACAACTCAAGAATCACACTATGCTTTAGGTTCTAATTATTAGGGATTCAAACTAGGGCTAGGTGAGGCAAGCATCAACTAGATCTAATAATGGATCTAATGCAATAATAATTCAAAAAATAGGTAGGAATAAAGGTAGGGCCACATAATCAAGACTAACCTCAATATTGGTGAAGGAGATTCTCCAACAAGGAAAGATTAATTTTACAAGCACCAACTAGGCTTTAGTTTCTAGGAGGAAGGATCATTAATTCCACATCTAAAGAGAACCATCTTTACCTATAGAGCATTTATGATGACTAGATCCTGAATCAACTTTGGATCTTCCAATAAGTGAATGTAGCATGGTGTCTCGAGCCTAGTAACCTTGGAGGATGCTAGATTTCCCACTCATGGTAATTGGGAGAAAAATTTAATTTTCAAAATTTGAGATTAAATCATATAAATAATCAATATTTGTATCAAAAGGGGGGAAGAATGATATTTTTGTTTCTATTATATAACCTTAGATATATTCTTCATTCACTTTTATTTTATATATTGATCTAGACTCGATCCTTGTGTCAACTCATGTACAAAGCCTTCGAGTCCTTTTCTTTCTAGTATATATATGATCACTTTCTAACATATATATAAAAGAGTTATGACTATTTTCTTTATGTCTTGGACTTTGTATGTATACTACTTTGCATGAGGATCTATGACTAGTATATGTCCTAGTCATTTTCAAATTGTCATAATTAAGAGATATACCATCTTGAAATCATGTTCATTATTGCTAGCATGATTGATTCATGGGTTCATTCATCCCATAAATACACAAAGGGCACTTATGATTTTGGTGAATCACCACTTGTATTCTAGTGTTGTTTTATTTTATGTTTATTATCTTTCCCTTTCTCCTAGAATTACTTGATAGCTTAGGAGTAGCTTAGAATTTGAACATCAACTTCACATCTAAACAAGAATTTGACCTTGAAAAAAAATAGGAAGCTATCCCTGGAGTTGAATCCCATGCTCCTTGGACTTATGGAATTGTGCACTCTATGAGGCTAAGGACCAGGTGCATCCGATAGATGCATCGAATGGTCATTTTGCTATAAATGTTGCCAACAAAACCATTTTTGTAATTTGAATACCTTTGGTTTTTATTTCTATTTTTCCTTTGAGAAATATCTCCCTAATACCTCCACAAGAATAATGAATAGATAAGGAGATAGTGGATCACCTTGGTGAAGTCCATAAGATAACTTAAAGTAATAAATAGGAGAACCATTAATAAAAATAGAATATTTTGTAGTGCTATAACAAACTTTAATCCATTCATAACAACTATAATAAAAACCAAACTTTTTGAGAGTATCATGTACAAAACTCTATGAAACCCTATCATATGCCTTTTTCAAATCTAATTCCATAAGCATACCTAGATTTTTTGTGAAATGGAGAGAATGTATGGCCTCCTATGCAATTATTATACCATATAGAAGCTATTTACTATGAACAAAACTATCTTGTTCATCTAAGACAATACAATCTAGAATTCCTTTCAACCTATTTGTCATAATCTTTGAAATTATCTTCTAAATCAATTACAAAGGCTTATTGGACAAAAATTATCAAAATAGTTGTTCTTGCCTTGCTTGGGATCCAATAGAATAATATTTAAATTGATCTCAATTACTATAGAATTCCTTTTCTAAGTCTCTTCAATCACATATAACATGTCACTCTTCAATATAGCCCAAATATTTTGAAAGAAATTTGTAGGAAATCCATTGGAGCCAAGTGCCTTGTTAGGATGGAAAGAGAAAACTACATAATGTAGCTCCTCCATATATCTTTTTCATCAAGATTTCAATTTTCCTTATGTAATAATTGATGGATTTTTCTTACCACTTTCTTAGGAGTGGAAAATCCTTGATTTGACCCAACTTCTTCTACATTATGATCTCCTTGTTTCATAATGAAGTTTACCTCATGCCCAAATTTTTCCATCTCTTTCTCCATAATTTTACTTTGTAATCTATTACCATGTTTCTGGTTTCACAATATTTGCTACATCAAAATGTAATTTTTTCACAATCCATTTGTTGATTCCTTTATCTTGATTCAAACTTAATCTTAATTGATTTATGTAAAGTTTTTAAAGTATCCATGACAATACATATTTGAGTGTATACAATTTGTCTTCTCTCCTTAGTAGTTGGTACCTCCTAGATGAATTCACCTATAGTATTTCTAATATTCTTCAAAATAGAAAAATTCTCACTCCATGGTCTTAAACATAAAGCATCTTTGTGCCTAAACCAAGGGCCTCCATATGTCATTTTATCCTTTATTTTTAACTAGAGAAGATAATGAGAAAAAATCCTTTTGGAAGAAATATAATGGTGTAATTTTAATTTGATCCCCACTTTCACTTGATCCAATTTTTAATCTTAGAAAAACTTGGCTATTATCCATGGAACTAATGGATTAACCCTCTATTTTTAAGAACCATTTTATCATGCTTGATCATATCATCCTTGATGATCCATTTTAGTGTAGTATCTGCTACCTAGATAAGGTTTGTCATAGATTTGTTCTTCCTCTTATCGTTAACTAGGGCATCCATACTTCTAACTAGGGCATTCTTACTTCCAACTAGGGCATCCTTACTTCCATCTAGGGCACCCTTCTTTCTAGTAAGGACTTTCAAAAATGACTTTCCTACCATGTTACCTAGATTTTCTTTGCACGAATCCTTTAGTTTTTAAATTTATCCTAAGATCTGGAACAAGAAGAATTGGTACTCACTTCTTGCTTACACTTTGGTTCTACTACCAATAATATATTGTTAATACTCACACCTTGCCCTCTATGTTAAAATACATATTTTACTACCAATAATCTATTTTTAACACTACATCCTAATACACATTTCTATATTTTAGATATATATTTTTTATTATGGTAAAATCTAGGCTTTTGGAAGGGACCAAACCCTTTTACAATCCTAGACTACCATGTCTAGTCGTACCAACCAAAAAGCCTCATATCATAAGGCTATAGGGCATTCAAAGTCTAGGATTACCTTATTTTAAGCCCCTTCAGACTTACATTTCTTACCAGTCTCTTTACATTCATATCTTTTAATATTCTCTAGAAAATGGATCCCTCAGCATACAAATCCATAGATATTTAGAAAATGGATCCCCCTACATACAAACCCATAGATCTTCATAAAATGAAATCCTAAGGAGAAAAATCCATAGATCTCCAAAAAATGGAACCCTTCTACAAAGTGAAAAATCCACATATCTCTAGAAAATGAGACCCTCAATAGATAGGTCCACAAATCTTTATAATATGGAACCTTCAATAGACAAGTCCATAGATCTCTATAGTATAGATCCCTCAATAGACAAATCCATAGATATTCAAAAAAGAAACCCTCAACAAATAAATTTGTAGATCTCTAAAAAATAGATCCCTTAATAGACATAAATCTTCAAAAATAGAACGTTTAGTATACAAATCCATCAGAAACCCAAATATTTTTCATCTTATAGCTACAAGCTATAAAATATCATAGAGCTATGAAAAAAGGACCCCTCAACATATAAGTCCTTAAATATTCAAAAATAAATTTACTATGAACATTCTGAAAATTAGAACGTTCACATATTCTAAATATCCTCCACCATTGATCACTAAATGGAGTACATCTAGATTGATCCCATCTGGTGGTATCCATATTTTATCTTCCTCTCTGAGAGCTCCCTAATTGGCTAACCAATTGACCACCCTGTTTCCTTCTCTATACACATGTACCACTTGAAATTCTTTGAACGAATTCAAGGATATTATTGTATATATTAGTACATCTACTACTCTCTAAATCTCTATTTATATTTTATTAAGGTAATTAATAATATCTAGTCAGTCCCCCTCAATTATTATTCTCTTAGCCCCTAACTGAACCACCATACTTACACTTGTAAACATTTCTCTAGCTTTATCCGAATTACTAGTCATAATGTCCAAGTACTCACTCATTTCTCCGATCATGATTTCCTAGTTATCCCTTAGCATTGCTCGTCCTCCATCCTTTCTTGGATTTCCTTTAGAATATCCATCAAAATTTGGTTTCATCCATCCAAATTTTTGGTGGTTTCCACTTGGGCATTCTCCCCAAGCCTTCTCAAAGATTGGTATTCATCCCAGCTAGACTTAGGTTTCAATTTTCACTTAATTTTCTCATGCTTTTTTAATAATTTAAGATTCTCCATGATGGCCACTATGATGTGTTCTCTATTACTAGCTATAAATATCTTCTCCCCTTAAAAAATCCTAATATTTTTCTGCAACCATACTCCCCAAACGTAATGAAAGAGAATAAAATTTTAAATTTGATTTAGTCTTGAGATTTAAAAGGCTTCTCCTATTTTTCTATCCACCCTACCATGTTATTAAGAAACACCCACACCACCCCCATATTCTTTGTTATACCATACAATATTTTAAGGGAGTAATTGCATTCTAGTAATATGTCTCACTGATTCCTCATGAGATTCACAAAGGTAACCTCTATTAGGGAACTAAAAACCCCTCTTATGAAGGTTATTTATTGCTAAATTATTGTTTTGAAATGCCAACCAAAGAAAAATTGTTAACTTTGGAATTGATTTCCTTCCCCATATTTGATCCCATTGAAATCCCTCCTCAAGAATTACATGTAAAAGATCATAGGTTGACTTAACAATTTACAACCCTTCTTATGTAGCTTCCCATACTATTGTTTCCTTAGGAAAATCAGGATTTATATAATATGTTCTTAGTTTAGTTGTTATTTTTTCTCATCCTCATAATGATTATGGATTTTCAACTCCTTACATCTTACCTCACCTCCTTCTATAGCCAAATAATCACTCATCATATTCCCATAATTTTGTTCTAACTCTACTCTAATATCTGCTAACTCCTCATCCTTTACTAATGGGTACTTCTCTAGCCATGCATATTCCTAGAAGTTGATAGACCTACCATTCCTTACCTTCCATTGGGTTCCTTTCCATAGCATCTCTCTAGCCTTTAATATGTGGTTTCATAAAGAAGATCCTTGATAGGGATCTGGTGTGGTCAAATATATAGTATCATTTTTGTTATCAAGGTATTTATCTCTTATAATTCTTTTCCATAAGACATGACCTTCCTTTACTATCCTCCATCCAATATTTGTTGTTGAGTCCTTGTTCATATCCCTTATTCTTCTAAGACCGAGTCCTACATTTGATTTATCCTTGCATACTCTCTCCCAAGTTACAAGGTGATTTAGAGGTTGCTTGGCCTCATGAATTAGAGACTGGAATATATTTTCATTGATTGGAAATAATTGTGTGTTGTCCAAATGGGTTTGCTGAGCAAGAACCTTATTTTGAGCAAATTTAGAGAAATATCTAGCAAGATATTTAATAGAGGGTTTTATTCTCTATATGGATGGAGTGACTTTTTGGGGGTCAATGAACATTGTCACTTACCTACCATTCTCCACCCATTTGTCATAAGGTTATCTTTAAAGAGTTGTGGTGAAGGAATGAGAGCTAACTCAAGACTCATGGCTAAATTTGGTGGGGCTTATGGATTAACAGTTGTATTTGAAGATTTAGTCAGATTCAAGGTTATGCATAAGGGGTTGGACTCAAAATGTACTTGTAAAAAAATGGTGAATCCTAATCGAAATCAAGGTGAATCTTAAGCAAATAAAATCAATCATCTTCACAACAAAATTTGGGGTATTTGAGGCCCTAAAAGGTAATGTCATCTTTGGGGTAAATTTTTACATATTAAATCACCTTATAAATTCATAATAAAACCACCATTATATCAAGCTCGAAAAGAGCTTTCCAATGAGTACAAATATGTCTATGTTTGGATATATATTATGGCAAATTAACCCTAAGAAAAAATTGGTCCCAAAAATTTTAGGCGAATGGGCCGATGTTGAGGGTCCTCATATTCGCCAATTTCTAATTTTGGAAATCCTAATATTCGCCCAATTTGTGAATATTCGCCACTATGAATAACCCTGGTCTGAGTCATGGAAGAGGCAAGATGGTTCTTGGGGGAACAACCTAAGAAGGAGAATATTTTTAGAGAACTAGGGGGTGTTGAAGGCCATCGATAGGGAATTTCTCGACTAAATTTTCAGTTGTCTCTTCCATATAAGGGTCATTAGTTGTGATTTTTTCTACATTTTTAAAGCAGTGGCTTCTATTTGTTCCTTTTTAGCTAATTTTTTTTGACAAAATCTGATCAAGTGTCCAACTTCTCTATAGTAAAAATACGCATTATGTAAGTTTAGGTAGATAAGAGGTTGACTAACATGGAAGACTGGCCCATTGAAATCAAAGGAGGGGGTAATGACTTGGATATATCCATTTCTACACAAATACGAGGATGTACTCTATAATTAGATAATTTTTTTGAAATAGGGTGAGATCACAAAACCTTACCAAGGAGAACAACAATTTTATCGAGAAAGGGACAACATGAAAGAGATAAATAGAGCAAATCTATCAAAAGAGAGTATTTTTCCCTAGAGGGGCCCTCTGGATGAAAATTCAAAGACCAACCTTGCAGACAACATATTTACCCACAGATAACCCATGTTCTGTATTGGAGGACTTTTTTGGCATGCTTGGTATTTGCAAAGGAGACTACTATGTACCCCCTTCCCAACCCTCAAATAGCCTCAACTATCCAACCTCTAGTATTTTTCCAAAGCCTCCTAACCTATTTGAGAAATTCAGCCTTAGGTGGTATCCCCCATAAAAAAAAATGACAGTACGTTCAGACAAGTCATTAGCTACTTCAGCAAAGGAATCAGGAAGAACAACTGAAAAGGGCTTACCTAGCTTTGCATGTGGTTGAGGTGTTGCTAGATTAGGGTTTGACGAGTCAATGGTGCAACCCTCTGGTAAGCTCCTCTCACTCTCTAGATTTGCAAGCTTCTCCATGGACTTGTTTGCAAGGTTCCTAAGGAGTCAAAAAAACCTATGATTCAAGAACATTGAGAGATGGAGTTTTGTCCATCATAGAAACCTCACATCCCGTGTGAACTATTTTTTTGTACCCAAATGCTTCTCCACTATAGATTTAGGCTTGTCGTCAAATGGAGGAGGTTGTCCCAATTCTTCACTCTAAACCCTGAAATATTCTCAACTCCGAGAAGCTCCAAAGATAAGTAAAAACCCTAAAATTTGCACAACAATGTCCAATTTTTTATTTTTTTGTTTAGATGTTCACTAGTAAATGAAAAATGCCCTCAGAAATCATAAACACTTTGGAAAACAAAAACGCCACAGTAAAATTCTTCAAAATCTTATCTAAAACTTATTTAGAAAAGTCGTTATTGTTCTGAAAATCCTATATTTATAAACATTATAAAATTCTTTCACTTTAATATATGTTAACTACTTGTTTATTGTTAGACTTGGTCTGCTTTAAGAAAGTAGATTCAAAAAAAAAATTAAAATAACGAAGGCCTAATAAAAAATAAAAATGCCTTGTTCTACCTACCTTTGAATTTTTATTGTAGTGATATATACACGACTTTTGTGTGTCTGTTGATACCTAAATTGATATAATCATTAATTTTTTATTAAATAAAGTTAGATTCCAATCGACACCTACTTATTCTTTTCATCTTAAAAAATTAGATAACATAACCTCAATAAGCGTAGCCTAATAAAAAATAAAATTGCCTTGTTCACGAAAACATTTAGTCGATTCACATCATGTCAAAATATTGAAAATGATTGGAAAAAGCAACAATCTAATAATATATCACGTCGATACAAAAGATTAGTTATAGTGCACTATCATCCAATATAATACACACTACTATTGGAGATGGCTTCACATGCACGCTACTAGAATTTATATGCTTAATTATTTTGTTTTTTAGTTGCAATCTAAAATTATTGTGTTAAATAATGAATATATCGTTTAATTTTTTTTTTCAAATCAATAAAAGTTAGAAAATATATATTTAAACTCAATAAAGATAAATAAAACTGGAATTATTTTAATGTTCATAATATATAAAAAAAATTGGATAATAAAATGAACAAACATTTAATATCATAGATTAAGATAAAACGAAATTGAAAGGTTGTTCATTTTTATCATATAAGTTTTAATGTTTGTTTAAGGTATATTAATAAATATTATTGTTGTTCATCCCCCAAAACCCCCTACTTTGGCTCTTCTTCGGGAGGTCTAAGGTTCAAACCGAGCGAGTGTGTGGGGGTGGGTGTGTGGTGGCTTTGTGTTAAATTCTCTATTGATAAGTATAGCTCTCGGCTTTACGAGGGGTCATGGTTGGAGGAGACTGCTCAGCCTTGTGCGTCGGTCATAGAGGTTTCTCACAATAACCAAATAAATAAATAAATATTAGTGTTATATTTAATTATATTATATTTGTTTAGGGTTTATGACTTTTTTGGGAGGTCGAAGGTTCAAACCACGGTATGTGTGAATATGTAATTATGTGTGGTTTGAGCTTTGGTTGTTCTCTATCTCATAGAAAATCACTTGTTCCAACATGATGATTTATTGTATGTTAAAAATAAATAAAAAATTATATTATATTTAATTGTAAAATTGTAAGAGGAGTACATTTTTATATTTACAAGGTTGTAGGTTACTTGAGACAACCTTTGTTTTATGCAATATATAGTTTCATGCTTTAGTTACTGAAGCATGATGTACAACACTAATCTCACACATGATTCAAACTTTATACTCTGGTACCATGGTGTACATGGCACGATTCAAATCTTAAACCTCTATTGAGAGTTCCAAAGCCTTCATCAATAGGCTACTCAAGTTGTGTATTACATGTATAATAATAATTCATTTTATTATTACTTATTCTTTATTTAAATTTATAAACTACAAATATTGTATATTGCTCTTTAAATTTTGTAATATTTGAATTGAGTTCATAAATAGGGTCAGGGTTAATTTAATTTAATTAATAGATCAAAAAATCCAATTACACAATGCCAAATTTAAACTTATAAATATAATGTAAAAAAAAAATTCAAAAGAAAAACATGTTTATATCCAATCTTTTTTTTTTAATAAACTAGTTGTGGTTTCTATTGATGGTCATTATATTACATTTCTTCTTAGTTCAATTAAAAGATATCTACCTTACCTTTTTATCAAAGATATTTTTCATTTCTTTTTCTATCAAATATTATTTTCATCTTTCTCAAAGTGCTATGTTAATATATTGATAAGTATAGTTCTCGGCTTTACGAGGGGTCATGGTTGGGAGGAGACTGCTCAACCCTATGAGTCGGTCATAGAGGTTTCTCACAATAACCAAATCAAAAAAAAATATATATATATATATATATATATATATATATCCTTGACATCATATTCAATAAGAGATAAAATCTCATTTGGCCAATTGTTTTCTAAAATTTAATTTTTACCAAAACAAAGATCAACACTCAAATTGGATAAATTATCTAGTACCTAATTTCCTTCTCTATAGATATGCTCAACTTTCTTAAATATTGCCTCCAACAATAAGTTATGAACATTACAAAAAACATAATTTTCTATCTAGTCACCATGTGTATTTTGTATAGCATTAATGATAATTTGTGAATCTCAAACAATTGAAATGTATTTCCATTATTTTTCAATTGAAATTTTAATCCCTATATGAGGTGGACTAGCCTCTATATAGTTGTTAGTTAAATTTCCATATGATTATGAGTATATGCAGAAAATTTTGTGTTCATTTTTTTGATAAACACCACCTCCACCTACTTTTCCAAGATTTCATTTGGAAGAATCATCAAAATTAATTTTGGTAAACCTAATTTATGGATGTTTTCATTTTACTATAGATCAAAGGAGATCCTTGGTTTTAATGCCATTGTCTCTTCAATGTATATTCAAATCATGTAACCAAGTGACTATATCAATGGTCTATGGATGAGGGTTGTAATCCTTTTGAACTTTGGGTAAGGCCCAAGAGTCATCTTAGATATGTTTTTGGAATTAGGATGGTAGTATGGAATAAGTTGAAAATGGTTGAAAAATGATGAAAATAAACCAGATTCTTTTAGTCCTATAACATGAGGATTTGTTTGAAAAGTGTAAAAGGGTTTAGACCCTTTCAAAAAACTAGTTTTTATCCTAATAAAAAAATAAAAAGGTAGATCCTTTATTTTAATTCCATTGTCACAAATGACTCTTCCATTTATATTTAGATCATGTAACCAAGTGGATAGCACCTCTTTTTCTATACATGAAACTTCCCATGAAGTGCACCATATTTGTAAACATTATGAAAGACATGCAATAATACCATTCTAAAGTTGGGTATGACTTTGAGATTTATTTTTTTTAATTATATTATTCCTTTCAAGCTTTAAATTCCAATAAATAATGGTAGAACTAATCCTCCACATTATGCATATTGCTTTAACTTTGAAATGATTAATCAAACATTTCATCAACTCTTTCAATGTTGATGGAGCTACTAAATATGTTCTCATATTTTTAAAATATAACCTTAAATGATGCAAGCAAAGGGATAACTAAGAAGTAAATGGTTTGATTTTTTTAAATCCTTTTCACACAAGGCACATCTAAAAGGTCCATGATCTCCTCTTCTTTGTACAATCTCTCATGCAAGAATCTTATGTTGAATTGCTAACAAAGGAATATTGAGGCCTTAAGGAGAGCCTTTATTGACGAATAATTCTTCCAAGGAAAATATATAGGAGTAAAAAATTTTAATTGCTCTAAATCCTCATATCACAACTTGACCAAATATCCACTATCTTTTGATAGATTCCAAAATAGATCATATTTTCACGTAAATATAAGAAAATAAAAATATTGATGCATATTTTGAAACTCGTCTATAATTTGTTTGAGTTCCTCTTCTTCAAACTTGTTACTAATAGAAATCCATGATCTGGAGTTGTTACTCATATTACTATAATCTTTGACCTGTGGACCTTTACAAGCTAGGCATGCCCAAGATAATGGTTTTCATTTTGAATCAGAGATAAGAGGATAAGGCCTTAACTAAGCATAAAACAATAAATTTTCATAAATCCCATCATTTATTTACCATATAATATATTTTTTTATCAATAAAAAACTATATAATATAATGTTCCATTTTGGCAATCCCTTGGGTAGGGTTTTTTCCTAAATAATTTCATTGTATCAAGAGAACCTATATATTTTTGAAGTAACATTTTTTCCAACTCTTTCCTTGATCTCTAAATAATATCCCCCCATGTTTTATCCCTAAGGCCAAACTCATAAGTCTACAATTTTGCAAGCCTACTTTTCTAATTTCTTTCTTTTACAAACCCTATCGCACTTACAAATAGGAAACCTAAATTTTTCTTTGCATCCTTTCCCAAAAACGTCTCTTTGATTTTTATCAATTTCTTATACTATACCTACTAGTAATCTTTAAAATGACATAATATAAATAGGGATGGATTGCAATGTAGCCTTTATGAGTTATAGCCTTACTACCATGGTTAAGAACTTGTCTTCCAACCTGCCAAACAAGCTTTCCTTCTATCCAAAAAAAAAGAGTCCCAAACATCATTTCTATTTTCTTTATGAGACAAAGGAATACCCAACTAGGTTGATTAAATTTTATTAATTTTAATCCCTAATATATCCATAATAATTTATTACAATTCTAAGGTAATGCTAACGAAAAAATCATGGATTTTGTAGTATTAACCAATTCTTGGATAGCCTTCTCATAAAATGATATTATTGATTTAAACTCCATGGCATCACTAAGGGATGACCAAAAGAAAAGTATCATGAATAAATTGGAGATGATATTCATAGGGACCATTTTTTCCAACCTAAATACCTTTTATTTTTTCTTTTATTTTTTCCTTTGAGAAAGATCTTCGTAATGCCTCCACAGGGATAATAAATAGATAAGGAGATAATGGACCACCTTGGTGAGTTAACAAGATGAACTAAAGTAACTAGGAGGATAAACATTGATCAAAATAGAATATCTTAGAGTGCTATAACAATATTTTTTCCATTCACACCAATCTTGATCAAAACAATCATTTTGAGAATTTCATGTACAAAACTATAACATACCCTATGATATGCTTTGTTCATATCTAATTTCATAAGCATACCTAGTTTTGTAATAGAATAAATAAAATATATGGCCTCCTATGCAATGATGACACCATCAAAAATTTGTTTACCATGAACAAAACCACTTTGTTCCTTTGATATAAGCACATTTTGTAATGGTTTTAAACCTATTTACCATAATTTTTTTAATCATATTACAAAGACTTAGTGGATGAAAATTACCAGAATATTTTTTTTCACCTTTCCTAGGAACCAAGATAATAAAAATGGCATTCATCTCACTTATTTTAGCCTTCATTTTTTGGTTTGCTTCAACTAAAACCAACATATAAATATTTAACAAATCCAAAATATTTTTAAAGAAAATTACAAAGAATCCATCAGTGCCCTATTAGAATGGAAAAAGAAAAGTACTTCATGGATTTCTCCATAAGCATCTTCTTCATCAAGTTTTCATTTCATCCCTCTATGATAATTGATGGAATATTTTACAAAAACTTACCTTATGATTCCTTATCTATCCAAAACCTAACAAAATATTTTTGAAAGAATAAAATTTTTTATTCCTAATATCTTCTTCTTCGTCATAGTTTCTTCCATCCAAAGTTAAAATATTTTTTATTCAATGAAAATATTTGCATGAAGGAATTTGGAATTTATATCTCCTTTTTTGAGTCATGTATCCTTAGATTTTTGGAACCACTATGACTCCCTCAATTTTTAATGCATTATAATAATCACAAAGTAATTATTTTTCTTGCATATAAGAATCCTAGTCAATGTTAGGAATTTATTACATCATGTAATATAGTTAAGGTTAGCTAGATTTAGGTATTCATGAGTTGTACATTCACATTTTTATTAATATAATATTTTCTAGTACCCTACTGGTCCAACATGTGGTATCAATGTTGACATTGTTCTTAGAGCATGTAAAAAAAGGGTCATTTGTATCGTTACAAACCTTTTTTTATTTTTTTAAGATCTTTTTTTGTAGATATAGCCAAGAAAAAAGATATTTATTCATGGGATAATATAGTGAATATTATTTTAAAAAACATATTTAAAGAGGAGGTAAAATGTTTAAAAAATTATTGTGTGCATAAAGTATGTGTAGAATGCATCATGCCTATAGGGAAAATAAAAGAAATAGCATTTTTATTTTGCAAGGTTTCTAAAATATTTAAACATCCTTATTGGATATCATCTCCCTATGCTAAAATATCATTACAAAGGATTCTATACAATTTGTTTTGAAGTGTATAAGAGGATTGCTCAATGATTGAAGAGATGACATCAAGTTGATGTGATGCTTACCTAATATTTTATTGAAGTGATATGCATGTTTTTATCCCCTATTTATAGCAATATAAGATTATTGAAGACTTTGATAATTATACTGTCCTATTGCAAAAGAGATCTATATTTATACTCATTAGAAAATATTTCTCGAGCTTGATGTAATTATTCTTTCAAAGAAAAATACTAAGAATTTTCAAGACCACATGTTCAATAAAAAATATTTGACGATGGATCATATGGTTGACCCAGTCATGATCTATTTTGAAGACCAAATTAGACTAAATTGTCTACTATAGATAATGGTTCATTTGAGATAAGACAATACCCTATGTTTTGTAGATAGTAGAATATGTATTTATTCACATCTCTTGGGAAACTATTTAATAGTCGAGGAATCATGCCAATGGATTATTAATAATTTTGGTATATCTAGCAATGGATTATTAATATTTTGGTAAATCCATGGTGATGAATGGTAAAATTGAAGAGTGTTTAAAGCAATGGTAGAGAAATTTTAAAAGTGAGGTATTACATGAGTTAGGGTTTGAAGTTGAAGATAAATTGCTTTATTATGTGCCTTGGCTATTGAGAGGAAGTGGATGGATTAGAAAATCAATTTTATGGATAAAATTGATGCTTGAGTTCCATGATTTCTTTAGTGGAGTTCATTGAGAGTATTGCCATTATTGAGGAGGTTTTTGCTATTGCTTTGAGGAGATTATTGTTGGTTACTTGTTAAGTCCATTGCCACTATTTGAGACCATTGAGGAGATCATTTTATAGTAACTTGTGGATACATTTGTCTTTCATTTGAGGAGATCATTGTTGGCTATTTGAGAGCTCTTTGCTTGAGGGAGTTGTGCTTGTTTCTTGAGAGCTTATTGGCATTGCATGAGGAAGATATTATTGAGAACCTATTGCTATCACTTGTGGAGATTGTCCTTGGTTGGTTGAAGTCCTCATTGTTATTTCCTAGAGAGGTTTCCATTTGAGAGATCATTTATCATCCATTTGAGATAACATTGTTTAACATTGTTGTCATCCATTTGAGAGTACATTGTTGAGCATTGTTGTCATCAATTTGAGAGTACATTGTTGAGATCATTGTGGATCATTGTTGTCATCCATTGAAGAGTACATTTCCATTCATTGTTGAGCACATTGTTGAGTATTGTCATAATTCATTTGTTATCCATTGTTGAGTTCATCATTGAGCCTTGCCTTCATTGATTTATGGTTGATATTTGAGCGCTACTTGAGAGTCATTGGTTAAGCCTTTGGGAATGCTTTTGGGATATAATTTCTAGATAAATTTGAGACAGATTTTATGCATGATTTTTTGAGGCTTTGAGAAGGCTTTTGGGACATAATTTATGGATAGATTTGAGACAACTTTTGTGCATGATTGGTTGAGCCTTTGAGAAGGATTTTGGGACAGATTTATGGATATATTTGGGACAGTATTTGAGCATGATTGTTTGAGCCTTTTGTGAAGGCTTTAATAATAGATTTGGGATAACATTTGAGCAGGATTGTTTGAGCCTTGTGAGAAGGCATTGTGGTAGATTTGTGAGCAATGAAAGAGATAGAATAGAAATACAAAACACATCAACACCAGTTGCCTAGATGAGCAGATCAGTTGATAGCCTAGCTGAGCAAATCAGTGGATAACCTAGTTGAGCAGATCAGTGGATAGCCTAGCTGAGTAGATTAGTGGATAGCCTAGCTAAGAAGATCAGTGGATATCCTAGTTGATCAGATCTGTGGATAGCCTAGTTGAGTAGATTAGTGGAGAGCCTAGCTGAGAAGATCAGTGGAGCCCACCTGAGAAGATCAGGACAACCTAGCTTTGAGCAGATCAAAATAATCATTTGTATTGGGATAAGGATCCCTATTTCTTTATGAAATATTATAATGAGATTATCTTGTGGACTACCCCACATTGGGGGAACCATGTTAAATCTTGTGTATCAATTATGTGTGATGATTTGTGCACTTGTTTACTATTTCTATCTATGTTATTAATGCACACTGCTATATTTTATTATTACAATTGAGGACACTAATTGATATTGGTTTGGAAAGAAAGTAAAAAGTGGGCGCTATACTGTTCACCCCCCTTTCAGTATAAGCTTGTGTTATTCACCATTACCACCACCATCCTCTGAGAAATAAACTGTTTCTAGTTCACCCCCTTGCCCATCTGTGAGTCTTCCTTCATTATCCATAGGTTTACCAATTGCAACAACAACAGTGGTCACATATTCCACTATGGTCACAAAGTCTACTATAAAAACTTCTAGAAAATTAGCATCAATGGTTGTTTTTGCTCTTTCATTACTTGCATCTTCTTCTCCTCTTGCTACAAGTTATCCTACCTAGGCAATTCTATAGAAGGAGCAGGGGGCTACATAGAAAATCAATGATTTTTGGGTAGAAAAACTATCTAAGCCTTCTAATAGGATGGCTACCAGGAGAAGAAGCATGATTGTTGATCTGGTTTCAAGGCAAAGAACTTCTAGGATTATGGTTCCCCTAGTAAGAAAGCCTAAAACTGAGATGACAATTCAAGATTATCGTATTGAAGAGCATACTGAAGACATTGAGAAGCTTCCTAAAGAAGATGAATTGGTAGTAGAGAGAGCCCACTTGGATACTTTTTATGTGAAGAATGATATATTTAAATAAAATGTGGGTAAGCTAGAAAAACAAATTGAAAAGCTCCGAAAAACTATTAGCAATCAGAAATAAGTGGATAAAGCTTTGAAAAAGGAAGCTAAGAGCTAGAAAATAAAATTTTCAAGAAGCCAATAAGCTGAAGGAGCAATTAACAAAGCAGAAAAGGTTGAATGAAGAGTAGGCTAAAGAAATTAAAAGTTTGAAGCAGCAACTTCAAATTTAGAGAGATAAATCTTCTATTTTTTCTAAATATGGATTAAAGAAATTAAGAAAAGAACTGCTCTCTGAAGTCCAAGAAAAATGCTCAGGGCTTCAGCTTATTATTGATTACCTAGATGATGCCAGTTTCTTAATCCAAAGCATTCATAAGGATTTGGACAAAATCACTAGGGAACTATAGCCTATGGAATAACTATAGCCTATGGTAATTCCAACAAAGCAAATTTACAAGCTGGTGGATAGTAGACTCAATGATTGTGCCAAGCCAATCCCTAATAAAGAATGGAACATTGCTAGAGTTGCTGCCAAGATTGTAGTAAAGAAGCATAGAGCACTTCAGAAGGCTTGGTTGTTGTATGATAAAATTGAAGGGATAATCAAGGATGTAGTGGATGTGAACAAGAAAATGATACAAATTGATTTTAGAGGTTTGTGGATGGAATATCATAGCTTTCTATCAGTTGAAGAGATTAATAAAAGTACTTGAGAGACCTTACAAGATGAATCTAATATTGACTCTATGGAAGAGCCACTAGACCAAGAGCAAGCTTCACAAATGATCATTTATTTCACTAGATTGAGAGACCTCATGGAAGATATGATAAATAGATGGAATGCTACTAATTATGAATATATTGGTGAACTACAGTATATTTACAAGTAGCTAAGAGAGACTTCCAATCCCTCAGAGATAACCTAGAAACAGGACCTACAAACTTTGAAGTTAATGGTGCAATTTTTTGGTGATGATGCTGGAGAGAAAAATCAAGAGCAATCTTCTCTTGAAGAAGAAGTTGAGGCAGAAGCTGAAGAGGAAGTTGAAGAAGAGGCTCAGCAAGAAGAAGAGCTGGATCAAACCACTATAGGCCCTGAAGGGGCACAAACTTAGCCATTTTTGTTTTGTACATATATAGTCATAAGTTTTGTATTTTTGCTTGATTCATTTTTACTCTAACATGGTCAAAAAGAAATAATAAAAGCATGAGTCTAGAGAGAGATAGAAAAACAACAATTTTATGTGAAGGTATTTTTATCATGAATTGTAAAAAAGGCTTTATAAGGAGAACATGGTTGTGTTTCTTTTTGCTAGAGCAGTGAGGCAGTTTTGCTGGAATGGCGCAGACATTAATGCTTATGGCATATTATCCATATGAACCATTATCCTCTAGTATGTATGAAGTATGGTCTCTATATGAACGTTTATCCTCAAATATGACCATAAAAATTTTAGAGGGTAGTGTTCATATGGATGTTATTATTTGAAGCATTTTTGAAGAGAAGCATTTTTTACTCTTGATGCTCAATGGATAAGACTCTGAGTTCGATAGATTTGTGAGAAAATCCACCCAGGAGGCACCAAAATGTAGGCCCAAAAAGACCACATCCTTAGAAAACATTGGAAATTTTATCTAAGGTATGAAATTTTGATTTTCTACAATTTCCAGTGCATTTTGGAGCAGATCCGCGATAGGAGTTTTCTAATCTGCCAAACACTTTGTGTATTTTTCACTTGGATAAATTCCACACAATTTATAATGTATTTGGTAGTGGACTAGCGACGCGTTTCGATTTCACAAAATTTTTGGGCAAAGATGACGTTAGCGCAAGGAAAAGTGCGGAATAGCAATTGCTTGTTTGTTTTGATATCCTCCGAGTGGCTAAGTGTCAAAGAGACCAATTCCGGTGAGCTTATAGAGTATTTTTATTTGGAATGGCAAAAAAAATGTGGAAAGTTATAGAAGAAGTGCGGATTAGCAACAAATAAGCGGTTTGAACAAACTTCTTTTCGGATTGGAGACAAGGATGCATTTTACACTAACTCTAGTGCAGAATGGAGGAAAAGCTATTTTACACTATGGCAAGTGTAGATTGGAGATGAGGGAAGATTTATGCTTGCCCAAGTGTGGATTCCTAATTTCACAAAGGTTTTTAGCAAAGATGATGTCAACAACTTTTGTAATGCGGATTTTTGGTTGCTTCAAAGTTCCAAAAAGAAAAAGGAAGGTTGATGAGTGGATTTCATCCCGCTTAATTCTTAGTGTATTTTATGCCAGATTGGTGTTTCGTAGATTCAAAGATATAAAAGGTGATGTCATCAACTTAAATAAGCAGAGTGGTGCTTTGGTCTTTACCCTCGAGTGTACAAAATATGTTCCAGATCAAATCATAGCCGTGCAATGGGGAAGATCAACGGTTGAGATTTTGCTAATGATTTCAAAGTATTTAAAGGCTTTTTCTCATTGAATTCAAACACATTCAGTTGGGAGACTAGAAATTGAAGCATTAGAGGTTTTCAAGAAACAAGATCCAGAGGTAGTTATAGATCGATGGCAATGCGATCTTCCAAGAAAATTTCATAGAGAAGATGCAATCTCTAATGACCTAAACTCCAAATGACGTCAACCAACCAACAAGTTGCAGAAGCTCTGAGCTACCATGGTGGTCTACTTGCAATGGATTTTATGGAGGCCGAACTAGTAAGAAAATTCTAGCAATAACTCTCTATTGAGCTATTGAAAAGCAAATATTTGTAATGTTCCTTATTATTCTTTAGTTTTCAAACTATAAATAGAGGTCAAACCCTCATTTTTGAGGTCGACTCTAGTGTGTTTGCCTACACTATTGTAAATATTCCTGTGAGCTAATGAAAGGAGCATTACATTGATTTTTGCCTCAAATTTGTGTCTTCATCATCTCGTATCAGAGGTTCAAAATCTAGAGTTGCATTTTTATCAATATTCAAATGGTTAGTTTTTGCTAGTTTATTGGATTACTAACTGCTAGGGTAATTGAAATATGCTTTTGATTAGATCTATATTGGTAGAGAGTGCATTTATGTAAAATATGAGTGTTGATTAATTCTGTTATTTGGATTATCAGTGTTTGGATATTGAAATTGTTGTCTTCAATATTTATTTGTTGTGCTTTAATATATGTTTATTTTATTTGAGATAATGTTGATATGAAGTAATGGGTACCTTGAGATAGTTTATGGGAGTTTTTTTCTGTAGTGACATTGTTGTTAGCCTATCCATCCACTGTTGCTTATATTTTCTAAACCTAATATCTTTCTTAACCCTAATATCCAAAACCCTAAGTGAGCATAATTGTGTCAACACCCTATTTAAGTTGACAAGGAACCAACCTACTCTAGATGTTGGATTGAAGTTTACTTTGACCCATCCAATGCTTGAGTTCCCAGCTACGACTATCGGGTGCATGCCTAGACAAAAAATTGGAATATAGAATGTTGCAGTGTCAAGTAAATCTTGATGAAATTTTGGTGCCCAATAGTTACCTTCCATTAATGTATGTATAAACTTGAATTCTTCAAACTCTATATCAAGGTCTTGTATTGTAAAGAAAAATGAACAACATCGAGATAATGATAACAAATCCAACACAAGAAATATTGCACAATAAATAAATGAGATTAAATTGATATTGTGGGAGCCTTGATATCCACTATTACAATGCAACTTGTGTTGATACAAATGATTTTATATTGATATTATGGGAGCTTTGATCTCCACTATTATAGTACAACTTGTGTTGATACAAATGATTTTATAATCAAAGTATTTTAAACCCTTGTTCAAATGAAAATATGGTGTCCTCAAGTTGTCTTCACTCCAAAAAATTTATGAGTGGGCTTGTGTATCCCTATAGAGCCACTCTAGCTACAACAACCATCAAGTAAAATGTCTCTTGTACCCACATATAGATAACAACATATAAATATTAGTAGTATATGCAAGGGCTCCACATTATGAGATCCTCTGAATAACAAATCTGAAAATCCTAGGTGCAACAATAATAAAATGTAATACAAGCATAGAAAACATAAGCTGAAAATCAATAATACATGTTACCTTATCAGAATGTACCAAATTTGCATGATCTATATCTCTGCTTTCACGATATGGTGACGCACGAATGCACACGGGTGTTTGAGGGTTTGTAGAATGTAAACTAGATAAGGAGAAATGTCCTAGAGCATTTGAGGAGAGTTGTGAATGCCCTAAAACATTCCTAGAATTCTCAAAAACATTCTAGAAAGGATCTGGAGTGTTTAGGGATTTCAGGGAGGTGTATTGTAGAAACATATCTGGTTCATAGGGGTTTTGGCAACAAAAATCGAGGATGTGAAGGTGACAAGGAGGGAGGATGTTATAAAAATAATGGGGTTTGAATTATGATGTATGAAGGGCTTTGATTATTTCTAACCTCTAGAATCACCAATAAACTTTTGAATCAATCAACCGCTTAACCTCATTCACAAAATTGAATGATCTTTTATAACTTACCTTCAACATGTTAGGGTTTCGATGACACCAATGGGTGGCCAAGATTAAAACATGATGAAGGGATAATATTATGAATTTGATATGCGATATGGATCAATTTAAATAGATGATTGATATTAATTCATGATGGGTGGCTAAGATGTATTCATATATATATAATTAAGGGCTATGATTTGAGGATGTGAATGGATAACAAGTGGCTAGGATTTGGTGTCTACAAATACCCCTTTTTGTATCGTATTGTATGAAACATAATATGGTGCAAAAATAAGAGACACATCTTATTTTCCTTGGTGTGCAAGAAGATCCTGAAGACAAAAAAAAATGTTTTTGTAGCTTACCCCCTCAATTGGAAAATGAGTGAAGAATGAATCTTACGAGCCAATTGACATAAATGAGGATGATATGAATGATGTAAATGACTATGGATGATGTATTGATTTTGCAATGAGTGATTATGTTTTTACCCCAATAGAAGAAGGATTTTTTGGCAATGTGTATGATATGAATGATGTAAATAAATGATGCAATTATTCTCCTTTTGCCCCAATAGAAAAGGGGCTATGTGAATGGCGCAATGAATGTTCTGTTTTTACCCCAACAAAAAAGGGATTTTTGTGAAATAAATGTGATGAATAATTCTATTTTTTTCCCTAAAATAAAGGCGGTTTTTTGTAAAATGTGAATGATGTAATTGAATGTGAATGATGTATCCCAATGTGGGAAATCAAAATCAAATTTGGTTGCCCAAGTTTGGGGTGATTTTGTGCTATTGAAAAACATGCCTATTGGCATCATTGAAATACAAAATGATGAAAATGAATAAAATCAGGAACCAATAATCTTAAAATCAGATTATTTCTAGAAGATAAATTCCTAGTGATGCCTCACAATTCCTGCATGTGAAATAGAATGATGTAGTAATAGTTATATGTGTTTAGTACCCCACAAAAAAGGGCATCAATGATAGCTTTTAAGCAAATTAATATAAGCATAGTCTCACTCATAAAATGAGGGACCAACAAGATGTTGTTTTCAAACAATAGAATGTTGGATGATGATATGGGTAAGCATCCTTATGGTGATCTACCCATCCTATTGAATTGCATGGATAACCAATCACTGCAACCACCAGGTTAATAGAGTAAACCACTAGATACAAGGTTCACTTGGATGATATGAATGATGTAAAGAAATGTGAATATGGATGGTGCCATGAATGATTGATGAGTGAATTTGATGCATTTATGAAATTTGGAATTTGATTTGGGATATTTTGAAGCAATTTAGGGTATTTCTATGACTTTTGGTCGCAATCAAGAATTAAATACCTAAATCAATAAAAATTATCACAAAATGTGATGGAATATCATGAGGAATGATTGGAATAGTGAATTTGGTAGTTTTGTAAAATTTTGGACCATTTTAAGGTGTTTATATGTAAATTAGGCATTTCCACGACTTTTGGTCACAATAAAAAATGAAGTGTTCAAATATATTTGTATCTTCAAAAAGCCTAGTGGAATGATGTAATGGATGCATGGGTGAAATTTGAGGTTATTTTGTGGGGTTCTACTATAGTTTGAGGTCTATTGATTCCTTTTGTAGCATTTTGGATTCAAACGTCGGCCAACATCCACATCATGCATAGACCCAGGAGAGTGTTTACCACTTGGAAGATGTAGGGCAATATTTGAACGTGCTAGGAAGATGCCCTGGTGTATTTGATCATGTCAAGATCAGATTTAAAAGGGTAACATAGGTAAAATTTAATTCATTCTTGCATTTGTTATTTTGAGAAGAGACGTATGACGAGGAGTGAGTGAGTGAGTGAAGGAGTGTGGAAATGGTAATGGAGGATGTGGATGTGTTAGTGAGAGTGGAGGTGCATGTGGCTAAGGTAAGTGTCCTTAGCTCTTTTGTTTAGATTGTCCAATATATTTTTTTTAGTGAATATGATAGTAATGTGTATTTGCATGTTATGTTATGTTGCAATTGAGGATCTTGTAGGTCCAACATTGATTCTCACCCATCATACCAGGGGTGAGAAATGCACTACAAAAGTACCACTAGGACTGGCTGGAGTGGGTATAATTGGCCGGTATTGCATGGATTGAGGTGGTGAGGGCTTATGAGGGGTACCTTTTTACCTTAGCACAAAGGTGGGATCCAAATAGGGGGACATTCCAGCTCTTGACAAGGGAGGTGACAGTGACACTCGAAGATGTATATTGCATCTTCTGCGTACCAGTGGAGGGATTGTGTGTTCAAGTTGAACATGATAAGGAGTATGAGTTGAGGTGGATATTTGGTGATGGATGGAGGGATGTGAGCATCAGGAGTGGAGGGATCAGATATTTTGAGATTTATGCAAAGTAGTTGGAGGCCCTACCTATCTTGGTCATGTTCTTGTTGGCCAATGTATTGGTGTCTAATAACATTGGTTGTCAGTTCCCATGGAACATGATTTTACTGGTGTATGATATGATCAATGAGCCTTATGTGTATGCATGGGTACTGGATCTATTGGATTAGAATTATGTGAAGTTGTGTGAGGTGAGGAGGTAGGGGTGAAAAGGGTTAGGTTGTAGTGTGCTGCTACAGGTCTAGGGCTAGGAGCACTTCAGTGTGGCTCTTCCTATGGGCGTACCCTATTAGAAGTGGTATAGGGATCAACTATATGTTTTGATATGGTAGGAAATTGAGGAGGTCTAGTAAAGTTGTCCTAGTCGTAGTGGCCAAGAGTGCAAATATCTATGGGTAGGGCTAACTCCTAATTAGGTGTGATAGAGGCCATGGCAGGATTCTAGGTGGCCCAGTGATGGAGAGAAGCTACGATGGATTAGGCAGGACAGATGGGTGGTTGGGTGGAATCATAGTGAGGTGGAGCTGATCCAATTCTCTTGGGTGTTATGGTAGTTTGTAATATGGTAGGGGATACCTAAGGCTCCAATTATCTATAGGTGTCGATCAAATGAGTTGAGCCTACCTTGTGTGGAGGAGTGGCAAGTAGAATATGAATATGATGAATATATGGATCTCCTTGATGTGGATGATGTTAGGACAACTAAAAACTATGATGTATGGTTTTCTTCACAACCACCATGGGTGTTGAGTTAGGTGGTTGAGGAGGATAGTGGGGATGATGGGGAGATAACAGTAGAGGTTGAGGAGACTCATAATATTAGAGATATCATAGATCTAAAAACCAAGTAATATGGGTAAGGGATGCGATAGAGTAGCCTCCAGATATTTAATGTGATAGTGATGGTGTGGGTGGTATGGAGGAGGTTCTAGAGAGACCTGCTAGTTGGAGTGAGGAGGAGTGGGATAAGCTTGAGGTTGAATAAGACTAGCTTTGATGGATGATGGTAGAGTGAGATGCAAATATTGCTCAACTATAGGTAGAGCTAGAGGCATAGGTGATAGTAGGTGGAGATGAATATGTGATAATGAGTCTCTAGGAAGAGCTAGCACAAAAGGATGCTCATTAGAGGAAGTATGTGCTACACTTTCGATCCTAGGAGGGGTACAACCAGGATCTGGAAGATCTATTGATGCAACATAACATTAGGTTGCTAATCTGGGGTTTCTCCTCCATAACATATTTGGTTAGGTGTAGTGACTCTAAGAATAGTGACTCTATAACTAGAGCTCCTTTGGGGTCACATGGATCTACCTATGGGTGTTAGCTAGTGTTTAGATGCACTTTTTGTATATAATCCTTGGTGCTCCATTGTATATAGCCTTTAGGCATTCATTGTACATGTGATTTATATATATACATGGTTTTTATTTTGTGTTATGACTTAGTGTGAATATTTATGTGAATGTATATGTGAATGATGTGATGGATGAAAATGTAATTATGATGTTTATGAATGCAAATGAACTAATGCTCTAATGACCATTCATAGTTTTAAATTTTACTTGATAATTGTTATTTAATCATGGGCACCAAAATGGTGGTATGTGAAATGGAAGACTCGTGTAATGATGTGATAATGGCATGGATGTTGTTTTGGCTTATGGATGATTGTTCTAGAGTTGTTTTATAGAGACTCAAACATCCTAGTGATTTCCAACAAATTATCTAAGTTCTATCTAATTTCTCCAAGACAAAATGTGTGTGCAATGAAATGTTTGTTTACCAATCATGAGCATGGCAGTGACTCAAGATAATCAAGAACCAATGTGTATGAGTGATTTCATTAACTCATATTGAGTGAATTGAGATGAAACCAGTCATGGAGAATATCAAGAAGCTAGCTTGTCCTTATGTATGGTCAGAGGTCTCTTCAGGAGAGATGTGTCACCATGCATGAGCGTACTCCATTTCTAGTCAAGAATTTATATCCCCAATGGATATTAGTTCCATAGTCAAATGATCTAATCTCTAAGATTTGGGTAATCATACTACCTAACCATTTGGATGGAAGTGTATTTCTATCCTTACCGCTTGAGGATTTGTGGTGTGTGGTATGTAAAAGAGTTAGAGCTTTAGGAAATCAGATTCTCAACCAAAGTGTGATGAGAATTTTACCCTATCCTTACTACTCATTCTTTTATTTGGAAGTGTTGATAGTGGTGAAGACCACTATTTTGACTTTGGACTATATGCATAATGGGACAAGAAATTATGACTTTTTTTTCTTTGAGGTTCAACCCATTAATGGTGTTATAACTCTTTGACACAATATGTTTATTTTTTAATAGGTCTGAGATTTGTTTCATTCAATATTGTTAGAGTCAACTACAAAAACCCATAATTTTATTAGTGAAAATGTCTCTTGGTCCTAGAGAAAACTCGACATGTATTGGAGGTTGCTTGAAACACTAGGAGTGTCTATGTGATAAAAAATACCTAGGGATGATGGAAATGTGGTTTGCAAATGATGAATTGGATTTGTGAGATGGTGCAATAAGATGAGTGTGAACTTGAGGGTGTCCCTGATTAAGGTGACAAGACTTAATAGATCAATATTTATCCAAACTAAAAAAATAACCCATAATATGATGGGTGGAATGTGTGAAAATGATAATGAATGTGGGTATGCAGTGTGGATGTATGAAATGCAATGTGAGTGGATGATTTGATTTTTTTAGCCATGTATATATACACATATATGAATTGTATTAAGCATAGAATGATCTCAAGTGGATGATGTTCAATGTCTTGGGCTCTTCTACTCCCCCTAGACTGGCAAGCCTATATGGTTGGAATGAACCTTGTGAACTTGGATAGCAACAAGCAACATGTATAAATGTAAATGACAAGGCCATGCAAATGTAATGCAAATATTTTTTTTTTTTATTTATTTATTTTTTACTATGTAAATATGTTACATCAAGCTATTGTGAGGTGATAAATGAAGTGGAGGTGGTGGTTCGCCAGTAGGTTCAGGTTGCTCCCTTGGAAGAAGCAAATAGAAAATAGGTTGATGGATGGGGAACATTCTAAGATAATACTCATCCTATTTAGTGAATGGAGTGATTGGGACTGATTTCTCTTTAAATTCATATGAATCTATCAACATGATATTGTATTCTTCATATAAATCCTCAAAGTCATCATTGTGATTGGTATCCTCTTCTGAATCTAAATGGGGGCTTTGAAAACCTTTTTCAAAAGAGGAAGTGGAAGAATGAGAATGGAAACCCAAACCTGAATTGTCATGCACTTATCAATATGGATTTTTAATGATGTCATGTATGCCTTTTTCATGTCATCCTAGACTATAGCCTTGCCAATTGACTCAATAAAAGTATCGTTATGAGAAATTAGACATATGATCTATATTAGCAAGGACTAGCTACTTACGTTCATCTAGGGGAGGTGGATTGGATGAGTAATTGATACCCCCATGCATAAGGATGGGTCATGTGGGAAACCATAATCCCTATTAGTTTGGATGCTTAGTGGTGTAACTATGACATCTTGGACCACATATTCACTAATGCTAGGATTGGCGAGGTGGACTGCAAATTGTGTGGGTGATGAGGTGGATGGAGTGGATGTGAAAATGTTGGGCTCAAGGATGACTTGTGGCTCCAATGAAGGAAGAGATGAATGGTGAAATGGCATCTCATAGTCTGTCAAATCAATTTATGAGACATCAACTAATGGAGATGAAGATGGATTTGGTTGAGGGGTTTTATGGATGACTGATGATGTTGATGTGGATGAAATGATAGTAGGTGTTTGTGGAGTAGGTTGGATGGGGGATGATGAATGGGTGGTGATAATGGGTGATGTTGATGTTGATGATGTGGATGGTATGGATTGGGTTTGACCACATGTACATGTAACTGACTGTGATGAAGGTGTGGGTGTGGAAGTAGAATCTTGATGTGGGGTAGTGATGGGGATCTCCTCAAGAATAGGAGATTTTGATGAAGAAGTGGTGTGATGTGAGGTGGATGGTGTGGTTGATGGATTCAAGAATAGATGGATGTATGGAAGTGTGGATTCGTATGGATTGGAAATGAAGTTGCAGTAATTAAATAGTTTGATGTTCACTGGTATGCAATGAACCTATCTCTCATGTATATATTTTAAGCATTGATGTAGAATTGGAGGGACAAATTTCATCTCCCTTGTATAGGGTTATCCAAGGAGTACATGGAACATGGTATGCAATGTCTTAACCCCCACTTCTATAGGTAATACAATAATGCCAATTGTAGAACAAAGAGAATCATTGAATGCTCTCAAGGTGAATGTGGATTTGGTTATGTGTGAGGGTGGAATATTGAGATGTTGAAGGGTGGAGGTGGTGATAATGTTGATGGATGATCCAATTTCAATAAAAAATTATTTAAAGGGCTTCCTATCAACTTGAGTAATAATGTGTAATGGAGGATCCAACAATTTTGATGATATTGATTTAATTTCATAATCATAGAATGTGATAGAATATTCCATACACATTTGAATACTCCCCATAAAATAGTTAAATGCATTAGTGTATTGGTATTTAAGTTCAATGGACTTTAAAATTTCCATAACATTTGAAACTACAACAATACATAACATTTGATGAAGCTCTTGCCTAGGCTCGCATAATTGAAGAGATAAAAATCCAAGAGGGTGAGATAAAACTAAAGAAAAAAGAATGGCAAAGTAAGGGCCAATATAAAGAAAATTATTCTGGCCAATCCAAACAACTCGATCAAGTGGTCCTGAGCCAACCCATAATGACTCAACAACAACATCAATCACCGCAAAAACTGCAACAAGTAAATTATAAAGTAGTGCCTCTACCACAATAACTTCATAACACAGTGCCAACTGTGGACAATCATCAACATCAATAATTTGTTTGACAAGACCACACATATACACCCTTGCATGAATTATATACCTCCCTCTTCCACGGGTTGTATGAAACTAATGCCATTTCCTTACCCAAAATTAAACCTAATGATCTGACCAAGCATGGCAAGGGCTATAGGGAATATTTATTTTTGCCTTATCATCGATAAAATGGACATGACATTAACAACTACCTTATGTTTAAAAACATGGTGCACTATTTGATAGACCTAGTGGTCATTAAGTTTGATAGTCCCTTGGCACAGTAAAATCAAAACCCTAGCATATACCAAATACCACTTCCTCATCATGAGGAACAATAACAAATGATAGGGGGATCAAATACCATGACTCCTCCTAACAAGGTTAATCATGTGCAATAGTTTCAAGGTTTTTTAAGGGCTATCCATGTAGTCACCCGAGGTCAAAGAAGTACTAATTGACAAAATGAACAATAATATGCAGTTCAACCTCCAATGGCACCACAAGCAGGTGTACCTACACAACCTACCCATTCATCATCATCCATTTATTATTTAACCAATTCATCCCATCTCATTCATATTCCAAGCCATCCACAAAGACCCATCATATCCTTGGGTAGTCGGCTAACAACTAGCCTTAAAATGGCTTTAGCCAAACTGTCCATCTATTAGCTAATACAACAATATCTCCCACACTATGAGGTTTTAATGGAAATTTTAAAATCCATTGAACTTCAATCCCAAGACACTAATCTCTTTAAAAATTTTATGGGGATTATTCTAACATGTATGGAACCTTCTATCACATTCTATGATTTTGAAATTAAATAAATATCATTAGAATCATCAGATCCTCCATTACACATTATGGCTTAAGTTGATAGGAAGCCCTTTAAATGAGTGTTTATTGACACTGGCTCATCCATCAACATCATCACCACCTCCACCCTTCAACATATCAATATTCCACCCTCACATATAACCAAATCCACATTCACCTTGAGAGCATTCAATGATGGTCTTTATTCTATAGTTGGCATTGTCATCTTACCCATAGAAGTGGGGGTTAAGATATTGCATACCATATTCCACATCTTGGAGGGGTCCATGGATTACAATGTACTCTTTGGATGTCCCTGGATAAGGGAGATGAAATGTATCCCTTCAATATTGCATCAATGCTTAAAATATGTACATGAGGGATAGGTTCATTGCATACCAAAGAATATCAATCTGTTTAAGTATTGAAACTTCATTTCCAATCCATAGGAATCCACACTTCCATCCATTCACCTATTATTGACTTTATCAACCACACCATCCACCTCATATCACACCACTTCTTCATCAAAATATCCCATTAGTGAGGAACTTCCCATCACTACCCCACATCAAGTTTCCACTTTCACACCCACACCTTCATCATAGTCAGTTACATGTACATTTGGCCAAACCCAATACACACCATCCACATTATCAACATCAACCTCACCCATTAGCATCACCCATCCATCATCCCACATACAACCTACTCCAAAAACACCTACTATCATGTCATCCACATTAGCATCATCAACTATCCATCAAACACCTCAACCAAATCCATCTTCATCTCCACTAGCTTATGTATCACAATTTTATTTAATAGACTATGAGATGTCATTTCACCATTCATCTCCTCCCTCTTGGATCCACAAGCCACCCATGAGCCCCACTTCTCCACATTCACTCCATCCACCTCATCACACATACAAGTTGTAGTCCACTTCACCAATCCTAGTATTAGTGAATAAGTGGTCTAAGATGTCACAATTACACTGCTAAGCATCCAAAATATTAGGGATTATGGTCATCCACATGACCCACCCTTATCCATAGAAGTGGTGTACAATATGGTTTCATCACCTAATAGAATCAATTTTGTGTATGGGGGATTGATTACTCGTCCAATCCACCTCCCCTAGATGAACCTAAGTAGCCAGTTCTTTCTAATATAGAACACATGTATGTTTTCCCATAATGATACTTTCATCAGGTAAATTGTAAATGCTATGGTTTAGAATGACATGAATAGGGTATGCTTGACATTATCGAATCTCAATATCGAGAGGTGCATGATCGTTCAAGTTTGGGTTATCATTCTCATCCTTCCACTTCCTCTTTTGAAAAAGCTTTTCAAAGCCTCCATTTAGATTCAAAAGAGGAAACCAATCACAATAATGACTTCAAGAATATATATGAAGAATACGATGTCATGTCGATAGCTTTAGATGAATCCAAATAGGAATCGACCTCAATCACTCCATTCATTGAACAAGATGAGCACTATCTCATAATGTTCCCCATCCATCAACCCATATTTTTTTTGCTCCTCCCAAGGGAGTGAGCTGAGCCAATCGGTGAAGCACCACCTCCACCTCATCCACTTCATCAAAACATCATGTAACATATGTACATAAAAAAATAAAACAAAAAACACAAAAACACAAAAAAATACATAATCACAAAAAAAAATCTTTGCATTGCATTTGCATGGTCTTTTCATTTATGTTTACACATGTTGCTTGCTGCTATCTAGGTTCTCAGGGTTCCTTTTTCGATCCTAAAAATAATAACAAACCTACCCCTCACATTACCACCCACCATTTCCCACTAAGTCATCATGAATCCGATTGACTTATTCACCCCACTTTGTAATCCATACAATTTGGAAAAACCAATTCCTATTGACATAAGCCTCATTTATATGGAATGGATTTCATCATCATCATCATTTTTTGAGTTCATCCTTTCCAATAAATTGTTAAGGGCTTCTACCATCTACATTCCTTTACATCCTTCGCCTTCACCTTCACCTTCACCCACACCTCTAACTATTTTCTAGGCATAAATGAAATATTGTTCCAAAGGAGTTTGATAATGGCATTGATGACATTCATATAATACCAAAACCCCATCAAATTGAGTAAGGTTCACACATGGCCATTGAAGATACTATATATGTGAATCTTAGTACAGATGTGGACAATCCACAAATCGTTAAACTTGAAAATTTTTTATCTATAGATGAACAAGAGCAACTAATAGCTCTCCTCAAGAAGAAGAAGAAGGGTATATTTGCATGGTCTTATAAAGATATGCCTAGTATTGACCCTAACTTGGTTGCCCACAAGTTAACCTTGTATCGTGATGCTAAGTCGATAAAACAAAAATTGAGAAAGTTACATCCTACCATTGCCCTCATGGTCAAAGAAGAGCTTCAAAAGCTATTAGATGTGGGTTTCAATAAACCCAATGACTATATTGAGTGGATTTCAAATATGGTTCCCATTTATAATTTGAATAGGGAAATACATATTTGCACTAATTTTTGAGATCTTAACAAAGCATGTCCTAAGGATGAATTTCCTCTACCAAACATCGATACTCTTGTTGATACTTGCACTAGCCATGAAATATTATCTTTAATGGATAGTTTTTAGGATACAACCAGATTCGAATCAATCTTAATGACCAACATAAAACAACATTCACAACACCTTTGGGAAATTTTTGTTACAAGGTAATATCATTCGGCCTTAAAAATGTAGATGTCACTTATCAACGTGCCATGACATACATATTACATGATTTTATGCATAAGGTAATTGAAGACTATATGGGTGATCTATTGGAAAAATATAAAACCTGATAAGAGCACATTGGTATCCTAGAATTTTTTTGATCAATTTATAGAGCATAATGTAAGGTTGAAACCCAAGAAGTGTGTCTTCGGTGTCACCTCAAGTAAACTACTAGGATTCATTATCTCCAAGAGAGGCATTGAAGTGGACCCAAACAAGGTCAAGGCCATCATGGATATACCTCCTCCAACAAACTTGAAGGAGTTGCATAGTTTACAAGGAAATATTCAATCGATCTATCATTTCATTACACAATTCTTAGACAAATGCAAGTCATCTAATCACCTACTACAAAAGGGGATGATATTTTCATGGATATAAGAATATCAAAAAGCTTTTGATAATATCAATAAATACTTGGATTCTCCACCAATATTAACTCCACCTCACCTGGGGTCCCTTTTCATCTTTATGTTTTGACAACGAACTTTGCATTAGGGACAATGCTTGCATAGAAAAACATAAATAATCGAGAGTAAGAAATCTATTACAATAGTCAAAAATTGGTAAGCTATGAAACCAGATACACTTATGTGGAAAAATTATGCCTAGAAGTGGTTTTCACCACTAAGAAACTTAGACATTACATGCTAAGTCATACTACCTATGTCATATCTAAAGAAAATCCTTTGTGTTACATGATGTCTCACAATTATAACAACACCCACACCACAAAGTGGATAATAGAATTTGATCTTGAGTTCATCAATAAAAAATCCATTAAATATCAAGTGATAGTTGATCAACTTGTGGAAGCTACACTTTCTAGTGATCAACCCTTGATTATTGAGCTCCCAGATGATTTGGTATTCACCATAATTAAATAGGAGGAATATGTCATTCCTGAGGAAGATGTCGATATTACACTATTATTTGATAGTTCTAAGTTCAAAAAAGGACAAGGAATAGGCTATGCTTGACATTATCGAATATCAATATTGAGAGGTGCATGATCGTTCAAGTTTGGGTTATCATTCTCATCCTTCCACTTCCTCTTTTGAAAAAGCTTTCCAAAGCCTCCATTTAGATTCAAAAAAGGAAACCAATAACAATGATGACTTCAAGAATATATATGAATAATACGATGTCATTTTGATAGCCTTAGATGAATCCAAATAGGAATTAACCTCAATCACTCCATTCACCGAACAAGATGAGCACTATCTCAAAATGTTCCCCATCCATCAACTCATATTTTTTTTGCTCCTCCCAAGGCAGTGAGCTGAGCCAATCGGTGAAGCACCACCTTCACCTCATCTACTTCATCAAAACATCATGTAACATATGTACATAAAAAAAGATAAAACAAAAATCACAAAAAAAAAACACAATCACCAAAAACAATGTTTGCATTGCATTTGCATGGTCTTGCCATTTATGTTTACACATGTTGCTTGCTACTATCTAGGTTCTTAGGGTTTCTTTTTTTTATCCTAAAAATAAGAACAAACCTACCCCTCATATTACCACCCACCATTTCCCACTAAGCCATCATGAATCCGATTGACTTATTCACCTCACTTCGTAATCCATACAATTTGGAAAAACCAATTCCTATTGACATAAGCCTCATTTATATGGAATGGATTTCATCATCATCATCATTTTTTGAGTTCATCCTTTCCAAGAAATTGTTAAGGGCTTCTACCATCTACATTCCTTTACAGCCTTCGCCTTCACATTCACCTTCACCCGCACCTCTAACTATTTTCTAGGCATAAATGAAATATTGTTCCAAAGGAGTTTGATAATGGCATTGATGACATTCATATAATACCAAAACCCCATCAACTTGAGTAAGGTTCACACATGGCCATTGAAGATACTATATATGTGAATCTTAGTACAGATGTGGACAATCCACAAATCGTTAAACTTGAAAATTTTTTATCTATAGATGAACAAGAGCAACTGATAGCTCTCCTCAAGAAGAAGAAGAAGGGTATATTTGCATGGTCTTATAAAGATATGCCTAGTATTGACCCTAACTTGGTTGCCCACAAGTTAACCTTGTATCGTGATGCTAAGTCGATAAAACAAAAATTGAGAAATTTATCCTACCATTGCCCTCATGGTCAAAGAAGAGCTTCAAAAGCTATTAGATGTGGGTTTCAATAAACCCAATGACTATATTGAGTGGATTTCAAATATGGTTCCCATTTATATTTTGAATAGGGAAATACATATTTGCACTAATTTTTGAGATCTTAAAAAAGCATGTCCTAAGGATGAATTTCCTCTACCAAACATTGATACTCTTGTTGATACTTGCACTAGCCATGAAATATTATCATTAATGGATAGCTTTTTAAGATACAACTAGATTTGAATCAATCCTAATGACCAAAATAAAACAACATTCACAACACCTTGGGAAATTTTTGTTACAAGGTAATATCATTCGGCCTTAAAAATGTAGATGTCACTTATCAACGTGCCATGACATACATATTCCATGATTTTATGCATAAGATAATTGAAGACTATATGGGTGATCTATTGGCAAAATATAAAACCTGATAAGAGCACATTGGTATTTTAAATTTTTTTTGATCAACTTATAGAGCATAATGTAAGGTTGAAACCCAAGAAGTGTGTCTTCAGTGTTACCTCAAGTAAACTACTAGGATTATTTATCTCCAAGAGAGGCATTGAAGTGGACCCAAACAAGGTCAAGTCCATCATGGATATGCCTCCCCCAACAAACTTGAAGTAGTTGCATAGTTTACAAGGAATTATTCAATTGATTTGTCATTTCATTACACAATTCTTAGACAAATGCAAGTCATCCAATCACCTACTACAAAAGGGGATGATATTTTCATGGATAGAATAATATCAAAAAGCTTTTGATAATATCAAGCAATACTTGGATTCTCCACCAGTATTAACTCCACCTCGCTTGGGGTCCCTTTTCATCTTTATGTTTCGACAACGAACTTTGCATTAGGGACAATGCTTGCATAGGGAAAAAAAATAATCGAGAGTAAGCAAAACATTGATAAGCTATAAAATCATATGCACTTATGTGGAAAAATTATGCCTAGAAGTGGTTTTCACCACTAAGAAACTTAGACATTACATGCTAAGTCATACTACCTATGTCATATCTAAAGAAAATCCTTTGTGTTACATGATGTCTCACACTTATAACAACACCCACACCACAAAGTGGATAATAGAATTTGATCTTGAGTTCATCAATAAAAAATCCATTAAATATCAAGTGATAGCTGATCAACTTGTGGAAGCTACACTTTCTAGTGATCAACCCTTGATTATTGAGCTCCTAGATGATTTGGTATTCACCATAATTAAATAGGAGGAATATGTCATTCCTGAGGAAGATGTCGATATTACACTATTATTTGATAGTTCTAAGTTCAAAAAAGGACAAGGAATAGGATATGCTTGACATTATCGAATCTCAATATTGAGAGGTGCATGATCATTCAAGTTTGGGTTATCATTCTCATCCTTCCACTTCCTCTTTTGAAAAAGCTTTCCAAAGCCTCCATTTAGATTCAAAAAATGAAACCAATAACAATGATGACTTCAAGAATATATATGAATAATACGATGTCATGTTGATAGCTTTAGATGAATCCAAATAGGAATTAACCTCAATCACTCCATTCACCGAACAAGATGAGCACTATCTCAGAATGTTCCCCATCCATCAACTCATATTTTTTTTGCTCCTCCCAAGGCAGTGAGCTGAGCCAATCGGTGAAGCACCACCTTCACCTCATCTACTTTATCAAAACATCATGTAACATATGTATATAAAAAAGATAAAACAAAAAACACAAAAAAAAACACAATCACCAAAAACAATGTTTGCATTGCATTTGCATGGTCTTGCCATTTATGTTTACACATGTTGCTTGCTACTATCTAGGTTCTTAGGATTTCTTTTTTTAATCCTAAAAATAAGAACAAACCTACCCCTCATATTACCACCCACCATTTCCCACTAAGCCATCATGAATCCGATTGACTTATTCACCCCACTTCGTAATCCATACAATTTGGAAAAACCAATTCCTATTGACATAAGCCTCATTTATATGGAATGGATTTCATCATCATCATCATTTTTTGAGTTCATCCTTTCCAAGAAATTGTTAAGGGCTTCTACCATCTACATTCCTTTACAGCCTTCGCCTTCACATTCACCTTCACCCGCACCTCTAACTATTTTCTAGGCATAAATTAAATATTGTTCCAAAGGAGTTTGATAATGGCATTGATGACATTCATATAATAAAAAAACCCCATCGAATTGAGTAAGGTTCCCACATGGCCATTGAAGATACTATATATGTGAATCTTAGTACAGATGTGGACAATCCACAAATCGTTAAACTTGATTTTTTTTTATCTATAGATGAAAAAGAGCAACTGATAGCTCTCCTCAAGAAGAAGAAGAAGGGTATATTTGCATGGTCTTATAAAGATATGCCTAGTATTGACCCTAACTTGGTTGCCCACAAGTTAACCTTGTATCGTGATGCTAAGTCGATAAAACAAAAATTGAGAAAGTTACATCCTACCATTGCCCTCATGGTCAAAGAAGAGCTTCAAAAGCTATTAGATGTGGGTTTCAATAAACCCAATGACTATATTGAGTGGATTTCAAATATGGTTCCCATTTATAATTTGAATAGGGAAATACATATTTGCACTAATTTTTGAGATCTTAAAAAAGCATGTCCTAAGGATGAATTTCCTCTACCAAACATTGATACTCTTGTTGAAACTTGCACTAGCCATGAAATATTATCATTAATGGATAGCTTTTTAGGATTAAACTAGATTTGAATCAATCCTAATGACCAAAATAAAACAACATTCACAACACCTTTGGGAAATTTTTGTTACAAGGTAATATCATTCGGCCTTAAAAATGTAGATGTCACTTATCAACGTGCCATGACATACATATTCCATGATTTTATGCATAAGATAATTGAAGACTATATGGGTGATCTATTGGAAAAATATAAAACCTGATAAGAGCACATTGGTATCCTAGAATTTTTTTGATCAACTTATAGAGCATAATGTAAGGTTGAAACCCAAGAAGTGTGTCTTCAGTGTTACCTCAAGTAAACTACTAGGATTCATTATCTCCAAGAGAGGCATTGAAGTGGACCCAAACAAGGTCAAGTCCATCATGGATATGCCTCCCCCAACAAACTCGAAGTAGTTGCATAGTTTACAAGGAATTATTCAATTGATTTGTCATTTCATTACACAATTCTTAGACAAATGCAAGTCATCCAATCACCTACTACAAAAGGGGATGATATTTTCATGGATAGAAGAATATCAAAAAGCTTTTGATAATATCAAGCAATACTTGGATTCTCCACCAGTATTAACTCCACCTCGCTTGGGGTCCCTTTTCATCTTTATGTTTCGACAAAAAAATTTGCATTAGGGACAATGCTTGCATAGGGAAAAAAAATAATCGAGAGTAAGCAAAACATTGATAAGCTATAAAATCATATGCACTTATGTGGAAAAATTATGCCTAGAAGTGGTTTTCACCACTAAGAAACTTAGACATTACATGCTAAGTCATACTACCTATGTCATATCTAAAGAAAATCCTTTGTATTACATGATATCTCACACTTATAACAAAACCCACACCACAAAGTGGATAATAGAATTTGATCTTGAGTTCATCAATAAAAAATCCATTAAATATCAAGTGATAGCTGATCAACTTGTGGAAGCTACACTTTCTAGTGATCAACCCTTGATTATTGAGCTCCCAGATGATTCGGTATTCACCATAATTAAACAGGAGGAATATGTCATTCCTGAGGAAGATGTCGATATTACACTATTATTTGATAGTTCTAAGTTCAAAAAAGGACAAGGAATAGGCTATGCTTGACATTATCGAATCTCAATATTGAGAGGTGCATGATCGTTCAAGTTTGGGTTATCATTCTCATCCTTCCAATTCCTCTTTTGAAAAAGCTTTCCAAAGCCTCCATTTAGATTCAAAAAAGGAAACCAATAACAATGATGACTTCAAGAATATATATGAATAATACGATGTCATGTTGATAGCTTTAGATGAATCCAAATAGGAATTAACCTCAATCACTCCATTCACCGAACAAGATGAGCACTATCTCATAATGTTCCCCATCCATCAACTCATATTTTTTTTGCTCCTCCCAAGGCAGTGAGCTGAGCCAATCGGTGAAGCACCACCTTCACCTCATCTACTTTATCAAAACATCATGTAACATATGTATATAAAAAAGATAAAACAAAAAACACAAAAACACAAAAAAAAACACAATCACCAAAAACAATGTTTGCATTGCATTTGCATGGTCTTGCCATTTATGTTTACACATGTTGCTTGCTACTATCTAGGTTCTTAGGGTTTCTTTTTTTAATCCTAAAAATAAGAACAAACCTACCCCTCATATTACCACCCACCATTTCCCACTAAGCCATCATGAATCCGATTGACTTATTCACCCCACTTCTTAATCCATACAATTTGGAAAAACCAATTCCTATTGACATAAGCCTCATTTATATGGAATGAATTTCATCATCATCATCATTTTTTGAGTTCATCCTTTCCAAGAAATTGTTAAGGGCTTCTACCATCTACATTCCTTTACAACCTTTGCCTTCACATTCACCTTCACCCGCACCTCTAACTATTTTATAGGCATAAATGAAATATTGTTCCAAAGGAGTTTGATAATGGCATTGATGACATTCATATAATACCAAAACCCCATCGACTTGAGTAAGGTTCACACATGGCCATTGAAGATACTATATATGTGAATCTTAGTACAGATGTGGACAATCCACAAATCGTTAAACGTGAATTTTTTTTATCTATAGATGAACAAGAGCAACTGATAGCTCTCCTCAAGAAGAAGAAGAAGGGTATATTTGCATGGTCTTATAAAGATATGCCTAGTATTGACCCTAACTTGGTTGCCCACAAGTTAACCTTGTATTGTGATGCTAAGTCGATAAAACAAAAATTGAGAAAGTTACATCCTACCATTGCCCTCATGGTCAAAGAAGAGCTTCAAAAGCTATTAGATGTGGGTTTCAATAAACCCAATGACTATATTGAGTGGATTTCAAATATGGTTCCCATTTATAATTTGAATAGGGAAATACATATTTGCACTAATTTTTGAGATCTTAAAAAAGCATGTCCTAAGGATGAATTTCCTCTACCAAACATTGATACTCTTGTTGATACTTGCACTAGCCATGAAATATTATCATTAATGGATAGCTTTTTAGGATACAACTAGATTTGAATCAATCCTAATGACCAAAATAAAACAACATTCACAACACCTTTGGGAAATTTTTGTTACAAGGTAATATCATTCGTCCTTAAAAATGTAGATGTCACTTATCAACGTACCATGACATACATATTCCATGATTTTATGCATAAGATAATTGAAGACTATATGGGTGATCTATTGGCAAAATATAAAACCTGATAAGAGCACATTGGTATCCTAGAATTTTTTTGATCAACTTATAGAGCATAATGTAAGGTTGAAACCCAAGAAGTGTGTCTTCAGTGTTACCTCAAGTAAACTACTAGGATTCATTATCTCCAAGAGAGGCATTGAAGTGGACCCAAACAAGGTCAAGTCTAGCATGGATATGCCTCCCCCAACAAACTTGAAGTAGTTGCATAGTTTACAAGGAATTATTCAATTGATTTGTCATTTCATTACACAATTCTTAGACAAATGCAAGTCATCCAATCACCTACTACAAAAGGGGATGATATTTTCATGGATAGAAGAATATCAAAAAGCTTTTGATAATATCAAGAAATACTTGGATTCTCCACCAGTATTAACTCCACCTCGCTTGGGGTCCCTTTTCATCTTTATGTTTTGACAACGAACTTTGCATTAGGTACAATTCTTGCATAGGGAAAAAAAATAATCGAGAGTAAGCAAAACATTGATAAGCTATAAAATCATATGCACTTATGTGGAAAAATTATGCCTAGAAATGGTTTTCACCACTATGAAACTTAGATATTACATGCTAAGTCATACTACCTATGTCATATATAAAGAAAATCCTTTGTGTTACATGATGTCTCACACTTATAACAACACCCACACCACAAAGTGGATAATGCTTCTAATAGAATTTGATCTTGAGTTCATCAATAAAAAATCCATTAAATATCAAGTGATAGCTGATCAACTTGTGGAAGCTACACTTTCTAGTGATCAACCCTTGATTATTGAGCTCCCAGATGATTCGGTATTCACCATAATTAAACAGGAGGAATATGTCATTCCTGAGGAAGATGTCGATATTACACTATTATTTGATAGTTCTAAGTTCAAAAAAGGACAAGGAATAGGCTATGCTTGACATTATCGAATCTCAATATTGAGAGGTGCATGATCGTTCAAGTTTGGGTTATCATTCTCATCCTTCCACTTCCTCTTTTGAAAAAGATTTCCAAAGCCTCCATTTAGATTCAAAAAAGGAAACCAATAACAATGATGACTTCAAGAATATATATGAATAATACGATGTCATGTTGATAGCTTTAGATGAATCCAAATAGGAATTAACCTCAATCACTCCATTCACCGAACAAGATGAGCACTATCTCAGAACGTTCCCCATCCATCAACTCATATATTTTTTTGCTCCTCCCAAGGCAGTGAGCTGAGCCAATCGGTGAAGCACCACCTTCACCTCATCTACTTTATCAAAACATCATGTAACATATGTATATAAAAAAGATAAAACAAAAAACACAAAAAAAAACATAATCACCAAAAACAATGTTTGCATTGCATTTGCATGGTCTTGCCATTTATGTTTACACATGTTGCTTGCTACTATCTAGGTTCTTAGGGTTTCTTTTTTTAATCCTAAAAATAAGAACAAACCTACCCCTCATATTACCACCCACCATTTCCCACTAAGCCATCATGAATCCGATTGACTTATTCACCCCACTTCGTAATCCATACAATTTGGAAAAACCAATTCCTATTGACATAAGCCTCATTTATATGGAATATATTTCATCATCATCATCATTTTTTGAGTTCATCCTTTCCAAGGAATTGTTAAGGGCTTCTACCATCTACATTCCTTTACGACCTTCGCCTTCACATTCACCTTCACCCGCACCTCTAACTATTTTCTAGGCATAAATGAAATATTGTTCCAAAGGAGTTTGATAATGGCATTGATGACATTCATATAATACCAAAACCCCATCAACTTGAGTAAGGTTCACACATGGCCATTGAAGATACTATATATGTGAATCTTAGTACAGATGTGGACAATCCACAAATCGTTAAACTTGAAATTTTTTTATCCATAGATGAACAAGAGCAACTGATAGCTCTCCTCAAAAATAAGAAGAAGGGTATATTTGCATGGTCTTATAAAGATATGCCTAGTATTGACCCTAACTTGGTTGCCCACAAGTTAACCTTGTATCGTGATGCTAAGTCGATAAAAAAAAAATTGAGAAAGTTACATCCTACCATTGCCCTCATGGTCAAAGAAGAGCTTCAAAAGCTATTAGATGTGGGCTTCAATAAACCCAATGACTATATTGAGTGGATTTCAAATATGGTTCCCATTTATAATTTGAATAGGGAAATACATATTTGCACTAATTTTTGAGATCTTAAAAAAGCATGTCCTAAGGATGAATTTCCTCTACCAAACATTGATACTCTTGTTGATACTTGCACTAGCCATGAAATATTATCATTAATGGATAGATTTTTAGGATACAACTAGATTTGAATCAATCCTAATGACCAAAATAAAACAGCATTCACAACACATTTGGGAAATTTTTGTTACAAGGTAATATCATTCGGCCTTAAAAATGTAGATGTCACTTATCAACGTGCCATGACATACATATTCCATGATTTTATGCATAAGATAATTGAAGACTATATGGGTGATCTATTGGAAAAATATAAAACCTGATAAGAGCACATTGGTATCCTAGAATTTTTTTGATCAACTTATAGAGCATAATGTAAGGTTGAAACCCAAGAAGTGTGTCTTCAGTGTTACCTCAAGTAAACTACTAGGATTCATTATCTCCAAGAGAGGCATTGAAGTGGACCCAAACAAGGTCAAGTCCATCATGGATATGCCTCCCCCAACAAACTTGAAGTAGTTGCATAGTTTACAAGGAATTATTCAATTGATTTGTCATTTCATTACACAATTCTTAGAAAAATGCAAGTCATCCAATCACCTACTACAAAAGGGGATGATATTTTCATGGATAGAAGAATATCAAAAAGCTTTTGATAATATCAAGCAATACTTGGATTCTCCACCAGTATTAACTCCACCTCGCTTGGGGTCCCTTTTCATCTTTATGTTTCGACAACGAACTTTGCATTAGGTACAATGCTTGCATAGGGAAAAAAAATAATCGAGAGTAAGCAAAACATTGATAAGCTATAAAATCATATGCACTTATGTGGAAAAATTATGCCTAGAAATGGTTTTCACCACTAAGAAACTTAGATATTACATGCTAAGTCATACTACCTATGTCATATCTAAAGAAAATCCTTTGTGTTACATGATGTCTCACACTTATGACAACACCCACACCACAAAGTGGATAATGCTTCTAATAGAATTTGATCTTGAGTTCATCAATAAAAAATCCATTAAATATCAAGTGATAGCTGATCAACTTGTGGAAGCTACACTTTCTAGTGATCAACCCTTGATTATTGAGCTCCCAGATGATTCGGTATTCACCATAATTAAACAGAAGGAATATGTCATTCCTGAGGAAGATGTCGATATTACACTATTATTTGATAGTTCTAAGTTCAAAAAAGGACAAGGTGTAGAAGTGGTATTTCATACACCACAAGGAATACCTATTCCTTTATCATTTAAACTAGATTTCCCATGCACAAAAAATAATGCAGAGATTGAAGCCTTAATATTAGAACTTCAAATAGACATATCTATGAGCATAAAATGTATCATGATATTTGGTGATTCCCAACTTGTTGTTCGTCAAGTAAACAAAGAATACCAATGCAAATAATCAGTCTTAAAACTTTATCATGATGTAGCAATGAAATTGCTTGCAAAATTTTACTGGTATAATATTGATAACTTTTCTAGATTGACTAATAGATTTGTAGATGTGATGGCCTCTCTAGTATTGTTGATTCCAAAGAACTCTAAAGGAGAGGTACAACCATTACTTGTCACAACAATCTCTAAATATGCAATTTTCCATGTTGAATCTAAAGATGAAAAGGATGTTTTATTTATCCACACAGAGTCATGTGAGCCCAAGTAAAATATTTCCTCAAGTTTGGAACACTCCCATCATACATGTCACAAACTTCCAAATGAACTTTCAAACAAAAGGTAGCTCATTTTAATATCTTAGAGGATGTGTTGTATAAACGTGGTTATGACAGATTCCTCCATTATCTTGAGCCTGCAGATGCCTAAAGAGCAATATTTGAAGCTCATGATGGTACTTGTGGTGGTAAATTTAGTGGAATGGCCATAACAAAGTGCATTTTATGCATGGGTTATTATTGGACCACCGTGGTGAAGAACACAAGCTTATAATGAGAGGGGGGTGAACAGTATAAGACCACTTTTTACTTTTATTTCCTAAATATTATTAATCAATATAATAAATAGAAATGTCAATATCAATAACTAAAGCAATGCATAAATCATCATACACAATAAAGATACCACAATTTACGTGGTTCACCTAATGTGGGCTACTCCACGGAGAAAATATTTCACTAAAATTTTCTCAATCAATCTCTTGGGAATTATTTTCCTATTACAATGTTTATGGACCTCTGTCCAAAGGAGATGTTGATCCCCTATATCTATTCCATGGATATCTATCCATAAGAGAACTCCTTCCCATCTACTCTGGATGGTGATCCTCAAGAATATACTACCTCCACTACACTTACTGGTGGATCTCTCTCCACTTGAATACTCTTGTCCTCACTCAGAAGACCTATCCTCAATGTCCTGGCTGATGGATATCTATCCACTACTTTTTCCTCTTTACTCTGTTACCTCCAAAGCTCTATCTCAATGCTATACTAAACATAGTCCAGTCAGTCTAGCACAACTCTACTGAAATATTGCACTAAACACAGTCCAGTCGGTCTAGCACAAATCTACTCAATAGGTCCACTCAAAACCTACTTAAATCTGCTCAATAGGTCCACTCAGAACCTAATCAAATTTACTCAATAGGTCCACTCAGAACCTACTCAAATATGCTCAATAGGTCTACTCAGAAGCTACTCAAATTTGCTCAATAGGTCCACTCATAACCTACTCAAATCTGCTCAATAGGTACACTCAATATGTACCTCAATATGTTATATACACAAAACTTAATTTCTTTCACAACTCAAATAAGAATATAGAATAGTTTGTTTCATGGAACTTGAACAATCACTTCATACATCCACTTGACTAGGTTTTGTTGGGCACTTGAATTGCACCAAGTTTACTTGATACTACGGTTGTCTATCTTCCTACTTTCTACTTAGGCTTACACCCGATAGCTGTAGCTCAACACTCAACATTGGATGGACTAAAATAGGGGTTTCAGATCCAACCTCCAGAGTAGGTTGGTTCCTTGTCAACTTAGCAGATTGTTGACACAATTATGCTCAATTAGGGCTTGGATTTTAGGGTAAGAAAAGGGTAAGGTTAGAGAAATGTAGATATCAGTGGACGGATAGGTTAACAACATTGCATTACCATAAAAAGCTTCCAAAAAACCATATTAAATATATACATCCAGATCAACTTTTATCCCAAGATAGCTCATTTTAGATATTAAAGCATAACAGAGAAATGTTACAACAAGCAATTTCAATATCTAGGAAATGATAATCCAAATAGCAGAATTCACCAAAACCCAGATTTTATAGAAATGCACCTTCTAATAACAAAGAACAAACTTCAAAGAAGATTTCAATTACTCATAACAGCTAGTAATCCATGATCGGCACAAACTAACCATCTAAGTATTTACAGAAATACAACTATGAAATCTGAACCTCTAACATCCAGCACAAAAATGCAGCCTTGAGGTGAAGATCAATGTATTGCTCCTTGCATTCAATCCTTCAAAAATATTTATAGTAGTACAGGCAAACACGCTAGAGCCGACCCTTGAAATTGAGGGTTCGATCTCTCTTTATAGTTTTCATATCATAATATTCAAGAAACAATACATTCAATCTTGTTACAATAGCTCAACAAAGAGTTTAGCTGGCGTTAGCTGATTCATTCAAACTCTGGGAAATCCATTGGAAGGGCATCCACCATGGCCATTCGGGGTCTCTATAACTTGATGATCTACCAGAAGAACTGAAGTTTAGAACCTTCCGGATCACGCGTCCCGTCGATATTTCTTGAGAACAACTTGCCACCGTCGATCTATAACTGCTTCTGGTTAGCTCTTCTTGAAAATATTTGACGTTTCATCTTCTAGTTGCACGCCATGGTTCTGGTGCAAAAACATTTTAAACAGTCAAAATTTGATAGGCCAACCTCCACCATTGATTCTCCTTATTGGATGACTCATATTAAATCCGGCGTGAGCTGAAAGCCATCCCGCTCGTTTCCTCAGTCATCAAAGTCTTCAATCCGGATCCACAACATTAAAACCTTGAATCCGCTTCGGGATATTTTATCTTCCACCTTGTCTTCGTTAATCCACACTTTTTCATCACTGACGTCATCATCTCCTCATGACTTTTGTGGATTTTAAAGATAATGCAAATCCGGGCCCGGAGTCAAACACTTAGATTATTCTGCCTTTCCACCTTATCTTCATTCCGAAAAGAGAATCCTTGTTCATTTCTCGGATCGCCAATCTGCACATTTTTACCACTGATGTCATCACTTCCTCATGACTTTTGTAGATTTTGAAACTTTCTTCAATCCGGAGCGGAAAGCAAGAAGGCTCTTCCGGAGCGGGAAGCAAAAAGACTTTCCGAAATCGGACATACGACAAGAACCAAATCCGCACTTTTTATTGCTGACGTCACCATCTCTTACAAACTTTTGCGGATTCGAAACCCATCATTATTTCGAACCCAGAATGGAGTTTTCTAAAATGTCTTCAAACCTTCAAAATTGAATATCTCCCAGTGGACTCATACCATCAACCTAATTTCGGAGTGGAATATCAGTCTTACCACTTAGTCAAAACTTTACTAAGTATGTGGCCATTTTTGGTCTACATTATGGTGCCTCCCGGGTGGATTTTCTCGCAAATCCAATCGAATATAGAGTCTTATCCATTGGGCTATGGATTCAAAACAAGACTAACCCTTGAAATTATGTTTTAAAGAATGATTTCCATGCAAACCCTACCCTCTGAAAACCCAAATTTTGTCTAGAGGGTAGAGGGTCACATCGAAACCATACCAAGAACATCATAGGACTTATTGATTCAATTAGAGACTGCGTTCATAACCTCAGTATTATTAAATCTATATACAATACTCTCTTATTTATAAGGCTTTATCCCAGAGCATACCTCCATACAAAATTGATGTTCTGAAGGCCTCACACCTTTATGGATTATTTCTGACAGTTGTCAGAATAACAAACAATACAAAACATATGTCTTAGAAATACAAAACTTATGATATATGTACAAACCAATATAAAATAATTTTAAGCATGACCCCTTCCCGGGCCTATAATTGCTCCGCATTATTCTTATTCTCCCACTGCTTCTTCATCCTTGTCTTCTTCTGGAGACTATACTCCCTGATCATTCTTACCAGACGTATCTCCAAATAATTGAACCATCACATCTAGAGACTGAAGAGCTTCCTTCCAGGCTTCTTTAGAGGGATTGGAAGTCTCTTTGAGCTACTTATAAACATATTGCAACTTTCCAATATCTTCATAATCAATAGTGTTTCCTCTAGTTACCAGATCCTCCATAAGATCTCTCAATCTAGTATAGCCCATAATCAGCTTAGTAGCTTGTTCTTGCGATAATGGTTCTTCCAGTGAATCGATTTCAGCTACATTTTGTAATTTATATCTTATGCTTTGTTGAACCTCTTCTATGGATAACAAGTTGTGGTCCTTCTTCCAAAGTCCCTTGAAATCGACCTGAATCATTTCCTCATTTATCTCAACAATTTCTTTAACCACCCTGTCTATCCGATCAAACAACAGCTAGGCTCTCTGAATTGCCCTGTGCTTCTTTATCACTATCTTGGAGGCTACCCTAGCTAGATTCCATTCTCTATTAGGAATTGGTTTAGCAGCATTACTGAGCCTGCTTCCAACCAACCTATATATTTTATCCACCGAAATCACCATGGGTTGTAACTCACCAGTGATTTGATCCAAGTCCTTCTGAATAGCAGATAGCAGTTGGCTGGCATCTTTCAAATATTCGATAATTAGCTGAAGACCTGAACATTTCTCTTGAGCATCAAGAAGTAACTCTTTCTTGATCTTCTTCAAACTTTCTTTAGAAAATCCCAAGGACTTGGCTCTCTCAATCTGAAGCTGTTGTTTTAAATCTTGAATCTCCTTTGCTTGATCTTCATTCAACTTCTTTTGCTCCTCCAACTGGTTTTTCAACTCATTAGCCTTCTAGAACCTTTCCTACCAACCCTTAGCTTCTTTCCTGAGAGCCTTCTCTACCTCCTTTTGATCATTAATGCTCTTTTTTAATATTTCAACTTGTTGCTTCAGCTTATTTACCTTATCCATTTCTATATCAGTTTTTACATAAAAGGTCTCCAAATGAGCCTTAGCCATACCTAATTCATCTTCAGCAGGAAGCTTATCAATGTCCTCTATAATTTCTTCTACTTTATAATCTTTAGCAGTCATCTCATTTTCAGGCTTGCTCACCTGAGGGATCAAAGATCTTGAAATTCTCTGCCTAGTGACAGGATTGACATACATGCTCTTCCTGGTTACAGCCATCCGGCTAGAAGGCTTGGTGAGTTTTTCTACCCAATAGTCATTTATATTCTACATGGTAGCTTGCCCTTGAGATGCTCTGGTTGGTTATTGGTGGTGGTGAAGACATTTTGACAGCAACCTCTATTACAATAGTAGATTCTGTGGCTATTGCTGCTGATGATATAGGCAAATTCATAGAAATAGGAACCAAACTGATAGTAGAAGGAATGGAGAGACTAGGAATGCAATGTCCCATGGATGGTGGTAATGAAATAGATGGGGGCGTAATGATGGATGACATCACAATAGAAGCCTCAGAAGTAGAAGGTGTATTTGAAGGAGATTGAGATATGATAGAACTGATTGGTACTTCCATTGATACTGATTGTATGAGGGGAGAACTGTGAGGTGAAGGAGGTGAACTTGACACATTATTTTGATTTGAAGAGGAGGGAAATTATTTTGGGGAACCAAGAAGCTCATAAGTGGAAGAGGGATTAGAAACCATACCTATGCCTACATATGTAGGGTGTTCTCATTCAACCTCTATTTCCAATGTTGCTTCCTACTCGTTTCCTTCTTAGTAGAGGACAGTCACCCTTCCTTAGCAATTGCTTTTTCCACTTTCTTGCCTTTTTGAAACTTCCTTCTCCTTTGCTTCTGAGGTCTTCCTAGTTATTTTATGAATTAGTCAAAATCATCCATTCTCAGCTTCAATCCTCTTCTGATAAATCTCCTTGTACTCCCCCAAACAATACTGATCACTTGACAATAGGTTGTGGATTTATCAAAGCTGCAGGAGTAAAAGAAAGTGTCCTAAACTTGACGTTCTCATATTTTCTTTCCTGATCAACCACTTTATCTTTCATCCATCCTCCTAAAGCCAAATGTGCAGGCCTACGTTTTGCCTCAATGACCGGGATGCTAACGGCTTTTCCCTTAGGAACTCTCATTTTACTCAACATCCTAGCCCCCTTAGGAAATATCTCCACTTGTTCAGTAGTAGGATTAAAAGTTTCTACTACTCTGGAGGCTTTTACAGAGTCTTCTGGATCTGGAGGAGGCTGGGAAGGCTCAGAATCACCTGTTAATACAATGTGTCTTACATATTTCATCCTCCAAGTATCAACATTTTCATCATATCTTTTCGAAAACTCTTTATCAATTGGCATTCCAAAATTCGTTTTAGATTTTCCAATCTCAATCCTCATACGCCACCAATCCATAATCTTGGCATCCTCCCATGGCCCATTATAATCCTCTTCCCCTTGCTCTGCAGCTTCCTTTTTCTTTGCAGATTTTGACTTGGAAGAGGGCTTAGTCTTCTTTGTTATTTTTCCTTTGATTTTATCAATCATTTCTTCAGTAATCTGATGATCAGGATTATAGTCAGGGTCAAAATCTTCAACCTGTTCATAAAAATCTAACCATGGAGGCAATTGTCTCATTTTGGAGACATCCCACTCCAATAAAGTAGTCTCGTCATTGTTCCTTCCTTGTTCAAAATTAACCCTAGGCCTCCTCTCGAATTTGTAGGCCTTGGCTCCATTCAGGGTTTTATTCTTTATAGTGAAAATGCCATCTGGATCATAACTCCATCTTTGCAGAATGTAAAACAGACCTAACCTATCCAGGTATTGTTCAATTTGCTGACTCTGCCCTTTTCTGGTAATAGTGATATCACTCATCGTGCGGTGAGAAAGTAAATATTTCCTCTTTCTCCCGGAACCATACTTGGAGTCAATATACTCTGCCTGCCTCAAATATTCTAGGGCGAAGAGTCTTTCCATGACAAAGTGGGGCAAAAGAAAAGGTTTACCCATGAAACCATATAACCTAATGATTGTGCCTTCAGTCAACAGATACCAGTCCCCTTCTTCTGCATTTTGAGTCCTCAGAATCCTCTTGGCCAGAGGTGGCAGTCTAGGGAAATTATCATACATTATCTTAAGGGCCGGTCCTAAAAATTCCAAATTAAATCTATAATAAGACTCACCGCTTCTCAAATGGCTTGTCCAATAATAGACCGACATGAGCTCTCCTTGGTCATTCTTATATTTTACCAGAATCCAGGGTATTCTATCCTTTACAGCAACATAAAACATCCACACCAAATTCGAACAATGTCTAAAACTAGGAGCGTCAGTGCCCCTCTTCATACTTGTTAATTGTTCATGAATTCTTTGGGCGAGAAAAGCTGGCCAATCAAAATAAATCACCCTTATTCCCCTCTTTGCCGCCTCTTTTTCATACATCCTTTCATTGGAGATGCAATAAGCAGTAGCGATTTGCCAACCATAGACCTTTTCATCAGAGTCCAGACCTTCCATGCAAGCCAACATAGAAAAGAGAACTGAGTTTTCAAAATTCTTAATAGAAATGGGGACCTCTGGCAATTCTTCTTGGGGTTCTTGGCCCAACTATTTATAGACCCAATTTCTAAATGCCTCGCCATCATTCACCCGCTTCTTCATGGAATAAAATCCAGTTTGTTCACCAATATTGAAAGGTTTCGGGGCTACTGGGGTGTCTACCCCTAAAGCAAAAAGCTCATGGTAGAAAGCAACTGTGATGTGAAAGAGGGTCTCACCCCCATGGTTTTTTATAGCTTTGGCCAGTGGGTCATAGTATTTTACAATGGCAGCTATTAATTCAGGACATGGGTGAATGGAATCACAAATATAAAAGGACAAATAAGATAGAATGGAGCATCTACCCTCTACTGATAGAGTAACATTATTTTTGTACCTATCATTAACACTCCTTAATCTCATCCTTTCAGTGATAGTCATTTCTGTATCTGCTACTACTTTGGCTTTATCCAAGTAAGGTACATAGACGTACTTTCATTCATAGTTTCAAACTCTGGAACATCCTCTATAGCTTCCATGGGGGATTTCTTAGGAGCCATCCTGTAACGCTGAGATTCTACGCACTGGGGTAAGCAATGAGAACTTAGCACACTGTTAAACTTTTTTCTGACCTTGAGGTTGCAAAATGAATCCCATGCAAAGCTTTGTCACTTTTATTGTCTAGAACGCGTGCATCATCCACCATAAATGCAGCTGTTGCATGATATCTCATTGGCACACTTCACTATCCTTTCCATTATTTCTTTGGCGGCTCAAAAAGTGGCGTCCCCTCTTTATTGGTCGAATTTGAATTTGCATTGCCAGCTCATCACATTGCTTAAGCCTACTTTTCAGTCCATGCACAAGTTTGTTAGAATTGAATGCACGAGCAATATTTAGCCTCCACGTGTCAACTTAGAACGTGTCGCTTGGTTTTGAATTGATTTCGCTCCGGCTTATTCCAAGCTTTGAGGGATTTCTAGATTATTACCATTCTCATCTTTCTCCTGGTGGATCATCCTGCGAAATTGTCCATCCGGATCTAACCATGCGGATTCGAAGGCAAAACGTCATTCCGGAGAACTTTAGGTGGTACCGTATGTGGAATGGAACCTTAGCACGCCCTTCTCAACACTTAGTCATTTTTTGAAACAATTTTTTTTTCTCTTTTTTTTTTTGAAAAAAAACCAATTTACAAAGTGCAAAAACAAGTACAAAGTGCAGAAAGGAAGGGAAATTTTTATGTACATATGTTACAATGAAATCACAGCTTACATATAGTAAAGCTTGAGGTGGAAACCATTCACCAAAATTGGTTGAATGTTCCCCTCCGGATCCTTGAGCTGAAATACATTAGATTCTTTAGCTTCCACTATTTCAAAAGGACCATCCCAAAAGGAATCAAATTTTTCATGCTTTCCCGGCTTTGCTCTATCCACATTCCACCTGAGAACTGAGTCTCCGACTTGAAGTTTTTTGAACCTGGCCTTTTTATCAAACCATGCTTTAATGTCTGATGAATGCTTCTAAAAATGATCATATGCTTGAGTTCTACTTTCTTCCAGTTGCAGCAAGTGTGTCAATCTAGTTTTCACTGGATCTCCCTCCAATTCTTCCTCTTCTGAACTGACCAGCTTAAGTGTTGGGATTTCTAGGTGAATTGGCAATACTGCTTCTTTTCCATATACCAGTGCATAAGGGGAATTTTTTATAGATTTCTTAATGGTAATCTTGTCCACCCATAGAGCATGGTCAAGCAATAGATGCCAACTCCTCTTGTTACCTTCCAGGGACTTTCTCAAAATCCTCAATAGGTTCTTGTTAGTAGATTCTGCAAGTCCATTACCTTGAGGGTAATAATTTGAAGTATTTTTTAGAGTGATGCCATACTTGCTAGCAAACTCAATATACTTGGCCCCTATAAAAGCAGGACCATTATCACTCACCAAAGCCTCCGGGATTCCAAATCTGGAAATTAAACTCTCCATAAAGTTGATCACAACATCTTGATCTACCCTTTTTGTAGGAATAGCCTCTACCCATCTGGTTAGATAATCAGTAGCTATCAAGATGAACTTATGTTCTACTGAAGAGTTAGGATTTATAACTCCTATGAAATCTAATCCCCATTGTTGAAAAGGCTCCTCAACTTGAATAGGCTTTAGAGGAGATGCAACATTTCTAGTTCTTCCAACATACCTCTGACATTTATCACAAACCTGAGTAACTTTGAAAGCATCCTTGAAGACAGTAGGCCAATAATAGCCTGCTCTTATTATCTTCAAAGTTGTAACTCTGCCCGAGCCATGACCACCGGATGATCCTCCATGAAATTCTTCTAGGACTCTCTTTTGTTGGTCCTCCCTCAAATATTTTAGGAGAACACCATCCAAGTTTATTTTGAATAACCCTTCTGGTAGTAATGCATATTTCAAAGCATGAAGTCTATACCTCCTTCTTTGAGAAGAACTCAGATCAGGTGGGCATACACCAGTTTGAAAATACCTGGTCATTTGTTCGATCCAATCAGAATCCAGAGTGTGAACAATCTCTACTTGATCTTCTTCTATCATCTGACAATCTGTTACTCCGACCAAAGCTGAAGTATCTGTCAATCCTTGGCACAAGGCTCTACCTCTCACCAACTTGGTGGGACGTATCTCCACATCATATTCTTGGATCTTAGTAATCCAACCAACCCTTTTATCTCCTAGGTCACCTTGTAAAATAAAACTCCTTACATCTGGATGAACCACATACACCAGAGTTTTGCTCTGTACCAGATATTGTCTGAACTTCTTAAGTGACTTCATCACAACAAACACTTGTTTTTCAATAAAATTATATTTTACTTGATAGTCATGCAAATTTTGACTCCAAAAGAATACAGGGTGTTCATCCCCTTGATCATCCCTTTGAGTGAGTACTGAAGCATAACTTTGTTCAGCTCCATAAGCATAGAGGATAAAATCTTTGCTGAAATCAGGATTTATCAAAACTAGGGCTGTAGAAATGGATTGCTTGATGATTTCAAAAGCTTGCTTCCTAACCTCAGTCCACTTGAATTCTGCCTTCTTCTTGAGTAGTTCAGATATAGGCCTCACCTTCTGTGCAAAATCAGAAATGAACTTTCTAACAAAATTGATCTGGCCTAAGAAAGACTGCAACATCTTCTGATTAGTAGGCAAAGGAATAGCTAGGATTGCTTTAATCCTATCTGGTTCTATGGCCATACCTTCTTTTGAGACCACATGTCCTAACAGTTTTCCCTCATGTACCACAAAGAATGACTTCTTAGGATTTAGAGAAATACCAAACTCTCTGCATTTTTGAAAAACTTGTTCCAAATGATATAGATGATCATTTTTATCATGAGAAAACATAGTCATGTCATCTAGGTAAATCAGAATAACCTTGTTTATAAGTGTACCAAAGGCATAATCCATGGCCCTCTGAAATGTAGCTCCTGCATTAGATAGCCCAAAAGGCATCCTCTGATAGGCAAATGTTCCCCACTTTGTAGTAAATGTTGTCTTGTATTGATCTTGGTCTTTTACCCAAATTTGGTTATACCCAGAATAACCATCTAATAGTGAGAACCTCTCTGCTCCAGCTACTACTTGTAGAATCTGATCGATCTGAGGGAGGGGATAGTGATCCTTGAGGGAAGCTTGATTCAGATTCCTAAAATCTACACATAGGCGTATGTCCCCATTCTTCTTTCTTACGGGTACCAAATTAGCTACCCAAGTGGAGTGTTTTATCGGATATATTATCTTGGCCTTTAGCAGCTTCAAAAGTTCTTCTCTCATAATGACTTCTATCCTTGGATTGACAGGCCTCTATTTTTGTCGAAATGGTTTAGCATCAGGCTCTAACTCAATAGTATGCTGGATAATCCTTTTGTCATAAACCTTAAGGTCCTCATATGACCAAGCTACAGTATCTTGGTATTTTAGACATAAAGCTTTAATATCTTCTGCTTCCTCAGGAGAACATTGGACCCCAATATTTAACTTCTTTTCGATTTTGACTTCTATCTCTTTATAGATCTTCTCACCAACCTTCATAGCTCCCACTTTCTTTCTATCTTCATTATCGAATAAACTTTCAAGGGTAACCAACCCCTTTGGGATGTGATTGTTTCTCAGCTGGATGAAGTCTTGTTGATCTATCTCCTCCAAGTCTTCTTCTTGGACAGTTGTGAAGCATGCTTCTTTTATCATAAAGTCTAGAATCTGTTCATCACTCTCGAAAACCTGCTAGAATATTTGCTTATCCGACACTGCAGGTCTGAAAACCATTTTAATCCCCTTGGTCTTCTTAGTTCCAAAATCTATAGGAGGATTGAAATTAGCTCCCTTAGTTGCCAATGCATCTGCTAGGTGATTCTCTTCTCTAGGCACAAAATTTAGGTTCAGGGCATCAAATGAATCCATTAGGTCCCATACTCTATTCTGGTAAGCTTTTAAGTAATGGTGCTTACTGCTACACTTATTTCTTACCTGATGTACTATTAACTCAGAATCACCATATATGTTCAAAATCTTGATGCCCATGCTTTCAGCTTGCATTAATCCAAGGCACAAAGCCTCGTATTCTACAGCATTATTGGTGCATGACCATGTCAGTCTATAAGAAAAATTCTTCACCCCTTCTGACTATGATTGCAGAACTACACCAGCCCCTGCACCATTTCTGCATTTAGCACCATCAAAGTGCATAACCCATGTTTCATTGTTTCTTAGGGATTTATTAGAAATAGTAGGGAGTTTCTTTTCCAATTCATTTGTGATGTTGTATGTGCCCATACCAGTTCCAAATTGACTGTAATCCTCTTTGAAAGGCAACTCATCTTCAATATCTAGTTCTTCAATATTTTCTACTAGCTCAAATTCCTCCACAGGATTAAGGTTGCACATGTCTTCTTCAATTTTCTCAATATGATAAGCAACTGGTTTCTCAGGAGTTATCCTTATCCTCTTTCCCTTGAAAGGTATTACCATACTAGAATAATCCATATACATACATCCTCCAAGCTTTGCAGTAAATTCTCTTGAGAGACATAATCCAAAATAGGGTTCTAAATCTACCACCACTATTTCTTGCACTATTGTCACCTCAGGGGCTATGTGCAACCTCATCAGTACATCTTTAATAACTCCAACCATCTTTACAGGTGTCCCATCTAATTGCAACACTCCAGGACAAGACCGGGTATATTCCATACCCATCTCTTCATAGACTACTTTAGGCATAACTGTGGTTGATGCTCCTGAATCAATCATGCAATTCTGGACTACCCATCCCTCCATTCTTAAGGATATATAAAAGGGGGAGGTTTGTTCTTTAGGACAATAGGTGTCATTTCTTTCTTTTCTGAGGGTATACTGAGGATGGTGGTAGCAAATCTGTTCTGGGGACTTTTACTGAGGGAAGCTTTAAGTAAGTCAATTTGGCCCAAAATGAAAAGGGTATCATACAGGCTAGCTTTTGATGGAATATTTTTCATCTCTTCCACAATGTTATACTCAGACTTGGTTAGGGATAGTCTTTCCAGTCCTCTATCTGGCTCACCATACCTCCTTTTGTATTTTTGGGTTGCCTCTAACCTTTGTCTTTTAGTAATAGAGGGGAACCTGAGCCTTTCTTGCTCTTCATTCTTGGATTTCATCCTATCTCCTTCCATTACTCTTTTCGGAATCTTAGGGAAATTATCAGTCTTCTCCTTTCCCTTAGCTCGGGGAATGGGAAAAGTGTCACTGTTTTGAGGGGGGAAATCAACCTTCTTTTGAGAAGGGACCTGGAATTGTCCCATTTTCTGAGGGTCTACTTGTAAAGCTTTGTTTTTGGACCTCATCATAATAGCAATTGGGCCTTCTTCCTCCAAGTCTTTTCCAACCATGATCTGATCAGGGTGCCATAACATATTAACTCTTCCCTTATGATTTATTTTAGCTTGATCCATGGCTTGTTGAACATGGTGTTGATACATCACACAAGACTATGAATCATGGGGGTCATTACATACTAAACACTAGATATTTGCAAGAGTGGAATCTATAGAACATTCTGGATCCTCATATGCTGCATTCACCCTAACCCCGATACTATTGCTAGGACCAGGCCTTTGATATTTGTTCACATATGGAAATCTCCTCTATTGTGACCTTTCTTGATCTCTCTTCTCCATTGAATTCATTCTGTTACTCAGAGTTTTCATGGTATTTTGTATGTCTAGGATAGCAGATAATTCTTGAGAAGGTTGGGAAGGAAGAGGGGGGAAAGAAGGTGTGGAGGACACAACTTTAGATCCAGGAATAGGATTCATCTTAGGAAATGTAGATGGTATAGAGGGAGGATCCATGTGGGAGGCTTTTGTAGATTGCTCATGGCTCCCACTATTTTTTGAGTTGTAGGGCAACACGGTCTTGGCGGGAATTCTTCCTACATTGATCAAGATATTTTTAGCATGGACGACAACATTATAGACTTGGGGAAAGGTTTCAATTCTAGATTGTTGTGTCTGCAGACCTAGCTCTGATCCTAGGGCATGAATGTAATACATATAAGCCAAACAAGTAGCTGGTCTAGCTTTAGGGGGAATTCTCTTCCAAGTTCTGCTAAATCTCAAATTAAAGTCTGAGACAGTTTCTTGTTGTGTTTTTTGCATAGCTGTAAACTGATTCAGTAGGGAAAAGGGATCAACAGATTCATTAAATTCTTCTATGAATGGCTCAGCCAATGACTACCATGAATCAATAGACTTATCTTCCAGGGTTCTGAACCAGTGTAATATCTTTCCATGAAATGATAGGGCTAGAATTTTGACAATAATATTTTCCTCTTTTATATTATGGATTGCTGCCAGATTCAAGATATCTTGGCAGTGCTCATAAGCTATTTTTCCAAATCCATCATATGTGGGTGTTGCCTTAGATACAACTTGTGGAATGGCATCCATTTGGGCTAATCTAAGGGGCCCAGTTGAGTCCCAGTTAGGGTACTTCTGTAGTGGCTGATTTGGGGCCACATTGTGTGCCATGTTTTTGGCTATAGGTCTTCTTGGGGGAACTACTGGGTTTTCTTCCAGAAGCTCTTCTTCTTCAATAAAATCTTGATCCAAACTTTTGATAACAGTAGACCCTCTCAGGGGTAACTCACAATGAAAGAAAGAATCAGGGTTGTTCCTCTTGAAGGACCTGGTATACATGAAAGGGCACTGGTCTACAATACTTTTTCAGGGTCTTCTGACCAGGGAGTCGCTAGGTGAACTTTCTTTTCTCCGCTAACAAGGTCAAGACAATTCACCAAATCTTGATTCCTTCGGGTAGAGATAACAATAACTCTTAAGATGGGTTTCGTGTTCCTTGTGAACTGTCCCACCGGGCATGCCAAAAACTATTGGGCACTGAATTGCACCAAGTTTACTTGATACTACGGTTGTCTATCTTCCTACTTTCTACTTAGGCTTGCACCCGATAGCTGCAGCTCAACACTCAACATTGGATGGACTAAAATAGGGGTTTCAGATCCAACCTCCAGAGTAGGTTGGTTCCTTGTCAACTTAGCAGATTGTTGACACAATTATGCTCAATTAGGGCTTGGAGTTTAGGGTAAGAAAAGGGTAAGGTTAGAGAAATGTAGATATCAGTGGATGGATAGGTTAACAACATTGCATCACCATAAAAAGCTTCCAAAAAACCATATTAAAGATATACATCCAGATCAACTTTTATCCCAAGATAGCTCGTTTTAGATATTAAAGCATAACAGAGAAATGTTACAGTAAGCAATTTCAATATCTAGGAAATGATAATCCAAATAGCAGAATTCACCAAAACCCAGATTTTATAGAAATGCACCTTCTAATAACAAAGAACAAACTTCAAAGTAGATTTCAATTACTCATAACAACTAGTAATCCATGATCAGCACAAACTAACCATCTAAGTATTTACAGAAATACAACTATGAAATCCGAACCTCTAACATCCAGCATAGAAATGCAGCCTTGAGGTGAAGATCAATGTATTGCTCCTTGCATTCAGTCCTTCAAAAATATTTATAGTAGTATAGGAAAACACGCTAGAGCCGACCCTTGAAATTGAGGGTTCGATCTCTCTTTATAGTTTTCATATCATAATATTCAAGAAACAATACATTCAATCTTGTTACAACAGCTCAACAAAGAGTTTAGCTGGCATTAGCTGATTCGTTCAAACTCTAGGAAATCCACTGGAAGAGCATCCACCATGGCCGTTCGGGATCTCTACAACTTGATGATCGACCAGAAGAACTAAAGTTCAGAACCTTCCAGATCATGCGTTCCATCGATATTTCTTGAGAGCAACTTGCCACCGTCGATCTGTAACTACTTCTGGTTAGATCTTCTTGAAAATATTTGATGTTTCATCTTCTAGCTACATGCCATGGTTCTGGTGCAAAAACCTTTTAAACAGTCAAAATTTGATAGGCCAACCTCCACCATTGATTCTCCTTTTTGGATGACTTAGATTAAGTCCGACGTGAGCTGAAAGCCATCCCGCTCATTTCCTCAACATCAGAATCTTCAATCCGGATCCACAGCATCAAAACCTTGAATCCACTCCGAGATATTTTATCTTCCACCTTGTCTTCGTTAATCCACACTTTTTCATCATTGACATCATCATCTCCTCGTGACTTTTGTGGATTTTAAAGATAATGCAAATCCGGGCCCGAAGTCAAACACTTAGATTATTCCACCTTTTCGCCTTATCTTCATTCTGGAAAGAGAATCCTTGTTCATTTCCCGGATCGCCAATCCACACATTTTTACCACTGACATCATCACTTCCTTGACTTTTGTGGATTTTGAAACTTTCTTCAATCCAGAGCGGAAAGCAAGAAGGCTCTTCCAGAGCGGGAAGCAAAAAGACTTTTCGGAATCGGACATACGACAAGAACCAAATCCACACTTTTTATTGCTGACGTCACCATATCTTACAAACTTTTGTGGATTCGAAACCCATCGTTATTCTGGACCCGGAATGGAGTTTTTTGAAATGTCTTCAAACCTTCAAAATTGAATATCTCCCAGCGGACTCATACCATCAACCTGATTCCGGAGCGGAATAACAATCTTATCACTTAGTCAAAAATTTACTAAGTATGTGGCCATTTTGGGTCTATAGGCTCAATCAACTCTACTCAACCAATCACTTCAAGAAACAACTCTTGCTCACAAACCCTAGTCCAAGCATGTATCATCCAACTCAAAATATTTCCAACAATGCTCAACAACAAATCTCACATAACAATGATACTCATGATCTTTTCAAACCCTAGTTCAAGTTCTTTGCATAACAACTCACTTCAACAACCATGCTCATCAAACAATGTTTTAATCACAACTCTCAATTTTAGAAAACCTTGAAGCATTAACTCAAACACTTCACTCAACCAATGATCTCAACAACAATGCTAATAAAACAAGGTTTTAATCTCAACTCTCAAATCAGAAAACCTTGAAGCAATAACTCAACCACTTTCGAAAAGGAAACCCTAATCAAGTCCTTTTCACTCCAAACTTAATTTTCAATAAATCCAATCAATCAACTCAACCAAAGAAGGAATTTGCCCATACCTTTTGTTTGACAAGTAGTTGGTCTCACAAATCTGCCACACTCACAATTACTTCTTTGCCAATCTCAATAAGGGTTAGAGGATAATTTTCTTCAACAAAACATATCACAAATATAATATCAAAATTACACCTTATCACTCCAACTTAAATAATAATCAATATCCTCACAATAGTCACAAAAACCCTTAATTCAAAATAACATACTACCCACAAAGTCTTAACCTTTCAATATTCCTCAATAGCAATTTTAAGACTTTAAATATAAAATAAAATTCTCCTTATAACTCCTAAAGATAATTCTCAACTACCACAATTTTATTGCAAAGCAACCTTTCCAAATTTCAACCACTAAACAACCTTATACCTCCAACTTAGGCATTTAATTAAAATTAAAATCAAAATATTACCTTTGCCTTTGGAGAGTTTTGAACTCTCAACGCAGCCCACTCTAACGTCTCAACCATGGTGCCAACAACCACATGAGCTACACGCTCATTGGAGATAGGTGAAGCACCACGTGCTTCAAAAAATTTATCCCCTCCTTGTTTCACAAAATGTGCACCTCACGATTGGCGCTTTCAACACACCTACCAAGCGCTTCCGTCGAGACTCGAATGCTGGCCTCCTTGCACACAAAACGTAAGTCGCAACCCTCTTGCCACTAGGCCAAGGTGCCTAGTTGGCTTCCAACTATTTGACGTTGTCCCTTTTGTTTCTTTCACTGGCAATTCAAACTTAAAATTCGCACATCCGTTTCACGAGCTCTGCATTAATTAATTCGTATGCTATCTTTTCAATCGAGCAAGGATAATCTTAATGCCCTTTGGGCATAGGTTTAAATATTAATCTTCCTCCTTTGCTTTAGAACATCGGTGCTTCAAAATGCAATTAACCCACATGACGTCGGCGAGGATAAACCTTTGTAACATGCTTCGAATATTTAAATTCTAACACCCATCTTTGGGTGTAGTAAAATATTATTATTAATATTTTACTTTGGGCTCTTTTTCACCACCTTACTTAATATTATAATAACTCATATTATAATATTATATCCTTTGATAAAGTACCTTTAATATTTATTTATAAAATTTAAATTCACACTGAATTTAAATAATTTATAAAATAAATATTATAACTCCTTTTTAACTTCTATCTTTTGCACTATTTCACTTGATCTTTGGCCTTCTTCCTGGATATCAAATAACCATTTTTATCCCCTTTATTTCCTACTAAAATATTTGGTATTAATGATGACTTCATCTGGTGACATCAATGACAACTTTAACTTAGGGACTCAAAATGTCCAACAATCTCCCCCTTTGTCATTGATGGCAACCCATATCCTTCTTACTAAAACCTGACCTTTCTTTTTCTTCTGCTCCCCCTGGGACATTGCTCCCCTGGCTCAATGCTCTCTCAAATATCAAATCTCTCCCCATATCAAATCTCTCCCCAATACACAAATCTCTCCCCCTTTGACATCAATGGCAAAGGGTCACCTTTGGGGCTCGGGGCTAAGAATGAGCCTCTTAGCTTAGCCCCTCCCCCACCTCCTCATGAGGTGGTTAATTCTAGGGTGGGAGTATTTCTACTCCCTGAAAGCACTATTCTTTACCTTTATTCTTTTCCCTTATTTTCTGAGTTTCCTGAATCCTCTGACTATTTCTATCCAAGTCATCATCCCTGTTCCTATCATCATTCATGTTCCTGTCATCATTCATGTTCCTGTTCTTGTTCTTGTTCACATCTAGGTTCCTATTCCTATTCTTGTTCTTGTTCTCATCCATGTTCCTATTCCTGTTCCTATTCTTATTCATGTTCTTGTTCATGTTCATGTTCCTATTCATACCTATTTCTGGAATGTCTGCTCTACACCACTTTGTTGTGTGACCATCATTATTGCACTTATAACACTTAATGTTATTATTCCTTGTAGGTGCAAATGTCTTAGGATTTTTCCTAGTGAAGTCATATCCTCTTCTTTCATGAACCCTACAATTCATTGCCTTGTGACCAAACTGATTACATGAGTAGCAATACCCATGGAAAAACTATCCATTCCCATATTCATGTCTTTCATGTGTCCTGCATTGTGAAGCCATGTGCCCAAACCTGTGACATGAAAAACATCTTCCATTGAAGCTTCCCTATTTTGACCTCATTGGTCTCCTGTTCTGATTGTTGTTCCATCTGTATCTTCTCTGTGCATTGTTCCTATCTTTGTTGAACTCTCTATTGTCCAATTCTTCCTCTGATGTCTGACTTTCTTTTACACTGTCTTCTTCTGAAGTATCTTCATCTGAAGTTTCCTCTTCAGAACTTGAAGTTGACTCTCCTTCCTATTTCTTTTGAGTTTATTCAAAACCAAGACCTATTTTGTTTGTTGACCTTCTTTGTACCTTGACTATCTTATCCATAATATTTGAGCTATTCTTGAATCCTTTCATCTTGATCTTGGAGTCCTCTAAATATTCTTTTAGTAGTGCCACTTCTTGTGCTAACTTCTCACATTCCAAGATCTTTGCTTCTAACTTATCTTTGAACCTTTTTGCCTTAGCCTTTGATTTTTCTAAATCCTCTATGAGCAATCTTCTCTCTTCATCACATTCTTGAAACTGAATTTCAAGTTTAGAGTGTTGCTTTCTTACCTTCTTTACCATGTCAAGGGCATAGATAAGTTCTCCCTTGAGATCATAACCATTCTCTACTGAATAATCCTCTATTTTTTTACCTTTGTCCACATCATTACTTTCTTTTGGCTTGTCTTCTATAGGATCACTTACTTCTTCTTCTAAAGCCATTAGAAGATTTTCATCTGGTCCTTCAAGTGCATTCTCATATTCATCATCACTGAAACTATAACCATCCCTTGTACAATCATCTTCAAGATGTCCAAATTTACCACATCTAAAACACTTGAGAATAACTAGAGTCCTTTTCTTAACTGGTTCTTTTTCCTCAATCATAAATAGGACTTCATCTCTATCATTATCTGAAGAACTAGCATCACTATCATTTGAGTACTTACTTGCATTATCCGCATAGTAGCTCCTCTTTTGTCTTTGGAAGAACTTCTTTCCTTGTCTGCTTTGTCCATCCTTGCTTTTCTTTTGGTGCCTGTGTCTTTCTGATTCCCTGTACCTATGATCCTATTTTTCTTCACCATTGTTGTTCTTTGGCTCTTTACAATCTATTGCAAAATGTCCATACTTTCCATAATTGAAACACTTAACAGATCTTAGATCTATGGGTCTTCTGGAACCTTTATCTCTTCTACCATAATTTGCTTCTTCATCACTGGATGACTCACTACTTGATTCTGACTTCTTACCCTTTATCTTCTTGTTCACTTTGAAAGCAACCTCTTTCGGAGGGATAGGATCTTTTGTTCTTATCTCAAAAGTTGTAAGCATGCCAAGTAAAGAATTTCTTGTCAGATTGTCACTATCAATTGATGTTTCTATAGCAGAGACCTTTTCACTGTACCTTTTTGGAAGAGTTCTCAAGATCTTATCACAAGCATCGGATTCATCAACCTTCATTCCAAGACCTCTCATCTCATGTACAAGTTCATCAATCTTACTGAGATAGTCATGAATGTTTTCATCATCCCGCATTCTTAGATTTTCAAATTCTCCTTTGAGATTTTTGATCTTAGCTTTCCTGACACCTTTATCTCCTTCATATATGTTATGCAGTAGTTCCCACATTTCTTTTGCTGTTTTACAATCCATAACCTTCATAGATTCTGATCTACGCAACCCTTTTATAATTGCATTCATAGCTCTTGAATTTGCATGCATTAGAAGCTTACCTTCCTTATCTATAGGAGGATTGATTATTGAATCATATCCAAGTTCCACTGCATCCCAAACTTCATTGCCAAGTGCCATCAAGTGAAACCTCATCAGCATACACCAATACAAGAAGTCACTTCCATCAAATATTGGTACTGTATTATTGATGGACCCATCCCTTTGATCCTTTTGATCCATTGTGTTCTTGACCACTTTTCCTTCAAGCTATCAAACTCTTCTGAAGGAACCCACTCTGATACCAATTGAAGAACACAAGCTTATACTGAGAGGGGGGTGAACAGTATAAGAGCACTTTTTACTTTTCTTTTCAAATCAATATTATGTAATGTATAGATAGCAATATCAATAGCAGTAATCAAAGCAATGCACAAAACACCATACACAATAGAGACACAGATTTAACGTGGTTCACCCAAAGATGGCTACTTCCACGAAGAAAATATTTCTTCTAAATATTTCTCAAATGATCTCTTGGGAATCCTTCCCAATTACAATGTTTATGGACCTCTGTCCAAAGGAGATGTTGATCCCCTAAATCTGGTTTGTGGATCTCTATCCATAGGAGAACTCTTTCTCCTCTGCTCTGGTTGGTGATCCTCTAGAAGACACTACCTCCACTACATTGATTTGTGGATCTCTCTCCACTTGAAGACTCTTGTCCTCACTCAGAAGACCTATCCTCAATGTCCTGGCTGATGGATCTCTATCCACTGGAGACTCTATCCTCTTTACTCTATCACCTCCAAAGCTCTATCTCAATGCTATACTAAACATAGTCTAGTCGGTCTAGCACAACTCTACTCAACTCTTGCACTAAACATAGTCTAGTCGGTCTAGCACAAATCTGCTCAATAGGTCCAAATATAAATCTCTCAAGTCCACTAAAATCTGCTCAATAGGTCCACTCAAACTATAAATCTGCTCAATAGGTCCATGCTGAACCTACTCAAATCTGCTCAATAGGTCCACTTAAAACCTACTCAAATCTGCTCAAAAGGTCCAACAGAACCTATCCAAATATGCTCAATAGGTCCACATAGAACCTGTCAAAATATACTCAATAGGTCCACTCAAGAACCTGCTCAAATCTGCTCAATAGGTCCACTAGAACTTATCCAAATTCTCAACAAGTTCACATAGAACTTGTCCAAATCTGCTCAATAGGTCACACAAGAACTTGTCCAAATCTGCTCAACAAGCTCACACAGAACTTGTCCAAATCTCTTAATAATATAGACTTAATTTCAAAATTATATTTAAATAATTCTTAATCACAAAACTTGTCAATCTCATAGAAACATAAAGAGAATTTTTAGAGACTCAATATGTTCTATTCTCAAAACTCAATCACTTTCTCAACTCAATCTCATAGAAGCATAAAGAGAATTGTTAGAGACTCAATATGTTCTATTCTCAAAACTCAATCTCAACTCAAATCAGAATATAGAATAGTTTGTTTTATGGAACTTGAACAATCACTTCATACATCCACTTGACTAGGCTCAATCAACTCTACTCAACCAATCACTTCAAGAAACAACTCTTGCTCACAAACCCTAGTCCAAGCATGTATCATCCAACTCAAAATATTTCCAATAATGCTCAACAACAAATCTCACATAACAATGATACTCATGATCTTTTCAAACCCTAGTTCAAGTTCTTTGCATAACAACTCACTTCAACAACCATGCTCATCAAACAATGTTTTAATCACAACTCTCAATTTCAGAAAACCTTGAAGCATTAACTCAAACACTTCACTCAACCAATGATCTCAACAACAATGCTAATAAAACAAGGTTTTAATCTCAACTCTCAAATCAGAAAACCTTGAAGCAATAACTCAACCACTTTCGAAAAGGAAACCCTAATCAAGTCCTTTTCACTCCAAACTTAATTTTCAATAAATCCAATCAATCAACTCAACCAAAGAAGGAATTTGCCCATACCTTTTGAATGTCAAGTAGTTGATCTCACAAATCTGCCACACTCACAATTACTTCTTTGCCAATCTCAATAAGGGTTAGAGGATAATTTTCTTCAACAAAACATATCACAAATATAATATCAAAATTACACCTTATCACTCCAACTTAAATAATAATCAATATCCTCACAATAGTCACAAAAACCCTTAATTCAAAATAACATACTACCCACAAAGTCTTAACCTTTCAATATTCCTCAATAGCAATTTTAAGACTTTAAATATAAAATATAATTCTCCTTATAACTCCTAAAGATAATTCTCAACTACCACAATTTTATTGCAAAGCAACCTTTCCAAATTTCAACCACTAAACAACCTTATACCTCCAACTTAGGCATTTAATTAAAATTAAAATCAAAATATTACCTTTGCCTTTGGAGAGTTTCGAACTCTCAATGCAACCCACTCTAACGTCTCAACCATGGTGCCAACAACCACACGAGCTACACGCTCATTGGAGATAGGTGAAGCACCATGTGCTTCAAAAACTTTATCCCCTCCTTGTTTCACAAAATGTGCACCTCACGATTGGCGCTTTCAACACACCTACCAAGCGCTTCCATCGAGACTCGAACGCTGGCCTCCTTGCACACAAAATGTAAGCCACAACCCTCTTGCCACTAGGCCAAGGTGCCTAGTTGGCTTCCAACTATTTGATGTTGTCCCTTTTGTTTCTTTCGCTGGCAATTCAAACTTAAAATTCGCACATCCATTTCATGAGCTCTGCATTAATTAATTCGTATGCTATCTTTTCAATCGAGCAAGGATAATCTTAATGCCCTTTGGGCATAGGTTTAAATATTAATCTTCCTCCTTTGCTTTAGAACGTCGGTGCTTCAAAATGCAATTAACCCACATGACGTCGATGAGGATAAACCTTTGTAACATGCTTCGAATATTTAAATTCTAACACCCATCTTTGGGTGTAGTAAAATATTATTATTAATATTTTACTTTGGGCTCTTTTTCACCACCTTACTTAATATTATAATAACTCATATTATAATATTATATCCTTTGATAAAGTACCTTTAATATTTATTTATAAAATTTAAATTCACACTGAATTTAAATAATTTATAAAATAAATATTATAACTCCTTTTTAACTTCTGTCTTTTGCACTGTTTCACTTGATCTTTGGCCTTCTTCCTGGATATCAAATAACCATTTTTATCCCCTTTATTTCCTACTGAAATATTTGGTATTAATGATGACTTCATCTGGTGACATCAATGACAACTTTAACTTAGGGACTCAAAATGTCCAACAATCTCCCCCTTTGTCATTGATGGCAACCCATTCTCTTCTTACTGAAACCTGACCTTTCTTTTTCCTTCTGCTCCCCCTGGGACATTGCTCCCCCTGGCTCAATGCTCTCTCAAATATCAAATCTCTCCCCAATACACAAATCTCCCCCCCTTTGACATCAATGGCAAAGGGTCACCTTTGGGGCTCGGGGCTAAGAATGAGCCTCTTAGCTTAGCCCCTCCCCCACCTCCTCATGAGGTGGTTAATTCTGGGGTGGGAGTATTTCTACTCCCGAAAGCACTATTCTTTACCTTTATTATTTTCCCTTATTTTTTGAGTTTCCTGAATCCTCTGACTATTTCTATCCAAGTCATCATCCTTGTTCCTATCATCATTCCTGTTCCTATCATCATTCTTGTTCCTGTTCCTGTTCTTGTTCACATCTAGGTTCCTGTTCCTATTCCTGTTCCTGTTCTCATCCATGTTCTTATTCCTGTTCCTATTCCTGTTCCTATTCATGTTCTTGTTCATGTTCCTATTCCTGTTCATACCTATTTTTGGAATGTCTTCTCTACACCACTTTGCTGTGTGACCATCATTATTGCACTTATAACACTTAATGTTATTATTCCTTGTAGGTGCAAATGTCTTAGGATTTTTCCTAGTGAAGTCATATCCTCTTCTTTCATGAACCCTACAATTCATTGCCTTGTGACCAAACTGATTACATGAGTAGCAATACGTGATTGTTGCAATTATGTCAAGAAATATCAACAATGTTAGCAACATGCTAATTTTAACTCATGTGCCATCATAAGCCTTACAACCTGTTCATATTCTTTAGCTCTTTTAACTATGGAGTTTGGAATTTATTGGTAAAATCTCACCTCCTTCCTTGGGATAACACACATTCATCATCACTACCACTGAATACTTCACAAAGTGGATCAATGTAATTCCTATAACTAGTATGAAAGGACCACAAATTATGGAGTTTATACTTTAGCATATCATCTATCATTTTGGTATCCCCTCGAAAATAATCTCTGACAATGGTAAGTCATTCAAAAATAAGGATCTTCAAGCACTTTGCGATAAATATAATATCCAACATAGTTTCTTGACTTATTATTACCCACATATAAATGGATAAATTGAGCCAACCAATAAGACCTTGATCGCTATTCTAAATAAATTAGTCAAATAAAATCATCAATATTGGTATACTTAGATCCCCTTGGCATTATGGGCTTAAATAACAAGCATCTACATGCCTATCAGGGTAACACCATTCTCATTGGTCTATGATACCGAAGCCATCATGCCTCTTGAGCTCGAGATCCCCTCACTACGCATTTCACTATAGGAATGCATAGATGATGATACTGCTAAACAAGCACATCTTGACCAACTCACACTCCTTAATGAAATATGAATCAATGCCTTGGAGCACTTACAAGTATATCAGGATCATTTAAAGCATGCTTAAAATACCAAAATCCATCTACATGAATTCCAAGTAGGATATCTTGTCCTTAAATAAAATCAACAAAATACTAACGCATTGTCACATATTCATGATAAATTCATGGCTAATTGCTTAGGTTCATACATTGTCAAAAACAAAGTGGGTTACAGAACTTATTGGATTACCAGTCTTGAGGAAGTAGAAAATACCAAACCACTGAACATAATCCATTTGAGAGCATTCTATATATAATGTATTTTATATGTGTGTATATATACATGACTAAAAAAAATTAAATCATCCATACACACTACATTTCATACATCCACACATTTTATTCTGATTCATTATCATTTCAACACATTCCACCCATCATATTAGGGTTCATTTGTTTAGTTTGGATAAAAATTGATCCAATAAGTCTTGTTACCTTGATCAAGGGCACCCTCAAGTTCACACTTATCTCATTGTACCATTTCATAAGTCGAGTCATCATTTGCAAAAACAAAATTCCCATCATCCCTAGGTGTTTTTGGTCACTCAACCACTGCTAGTGTTTCAAGCAACCTCCAATACATGTCAAGTTTTATCTAGGACCAAGGCACATTTTAACTAAGGAAAATCTTGAAAACTAGGATTTGACTCTAACATTCTTGAACCAAACACATCTCACACATATATTAAAAACATATTTTTTCAAAGATAAATAACACCATGATTGGGTTGAACCTCGAAGCAAAAAAAAATTTATGCTTGTCCCATTATGCACATAGTCCAAAATAAAAAATAGTGGTTTTTATCATTAACAACACTACCAAATAAAAGTTTGAGTAGTAAGGATAGGGTATAATTATCATCATACCTTTATTGAGAATCTGATTCCCCAAAGCTCTAACTCTTTTATCAATCACACACCAAATATCCTCAAATAGAAAGGATAGAACTACATTTCCATCTAAATGGTTAGGTAGTATTATTATCCAAAGCTTAGAGATCATATCATTGGACTATGGAGCTAATATCCACTAAGGCTATAGATGCTTGACTAGCAATGGAGTATGCTCATGCATGGTGACACGTCTCTCTTGAAGAAACCTCTGACTGTACATAAGGACAAGCTAGCTTCCTGATCATCTTCATGAAAGGTTTTCATCTCAATTTACTCAATATGGGTTAATAAACTCACTTGCACACACATTGGTTCTTGACTACCCTGAGTCACTACCATGCTCATGAATGGTAAACAAAAATTTCATTGTACACACATTTGGTATTGGAGAAATTAGACAGAACTTAGTGACTTTGTTGGAAATAACTAAGATGTTTGAATCTTTGTAAAACAATTTCATATCATCCATCCATAATCCAAAACAACATCCATGTCATCATCACATCATTACATGAGTCTTCTATTTCACATACCACCATTTTGGTACCCTTGATTAAACAACAATGATTGACTAAAATGTACACTACAAATGATCATTAGTATGTTAGTTCACTTGCATTATCACAATTCATACACATCATCACTACATTGTCATCTATCACATAATTTACACACATATTCACACAAAGTCATAGCACAAAATAAAATCCATGTATATATATATATATATATATATAATCACATATACAATGAATTCTTAAAGGCTATATACAATGGAGCACCAAGGCTTCATTACAAAAAGTGCATCTAAGCACTAGTTGATACCCATAGGTAGACTCTTGTGACCCTAAAGGAGCCCTAGACCTAGAGTCGCTATACCTAGAGTTGCTACACCTAATAGAATCTTCTATGGAGGAGGAATCCCATACTGGTAGTCCAATTTTATGTTGCATTAGTAGATCCTCAAGATCTTGGAGGTACCGCTCCTAGGATCAAAGGCATATCACATCCTACCTTTGATGAGCACCCCTCTATGCTAGCTATGCTTGGAGCCTCACTACCACATCCTCACCTCCACCTACTACCACCCATGCATACAACTCCACCTGTAGTTGAGCAATATTTGCATCCCACTCTTCCACCATCTATCAGAGTTGGTCTCGCTTAGCCTCAAGCCTAGCCCACTCCTCACTCTAACTAGGAGATATATTTAGAACCTCCTACATACCAACATCACCATCACCATCACCTCTAATATTTGGAGGTTTTTCTATCACATACCTTGCCTACCTCACTTAGCTACTAGATCGATGATGTCTCTAACATCAAGGCATCTCCTTGGCCTTTGTTGTTGCCTTCCATTATCCCCACTACTCTCCTCAACCACCTGACTTAGTAACCATGGTTACTACAAAGTAAACCATACATAATAGTCTATGGTAGTCCCAACATCATCCACATCAGGGAGATCTATGTCCTTATCATACTCATACTCCACCCACCACTCCTCCACACAAGGTAGGCTCAACTCATCAGATCGATGCCTATAGAGCACTGGAGCCTTAGGTACCCCCACAACACTCAGAACTAGATTAGCTCCACCTCACTCCCATGACACCCAACCACCCATATAGCCTAACTAACCTATCATAGTTGCTCTCCATCACTAGGTCACCTAGCATCCCATCATGGCCTCTAGCACACATAATCAGACATCAACCCTACCCATATATCTTTGCACTCTTGGCCATTATGACCATGATGACTTAACTAGATCTCCTTAGCTGCTTACCATCTCAAAATATGGGGTTTATCCTTATCCCACTCCTCATAGGGCAGAACCATATTTTAAGCTACACTAAAGTGCTCCCAACCTCAAACCTGTAGTAGCACACTATAGTACAACCTCTTCCATCCCTACCTCCTCATATCATACAACTCCATATAAGTCTATGCTAATAGATACAATCCCCATGAATACATTTGAATCTCATTGATCATATCATACACCAGTTGAATTATGTTCCATGGGAACCAACGGCTGGTGCTATTAGGCACCAATACATTGGCAAGCAGGAACATGACCAAGGTAGGTAGGGCCTCTAACTGCTTCTTCACACACATCTCCAAATACTTGATACCTCCACCCCTGACACTCACATCCCTCCATACATCTCCAAAAATTTACCTCAACTCATACTCCTTCTCGTGTCCATCTTGGACATGCAATACCTCCACTGGTATTCAGAAGATGTGGTATACATCTTCGAGTATCACTGCCACCTCCTTCGTTAGGAATTGGAAAGTACCCCTATCCTAATCCCACCTTTTCACCAAGGTAGAAATTTACCCCTCATCAGACCTCACCACCTCAATTTGTGCAATCCCAACCAATTCCACCCTCTCCAGCCAATCCTAGCGGTCCTTCTATAGCACATTTATCACCCCCACTATGATGGGAAATAATCTATGTTGGGCCTCCAATATCCTCAACTACAGCACAACATAACATTCAAATGCATATTACTATCATATTTACTGCAAAAAAAGAGCTAAGGGTACTTACCTCAGCCGCTTACACCTCCACTTTCGTTGCCACATCCACGACCTCCATGACCATCACCACACTCCACTTAATCACTCCTTCACTCTTTAGACACAGCTTATCAAACTCATAAATGCAAGAATGAATCAAATTTCACCTTTGCAACCATTTTATAGCCAATTTTGATGCACTCAAACACCCATGGGCATCTAACTAGCACACTCAAATATTGTCCTACATCTACAGAGTGGCAAACGCTCTCTTGTGTCTGCACATGGTGTGGATGTTGGTCCAAATTTGGCTCTAGAATATTCTAAAAGGAATCAATGGACTTCAAAATATATCAAAACCCCACAAAATCATCTCAAATTTCACCCATGCATCCATTACATCATTTTAGTAGGTTTTTTGAAGATACGGATTGATTTGGATGCTTCATTTTTTATTGCGATCAAAAGTCATGAAAATACCTATATCACGTACAAACACCTCAAAACAGTTCAAAATTTCAAAAAACTATCACATTCATTATTCCAATCATTCCTCACAACATTCCATCACATTTTGTGATAATTTGGATTGATTTACGCATTTAATTATTTATTGCAACCAAAAGTCATAGAAATACCCTAAATTGCTTCAAAATGTCCCAAGTCAAATTCTAAATTTCATAAATTCATCAAATTCACTCATAAATCATTGCATCATTCACATTCATGGCACCATCCATCTTTACATTCATTTACATCATTCATATCATCCACAATTCCATGCATTTCCACTCAACATTGTCAAAATCACTTGCATTATCAAGTGAACCTTGTATCTAGTGGTTTACTCTATTCACCTAGCAATTGCAGCGATTAGTTATCCATGCAACTTGGTAGGATGGATAAATCAGCATAAGGATGCTTATTCATTCACATCCATTTACATCATTCATCAAATTACAATCCTTTTCTGTTGGATCAAAATTAGAAATCAACCATTGCATTCTTCATAAACAATACACCATTCACATACACTACATCATTCACATTCCTTTACATCATTCATATCATCCAAATGAATCTTGTATCTAGTGGTTTACTCTATTCCCCTAGTGGTTGTAGTGATTGGTTATCCATGCAATTCAGTAGGATGGGTAGATCACCATAAGGATGCTTGCCCATATCATCATCCAACATCCTCTTGTTTAAAAACATCTTTTTGGTCCATCATTTTGTGAGTGAGACTATATTCAAACTAATTTGCTTAAAATATATCATTGATGCCCTTTTTTGTGGGATCCCAAACATGAATAACTATTACTACATCATTCTCTTTCACATGTAGGAATTGTGTGCTATCATTAGGACTTTCTCTCCTAGAAGTCACTAGATTTTAGGATGACTGGTTCCTGATATTATATATTTTCATCATTTTGCATTTCAATGATGTCAATAGGCATGTTTTTCAACAACACATAATCACCCCAAACTTGGGGCAACCAAAATTGATTTTTATTTCTCACTTCAGGATACATCATTCACATTCAATTACATCATTCACATTTTACAAAAACCTCTTTTTTTTGGGGGCAAAATAAAAATTATTCATCACATTCATTTCACAAAAATTCCTTTTCTGTTGGGGTAAAAATAGAACAATCATTGCATCATTCCCAAAACCCATTTCCTATTGGGTAAAAAGTAGAATCATTGCATAATTCATTTACATCATTCATATCATCCACATTGCCAAAAATCCCTTCTTCTATTGGGAAAAAAAAAATCACTCATTGCACAATCAATACATCATCCATAGTCATTTACTTCATTCATATCATCCTCATTTCTATCAATTGGATCGTGAGATTCATTCTTCACTCATTCGCCAATTGAGGGGGTAAGCTACAACAACAATTTTTTTCTTTTGTATCTTCTTGCACACCAAGGAAAAGAAGCTACTTCACCAAACCAGGTGTCTCTTGTTTTTGCACCGTATTGTGTTTCACACAACATGATACAAAAAGGGGTATCTATAGACACCAAATCCTAGTCACTTGTCATCCATTCGTATCCTCAAATCACATCCCATAATTTTATATATATATATATATATATATATATATATATATGTGTATTTATTTATATATATAAATATTTTATATTTTTATTTTTATATATATTTAATAAATATATATGTATATATGAATAAATCTCAGCCACCCATCATAATTTAATCTCTATTATCCATTTAACTTGATCCATGTTGCTGATATGGAAGTAACACTCGAGAGAAAGATGCAAGGAATTAGCACAATGAAAACTGAGCTTTGCATTCAAACCAAAAATATATTTATAGGCATGTCTACCTTTACAAAAGTGGCATTTAATGCACCCAATCCGTGTGAGCATTAAATGCTATACAATATGATCCATGTGAAAGGGATAATATTAGAGAATTAAATATTAATCCCTATCATTCCTCCCCACCATAGAAGCATTGGACTCCAATGCATCCAAAAGGGAAGGAAAATCATGAGCCAACTGTGCTGAAGTGATCCACCGAGCCTGGTGAGGAAGCTCTCCATGGCGTGCAACCAGATATGAAGTGGATGAACCCTAGTGGGTGTGTCGAGTCCTGGTGTCAAATAGACGATCCTCCTCCAATGGAAGCTAAAAATCTGGAACAACATCGGTAGGATGACTAATGACAGGTGGGCTCTCTAATGTGGACTCATGATATGGACGGAGTAGATCAACATTGACAACATCATGTATACCCAAGTGTGCTGGTAGGTCCAACCAGAATGCATTCTTGGATAGCTGTTGGATGATAGTGTAAGGCCCATAATGAAGAGGTTTGATCTTGCTATGTGCCTTCTCTAGAAATCTATGATGATCAAGGTACAACCAGACTCTATCACCTATCTGAAAGGAGTGTGGAACACGGTGATGGTCCATTGCCTATTTTTACTATTGTTGTGTCTTCTACAAGATTTGGATAACTTTGGACTGTAGCTATTGTAGGTGTTGGATGAAGGACTATGCTTTATCTTGTTCTTTCTGCATGTGGACTGTGACTGGAGATGGAAGAGCCAAGGGTAACTCATATGGAGCAACTAGTTGAAAACCTAGATAGACCTCAAAAGGGGAATGACCTATGGAAGAATGGATAGCTCTATTGTACGCATGCTCAATATGAGTTAGACTCAGATCCCACTTGGCTGGTGATGAATGATGGAAGACACAAAGACTTTGGACAAGTGTACGATTGACGACTTTTGTTTGACCATCAGACTGTGGATGAAAAGTTATGGAAAAATTAAGGGACACACCTAATAATTTCCACAAAGACCTCCAAAAATGATCAACAAAATGGGAGTCATGATCAGACACAATACTTGTGGGAAGACCAAATGATCACCAGATGACATCAAAGAATAGTTGGGCTAAGTCTGCAGTAGAACTTATTTTTCGACATGGAATGAACTTAGCCATCTTACTGAAATGGTCGACTATGACAAAGACACAATCATGTTGATGGATAGTCATGGGAAAACCACTGACAAGATCCATAGATATACTTTTCCAAGGATGAGATGCAATGGGCAAGGGCATACTAAGACCAAGCTTACGGTTGGATGACTTAGACCGACTACAAGGGACACACTATTTTAAGTACTTGAGGACATATCTCTGCATGTGTGGCCAATAGAAGAATCTTTGCAGATGGTGAAGGGTTTTATGCTTACCAAAATGACCACCATAGAGGGTGGAATGAGCCTCTCACAAAAGTGAAGGTTTGCTCTCAATGGGAACACAAAGTTTATCTAGATGGTAAAGCAACCCCTCCTTGAGATGGAAATCCTGAAAGGGACTCAAATTAGAGGAGGTTGGATGCTGTAAATATTGATAAACTATGGCAAAGTCTGGGTCATTAGGATACTCAGAAGGCCAATATTGGAACCCCAAGTGAGAGGTAGTGACTATGGTTAAGGCATGAGTAGACGAAGGATGGCTGAGACAATCGACAATAGAGTTTTGACTCCCCTTCTTGTACTTGATGACTAAGTGAAATTGTTGAAGATAGGAGGCCCATTTCATGTGGCATGCTTCTTGAATATTGGTTTGGGATTGAAGAAATTGCAATGGCAAATGATCAATGTGGACAATAGTTTCCTTACCAAGAAGATAGTGATGCCAATATTTGATAGCTTGAACTAAGGCATAGAGTTCCTTATCATAAGTGGAGTAGTTCTATTTTGCTATGGAAAAGGACTCAGAATGATAAGCTATGGGATGGCCATTTTGTTTGAGAACAACACCAAGGGAAAACTGAGAGGCATCAATTTCTATTTCAAAAGGCTATTAGAGGTCAGGAATGGCTAAAATAGGAGTTGAACAAAGCTTATCTTTGAGAGTAGTAAAAGCTTGGGTATGGGTATCTGTCCAATGAAAAATATATTTGGCCTTAGTCAAGGAATGCAATGGAGCAAAAATTGTGGAGTAGCCTAGAATGAATTTGTGGTAGAAGTTAGCAAGGCCAAGGAAGCTCCGTAGTTCAGTGATGTTGGTGGGAGGAGGCCATTTGAGAAGAACTTCAACTTTGGTAGGATCAACTTGAATACCTTCAGCATTAATGATGAAACCAAGGTATGAAATGGATGTTTGGCCAAAGGAGCACTTGTTCATACTAGCATACAACTGATTCTTTTGAAGGATGGCAAGGACATGCTCAAGATGTTGTAAATGTGCTAGCCAAGTCTTGGAAAAGATCAAGATATCATCAAGATAAATAATTACATATTCATCTAGGCACTCACGGAACACTTCATTCATGAGCCTCATAAATGTAGTTGGAGCATTAGTGAGGCCAAAGGGCATAACCAACCATTCAAACAAACCCATATTAGTCTTGAAATTTGTTTTCCAAGTATCTTCTGCATGTATTCTAACCTGATGGTAGCCACTTTTAAGATCAAGTTTATTGAAAAATTTAGCACCTTGAAGTTGATCTAACAAGTCATCAATGTGAGGAAGGGGATACCTATTTTTTATAGTGATTTTATTGAGTGCCCTAAAATCAATACAGAATCTCCAAGTACCATATTTTTTTAGAACAAGTAAAATAGGTGAGGCACAAGGAGAAGTGCTGTGTTTGATGAAGCCCTTATCTAGCAATTCTTGTAATTGTTTCTTTATCTCATCATATTGTAAAATGGATTACCTATACATCGGAACATTTGGAAGAGGTGTTGCTGGAATTATCTCAATTGTATGATTAATTGCCCTTTCAGGTGGTAAAGAAGTGGGCTCCTGAAACACACTTTCATACTTGTGCAATATTTTGTTCACTTGAGAATTAGTGTTGTTTTTAGGCCCTTTTGCTTGTGCTTGTTGTTCTTGTTGATGAATGAAAATTAGTGCAAGTGCTTGAGCATTATTAGTGGCTTTTCTGGCTTGGCGGCAAGTAAGTAGAAGATTAGTGGAGTGCTTTTAATGAGAAAGTGCTTTTGATATTTCTGTAGTGTGTATGTGTTCTTATATGCATCATATGTTGCTCTCCTATCATATTGGTAAGGTTTACCTAGAAGTAACCCACAACAATCCATTGGTGTGACATCACACGTGATCGAATCCCAAAACTTGGGGCCAAATGCAAATGTGATGGTGCACATGTGTGTGATTTTTTATGTGTTTATGCTATCCTTCCACCCAAGAGAGTAGGGCCGAGGATGTTTTGATGTAGGGAGCTTGAGCTTATCGACAATGGACTGTGCAATCAGATTATTTTATGATCCATTATCGATTATACAATCTACTACAAAGTTATGGAGCAAGTGAGCTTGAGTGATAAATAGATGGTCACGATCACCAGCTCTAGAATGGTGATTCATGAGTGTTACATTATTGAGTTGCCCTCTCAAATCCTCATAAATTTCTTCTTCACCAGTAGTCTCGATGGGGTTATCACAAGTTCCCTCATCAGATTGTACAAAAATATTCTTCTTCTTTTGTAAGTGTGGACATTGAGTTTTATCATGGCCTTGCCTCTTACAATAGTTACAAAATTTAGCAGTTGGAGCATGAGAGAATGAAGAAGAAGAGGAAGAAGAAAATAAATTTTTAGAAGTAGGGGATGAGTAAGAAGTGGGAGTAATAGAAGAAGAAAAGTGGGAAGATCTCTTTCTTTCTGGTTGATGCTTGTGCCCATCTTCTCTCGATCCACTAGAAAGAGTAGTGAGGCTCCCTCTATTGTGCCATGAACTTCTCCTCATCTAGCTGCACATACTTGAAGGCATCATCCAATGTAGTGCAAGTAGTATATTTGATCTCCCTATAAAAGTGTGCGAGAAGACCACTTTTAAACTTTGCAATCAAGACAACATCAGAATCTAAAATGCCAAGTAAGACTCGAAGGTGGTTGAAGTGATGAATGAAGTCCTGTATAGATTCCCTCTTGCCTTGATAGAGTCATAGCCATTGATTCAGTAAGTCCTCATAATTTGATGGATAAAATGAGGCCTTCAAAACTCGTACCATCTCCTCCCATGTACAAATTTGGTGATTGGATATGAGGACTTTGGTGATGTTGGAAATTTTGAGCTTTGCAAATGGAACCTTTTCCTCATCAGGAGTGTGAGTATATTCAAACCATGTCTCCATGTCAAGGATCCAGCTATTGAGTACATCAAGGTCTCGAGAGCCTTCATATATTTTTACTTCACACCTTGGATGAGGAGGATTGGAGGAACATTGGAGGTTTTGCAACATGGCTACCATTTCCACCATTTTTTCATCATGGGCTATAATGATTTTAGTCAATTTTTCAACAATGGTCATGTTTGTAGCCATAGGTTTACTAGGAGTGGCCATAGATTTAGTTGGCACCAATTCGAGCAACAATTTTTTTTTTAACTTGAATGGGCCTTCCCTCTCTGATTGTCCGAGGGTTAGACTACAAGGTAATTAACTAGGCAAGAATTAATTGGAAGAACAATATTAAATCCACTCACAATGCAATTAGAACCACTTTACAATGTACTTAATGAAGCATAATGAATTCAATGGAATTCAACACAATTTTCATAACATCCAATGGATAGCACAATCACCATCGCAATCAACGGTTAGCACAATCACCATTGTAGCCAATGGATCATCACAATCACCACCACAGCCAACAGTCAACACAATCCTCTCTGCAACCAATTTTCACTTATAATGTTTGAATACCCAACAACCTATGACAACCAAAAACCTACATTGATTGGTGATTGACAAATATAGTTGTCGATGGATACGACCTGAGGAATCATGAGAGACATGAGGGGCACGACACACAACCCGAGGACTAGATGAGAGATACAAGGGGTACTAAATGCGACATGGTGATGACAAGTAACTGGTAGAATAATGATAGACTACCAGTGACACGTTGATAACATGTGTTGGCCATTGATGACATGCAAGTGGCAGTATAATGATAGACTACTGATGAGATCAATTCAATACATGGTAGAATAAACCCATCGATAGGGCTATGACCAAGGGATATTGTGAGGATCAACAGAGGGGAAGGTAGCTAGTGTATGTTGGCTACCACAAATGGGTGAGTTGGGACTTAAGAACAATGAATGACTTCCCCATTTAATTCATGTGGGATAAATATAGCACATATTTTTTTTAAACTTAGCTTATCGGCCAACGTCAAAGACAATACGTCATAGAAAAAGATGAAACTTGCCATAAAACCAAAACACGTCATCGAAAACTTTAAATAATTTTTACAAACCTTAGGAAATCAAATTTTTGGATGTCAAAAGTTTTTAAAATCATTAAAAAATTTAAAAACTCTGTGGTTTCGATCAAAAAATTGTAGAATCACATGTGGAGGGTAGATGTGAGTTAATTCTGATGTCTATGGGATAGATCTCACTTATAGGAATGATTTAGACACCTTCAAATGCCAAATATCACCATATTTTGGATCAGGTACCGTCTTATCTTGTTGTTTTGTTGATGGACGTTATCGGCCATCAGAAATTTGTGTTCTCACTGAGAAAAATATAGAGATTCTATTCTTCAATAAATAATATCACTAAGACATTGAACAAACTCCTCCTCACCTACCAATATTTGCTTGAAGTTGAGATATATGCTCAGAGGCTTATTTGACTCTACGTAGAAGGTTTTCATGTGTTGTTTCACTGGTAATTTGCATTGTAGGGAGGTGTTTGGGATACCACAAAATATGTTTACCCATCAAAACGAGTAGGTGATCGATCTGCACTAGGATGCATCAAAAAATCATTCGATAGTATACTGGTAAAATTTACTACCTTTAGAGAGTAGATCTACTCCTTTGAATGCGTAAAATCTCATCAATGTTTCCCACTCAACTAAAAATCGTAACGAACGAGGAGCCAAAAAGAAGGGTTTTCCAAACTGCATCAAGTTGTCAAGGGATGACAAATCCAAGTGTGAGAACTTGGATCAAGAGCCGAGGGTCAGGGTTAGAGGGACCCTGGCTAGCTGAAGGTCGATGGCTAGAGGGACCCTAAAGAGAGTTTTTAAATGAGGAGTGCTTGAAGGTGTGTGCAGAAAATGAAAGAGTGTTCCTCCAAAGCCAAGATCCGCTGGTGGTTTTCTTATTCCTCTTTTGAACCAGACTGGCTAAGAGGAAGAGGATACTCACCTATCCAATGCTCAGCTCTGATACCACTGATACAAAAGTAACACTCGAGAGCAAGATGCAATGAATTAGCACAATAAATACTAAGATGCATTTCAAAATAAAAATATATTTATAGGCATGTCTGCCTTTACAAAAGCGGAATTTAATGCACCCAATCTATGTGAGAATTAAAAACTATACAATATGATCCATGTGAAAGAGATAATATTAGAGAATTAAATATTAATCCCTATCATTCACATATCAAATTCATAATCTTAGCCCTTCATCATGTTTTATTCTTGGTCGTCCATTAGTGTCATCAAAACCCTAACATGTTGAATGCAAGACAAAAGATCATTCACTTTTATGAATGAGGTTAAGTGATTAATCGATTCAAAAGTTGATTGGTGATTTTTGAGGTTAGAAATTATTAGAGCCCTTCATCCATAATCATTCAAAACATAGTGTTTCACTAACATCCCCCCTCCTTTTCACTTCCACATATTCCATTTCTATTCCCAAAATCCTTGCAAACCAAATTTGGTTATGCAGTACACCTCTCAAAAAACCATGAATGCTCTAGGGCATTTTTAGAATGTTGTTGAGCATTATAGGAATTTTTTAGTGCATTCACAGCTCTCATCAAATTCTCCAAGGTATTTCCCTTCAGCTAGTTTACATTATACAAACCTCAAATATCTACGGGCATTCGTGCATCACTAGATCATAGAAGTAGAGATATAGATCATGCAAATTTGGTATATTATGACAAGGTAATAGGTATTATTGGTTTTCAACTTATATTTTTTTTATTTTCTTACATTATATTATTTTTGCACCTAGGATTTGTATATTTATCATTCAGAGGGTCTCACACAGTGGAGCCCTTGCATATACTACTAATATTTTTGTGTTGTGATCTATTTGTAGGTACAGGAGACATATTTATTGATGGTTATTGTAGCTAGGGTGGCACCACAAGGATACACAAGACGAATAATAATTTTTTTGGAGTGAATATGACTCAAAGACACCAAATATTTATTTGAATGAGGGTTTCAAACCCTTTGATTGTAATATCATTTGTATCAATACAATTTGCATTGTAATAGTGGAGATCAATGCTCCTTGATATCAATATAATATTATTTCTTTCTTATGCAAAATATTTCTTATGTGTGGTATCCCCCAAATGGTAGATGGTGTTCACACGACCATAGATCAATTTTTGCTACTTTCAGAAACCCTAGCTCTAGATCTAATGATTTTTGTGCTAACAAATTTTTAAAACCTATAATAGAAATAGAGAAACATAGATCAAAAATATTGACAAGGTAAGTTAAAATGTAAAACCCTTTGGGGGTCCCACCGTGATCACCATTTTGTAAAGTGAAAATGAAAAACATTGAGATTACGATAACAGATCCAACACAAGAAATATTGCACAATAAAGAAATGATATTATATTGATATTGTGGGAGCCTTGATCTCCAC